>JAQQAC010011331.1:9024921-9294529 GCA_029783875.1 Phataginus tricuspis | reverse complement strand
CACTGTTAGGAGCATATATATTTATGTTGGCTATATGTTTTATGCTGCATCGTTCCCCTTATGAGTAAATACATTTCTTCTATTTTTGCCTTTAGATGGTTACCTCAACTTTCTTTTGTTTTGCCTAATGTACCTTTCCTATTCTTTTATTTTAAATCTACCTCATTCAACTTTACGTATATCATTGCAAACCACGTATTGGGTTTCTTTTTTGTAATCCCATCTGCTGGTTTCTTTTAACTGATGAGCTTAGCCCATTTATGTTAATTTCCATTATACTGGGAGTTATTTCTGCATCTTTTTTTTTATTAAGGTATCACTGATATACATACAATCTTATGAAGGTTTCACACGAGCAACACTGTGGTTACAACATTCACCCATATTATCCAGTCCCCCTCCCACCCCATGGCAAATCACTGTCCATCAGCATAGTATTGATATAGAGTCACTACATGTCTTCTCCATGCTGTACTGCCTTCCCTGTGAGCCACCTACCTTATGTGTGCTAATCATAATGCCCCTTCTTCCTCCCTCCTTATTTCTGCATCTTATTGATAGTTTATCTTTACACTATGCAATATTTAATTTTCCCCTTTCTGTGCTTTTAGTTGGATAAAGCTCTCTTCCACTGTTTAAAAGCTATATGTATATTCTATTTTGTTCTGTGATGATTGCCCCTAAGTTCCAAACTTAGTATTTCTATTATTAAGATATCTCGTTCTCCTAACAACACACATACTCCCACCTAACCCCACTGCTTAGGTATTATCAAAAATGTTAGTGCTGTATTATCATTGATATTCTTTTCCTTTTCTTTAGCCCTAGGCTTTTTTTCAAAACAATAATGAACTTTTCCAAGTCACTACTGCTGTACAGCAAACCACCCCAAACTTAGGGTCATAAAAACACCACTATCTTCTTATGCTCACAGGGTCAGGAATTAGGACAGGGCACAGCAGGGTGGTTTATCTCTGCTGTACAATGTCTAAGAAGACTTGAATATCTGGGGATGACTAAGAAACCTGGATGCTGAATCAGCTTAAGACTTTATTCATACATCCTTTGGTTAGAAGGCCTAAAAGTTGGACTCAGCTGGAGCTGTCTACCAGAGCACCTACAATGCAGCCTGTCCTGGTGGCTTGGGCTTCACACCGCATGGCAACAGGCCTCTGGGAGGGAGATCCCTCAGAAGCCACGTGACATCACTTCTGTCATACTCTATTCAAATAGCAACAAGCCAACTCCAATTCAGGGGCAAGGGATATAAACCCTACTCCTCTTTAGGAGGACTGTCAAAGATCTGGGAGCTATGTTTTAAAACTCTCATATTTCTTGAATTTCTTGTATTTCCTGAATGTGTCTCTTCTTTTTTGAGTATTTATTCCACATGTGTTTTCAGTCTGTGTATTTTGTGTAGCAAAACTTCTGAGGTCTTGTACAATTAAAATTTTTATTATGTCTCACATTTTGGCTGTATATAAATTCTCTGTGGATTCAGTGTTCTTTTTCCTTTAACACTTTTTTTTTTGGTATCGTTAATGTACAATCACTTGAATAACATTATGGTTATTACACGCCCTATTATCAAGTGCCCCCCACAAGCCCCTTACAGTCACTGTGCATAAGTGCAGTAAGATGCTATAGAATCATTACTTGTCTTCTCTGTAAATACTGCCTTTCCCGTGTCACCCCCCTGCTACATTATGTGTGCTAATTGTAATGCCACTTTTTCCCCCTTGTCCCTCCCTTCCCACCCATCCTCCCCAGTCCCTTTCCCTTTAGTAACTGTTAGTCCACTCCTGGGTTCTGTGAGTCTGCTGCTGTTTTGTACCTTCAATTTTTTCTTTGTCCTTATACTCCACAGATGAGTGAAATCATTTGGAGCTAGTCTTTCACTACCTGGCTTATTTCACTAAGCATAATACCATCTAGCTCCATCCATGTTGTTACAAATGGTACGATTTGTTTTCTTATGGCTGAATAATATTCCACTGTGTATATGCACCACTTCTTTTTTATCCATTCATCTACTGATGGACACTTAGGTTGCTTCCATTTCTTGGCTATTGTAAATAGTGCTGCGATAAACATAGGGGTGCACCTGTCTTTCTCAAACGGAGCTGCTGCATTTTTAAGGTAAATTTCTAGGAGTGGAATTCCTGGGTCAAATGGTATTTCTATTTTCAGTTTTTTGAGGAACCTCCATACTGCTTTCCACAATAGTTGAACTATTTTACATTCCCACCAGCAGTGTAGGAGGGTTCCCCTTTCTCCACATCCTCACCAACATTTGTTGTTGTTTGTCTTTTGGATGGCGGCTATCCTAACTGGTGTGATGTGATATCTCAGCGTGGTTTTAATTTGCATTTCTCTGATGATTAGCGATGTGGAGCATCTTTTCATGTGCCTGTTGGTCTTCTGAATTTCTTCTTTGGAGAAGTGTCTGTTCAGCTCCTCTGCCCATTTTTTAATTGGATTATTTGCTTTTTGTATGTTGAAGTGCGTGAGCTCTTTATATATTTTGGATGTCAACCCCTTATGACATATGTCATTTATGAGTATATTCTCCCATACTGTAGGATGACTTTTTGCTCTACTGCTGGTGTCCTTTGCTGTACAGAAGCTTTTTCGTTTGATATAGTCCCACTTGTTCATTTTGGCTTTTGTTTCCATTGCCTGGGGAGATATGTTCATGAAGAAGTTGCTCATGTTTATGTAAAAGAGATTTTTACCTATGTTTTTTTCTAAGAGTTTTATGGTTTCATGACTTACATTCAGGTCATTGATCCATTTTGAGTTTACTTTTGTGTATGGGGTTAGACAGTAATCCAGTTTCATTCTCTTACCTGTAGCTATACAGTTTTGCCAACACCAGCTGTTGAAGAGGCTGTCATTTTCCCATTGTATATCCATGGCTCCTTTATTGTATATTAATTGATCATATATGCTTGGGTTTATATCTAGGCTCTCTAGTCTGTTCCACTGGTCTATGGGTCTGTTCTTGTGCCAGGACCAAACTATCTTCATTACTGTGGCTTTGTAGTAGAGCTTGAAGTTAGGGAGCATAATTCCTCCTGCTTTATTCTTCCTTCTTAGGATTGCTTTGGCTATTCGGGGTCTTTTGTAGTCCATATGAATTTTAGAACTATTTGCTCTAGTTCATTGAAGAATGCTGTAGGTATTTTTATAGGGATTGCATTGAATCTGTAGATTTCTACAGGCAGGATGGCCATTTTGACAATATTAATTCTTCCTAGCCAAGAGCATGGGATGAACTGCAATTCATTAGTGTCCTCTTTAATTTCTCTTAAGAGTGTCTTGTAGTTTTCAGGGTATAGGTCTTTCATTTCCTTGGTTAGGTTTATTCCTAGGTATTTCATTCTTTTTGATGCAATTGTGTATGGAATTGTTTCCCTGATTTCTCTTTCTGTTAGCTCATCGTTAGTGTATAGGAAAGCAACAGATTTCTGTGTTTTAATTTTGTATCCCGCAACATTGCTGAATTCAAATATTAGATCTAATAGTTTTGGAGTGGATTCTTTAGGGTTTTTTATGTACAATATCATGTCATCTGCAAAGGGGGACAGTTTGAGTTCTTCCTTGCCCATCTGAATGCCTTTTATTTCTTTGTGTTGTCTGCTTGCCTTGGCTAGGACCTCCAGAACTACACTGAATAAAAGAGGGGAGAGTAGGCATCCTCGTCTTGTTCCCAATCTTAAAGGAAGAGCTTTCAGTTTCTCACCGTTAAGTATAATGTTAGCTGTGGGTTTGTCATATATGGCCTTTATTATGCTGAGGTACTTGCCCTCTATACCCATTTTGTTGAGAGTTTTTATCACGAATGGATGCTGAATTTTGTCGAATGCTTTTTCAGCATCTATGGAGATTATCTTGTGGCTTCTGTCCTTCTTTTTGTTGATGTGGTGGCTGACGTTGATGGATTTTGGAATGTTGTACCATCCTTGCATTCCTGGGATGAATCCCACTTGATCATGATGGATGATCTTTTTGATGTATTTTTTAATTCGGTTTGCTAATGTTTTGTTGGGTATTTTTGCATCTATGTTCCTCAGGGATATTGGTCTGTAATTTTCTTTTTTTGTGGTGTCTTTGCCTGATATTGGTATTAGAGTGATGTTGGCCTTGTAGAATGAATTTGGGAGTATTCCCTCCTCCTTTACTTTTTGGAAAACTTTAAGGAGGATGGGTATTAGGTCTTCAGTATTTGATAAAATTCATCAGTAAAACCATCTAGTCCAGGGGTTTTGTTTTTAGGCAGTTTTTTCATTACCAATTCAATTTGTTTGCTGGTAATTGGTCTATTCAGATTGTCTGTTTCTTTCTGGGTCAGCCTTGGAAGGTTGTATTTTTCTAGAAAGTTGCCCATTTCTTCTAGGTTATCCAGTTTGTTACCATGTAATTTTTCATAGTATTCTCTCATTATTCTTTGTATTTCTGTGGTGTCTGTAGGGATTTTTCCTTTCTCATTTCTGATTCTGTTATCTGTGTAGACTCTCTTTTTTTCTTGATAAGTCTGGCCAGGGGTTTATCTATTTTGTTTATTTTCTCAAAGAACCAACTCCTGCTTTCATTGATTCTTTCTAGTGTCTTATTCTTCTCAATTTTATTTATTTCTGCTTTAATATTTATTACGTCCCTCCCTCTACTAACTTTGGGCCTCATTTGTTCTTCCTTTTCTAGTTTCATTAATTGTGAGTTTAGACTGTTCATTTGGAATTGTTCTTCTTCCCTGAAGTAGGCCTCTATTGCAATACATTTCCCTCCTAGCATGACCTTCGCTGCGTCCCACAGATTTTGTGGTGTTGAATTATTTTTGTCATTTGTCTCCATATATTGCTTGATCTCTGTTTTTATTCGGTCACTGATCCATTGATTATTTCAGAGCATGTTATTAAGCCTCCATATATTTGTGGGCTTTTTCGTTTTCTTTGGGTAATTTATTGCTAGTTTCATACCTTTGTGATCTGAGAAGCTGGTTGGTATAATTTCAGTGTTTTTTAATTTACTGAGGTTCTTTTTATGGCCTAGTATATCATCTGTTCTTGAAAATGTTCCATGTGCACTTAAGAAGAATGTGTATCCTGTTACTTTTGGATGGAGTGTTCTGTAGATGTCTGTTAGTTCCATCTGTTCATATATATTGTTCAGTGCCTCTGTGTCTTTACTTATTTTCTGTCTGGTTGATCTGTCCTTTGGAGTGAGTGGTGTGTTGAAGTCTCCCAAAATGAATGCATTGAATTCTATTTCCCCCTTTAATTCTGTTAGTATTTGTTTCACATATGTAGCAGATCCTGTGTTGGGTGCATAGATATTTATAATGGTTATATCCTCTTGTTGGACTGACTCTTTTACCATTATGTAATGTCCTTCTTTGTCTCTTGTGACTTTCTTTGTTTTGAAGTCTATTTTGTCTGATACAAGTACTGCAACTCGTGCTTTTTTCTCACTATTAGTTCCATGAAATATCTTTTTCCATCCCTTTACTTTCAGTCTGTGTATGTCTTGGGGTTTGAATGAGTCTCCTGTAGGCAGCATATAGACGGGTCTTGTTTTTTTATCCATTCAGTGACTCTATGTCTCTTGATTCGTGGATTCAGACCATTTACATTTAGGGTGATTATCAATAGGTATGTACTTATTACCATTGCAGGCTTTAGATTCATGGTTACCAAAGGTTCAAGGGTAATTCCCTTACTATCTAACAGTCTCATTTAACTCACTTCATATGCTATTACAAACACAACCTAAAGATTTTTTTTTTTCCTTTTTCTTCCTCCTCCATTCTTTGTACGTTATGAATCATATTCTGTACTCTTTGTCTATCCTTTGGGTGACATCTATTTAGCCTTAGGAATACTTCTATCTATAGGTGTCCATCCAAAATGCACTGCAGAGGTGGTTTGTGGGAGGTAAATTATCTCAGATTTTGCTTATCTGAATATTGCTTAATCCCTCCTTCAAATTTAAATGATAATATTTCTGGGTAGAGTATTCTTGGTTCAAGGCCCTTCTGTTTCATTGCATTAAATATATCATGCCACTCCCTTCTGGCCTGTAAGGTTTCTGTTGAGAAGTCTGATGATAGCCTGATGGGTTTTCCTTTGTATGTGATCTTTGTTCTCTCTCTAGCTGCTTTTAAAAGTCTGTCTTTATCCTTGATCTTTGCCATTTTAATTATTATGTGTCTTGATGTTGTCTTCCTTGGGTCCCTTGTGTTGGGAGATATGTACACCTCCATGGCTTGAGAGACTATCTCCTTCCCCAGATTGGGGAAGTTTTCAGCAACTCCCTCCTCAATTACACTTTCTATTCCTTTTTCTCTGTCTTCTTTTCTATTACCCTATAATATGAATATTGTTCCATTTGGATTGGTCACACAGTTCTCTCAATATTCTTTCATTCTTAGAAATTCTTTTTTCTCTCTGTGCCTCAGTTTCTTTGTATTCCTCTTCTCTAATTTTTGTTCCATTTACCATCTCTTCTACTACATCTAGTCTGCTTTTAATTCCCTCTATTGTATGTTTCATTTCAGATATGGAATTTCTTAATGATTGAATCTCCAACCTAAATTTGTTCCTGAGTTCTTGAACATTTTTCTGTACCTTCATAAGCATCTTTATAACTTTTAGAACTCTTTCAGGAAGATTGGTGAGTTCAGTTTCATTTGGCCCTTTTTCTGGGGTTTGTGAGATTCTGGTCTGAACCACGTTCTTTTGACGTTCATATTTCTGTTTGGTGCCCACTAGTGTGCAGAAACTTCAGTCTCTGGAGCTGCTTACCCCTTAGAGTGAGGTTGGGGGTCATAGGGGAGGGGAGCTGGTGCCTGGGGGAAGGAAAGGTCTGTTTCCTGATTCCTGTCTGTGGTGCCTGTCTCCAGTGTCAGAGCCAGTGGGCCAAGCACACATGTGTAAGCCTCTGTGCTTTGCGTCTCTAGCTGTTGTAGGTGAGGCCTCCCTCTGGCTGGCCTGACGCCAGCACAGTGACTGCCAGTTTGCAAACCGGCGCCAGCAGGCTAGGAGAAAGGTGCAGTAGGCTGCATGTCACAGTGGGGGGCCTTGGAGCTGTGTAGGCAGCCAGGGGGATGGAGCACCTGAAGCTCCTCAAAGTTCCCAACCAGCTGGGCAGAGTGCACCCTGACAACCTTGTCCAGCTCTCCCTTCTCCCATGCAGCAAGATCCGTGCAAACCCTGTCCCTTCAGCAGTCCTCTTGCTGCTAGGAAGGCTCTCAGACCACCTGCCTTTCCCCTGACACAGAGCTGCTGGATGCAGATCCCCCCCTCCACAAACGGCCAGAATGTCAGTCTCCCAAGCCCTCCGCCCGTCTGAGCTCCCCAACATCCAGAGCACCACACAATATAGGCTTCTGCTCACAAAGCAGATCTCCAGGGTTAGGTGTTCAGCAGTCCCAGGCTTCCACCCCCTCCCCCACTCCGTTTCTCTTCCTCCCTCCGGTGAGCTGGGGTGGGGAAGGGCTTGGGTCCCGCCGTATTAAGGCTTTCCTACATTACCCTGTTTCGTGAGGTCTGCTCTGTTCATGAGGTCTGTATGCAGTCTGGTTCAGCCTTCTTTCTTGTTGCTGTTTTAGGGTTAGTTGTATTAATTAACTGTATTTTTGTACTATTTGTGGTTTGGGGAGGAGTTCTCCATGTCACCTTTCACATTGCCATCTTGAATCCTCTCATATACTATATCTCCTTCAACACTTCTAAAACATCACTCCATTATCCTCTTGAAATCAAGTATCTTAAGATCAACACTGGTGCAATCTAATTCTTGTTCCTTTATAGATAATCTGCTCTTGGTCACTGGAAGCTTTTAGAATCTTTTCTTTGTCTTTGATATTATCTGCCACTGTAAATTGGTCTAATGGTGGGTTTTTCCTTCTCAGTCATATTTAGCTATCTTTAAGCCCTTTTACTCCAAGATTCTCCATTAGTCTTTAATTCTGAGAAATTTATCTCAGTATTTTCTTCAAATATTTCCTCTTTGTTTTTTATTCTCTCCCCTAGGATTCCTATTTATCTGGATAGGAGCCCTTCTACATCTAAGTTTCATACTTCTTGGCTTTTATTTTATGTTCTATCTCTTTATCATTTAATGCTACATTCTCAGAGACTGGAAGTCGTCATCTTCCAGCTCATGAGTCTGCTCATGAGCCACACACCTTCAACTATCAGCCAGTCTACTGTATTCTTTATTTTTACATTTTTCATACCTAACACTTCTACTTGATTCTATGTTTTTACGTTTCCTTGTTCTTGCATTATATTGCTAGTATCTTCCTGATTTTAAACATATTTATCATGCTTATTTTTAATTACTGGTCATTTTTCCAGTAATTATCCATCAGATGGTAGATGTTATTCACCTAGTTTCCTTTTTTGAGAGTAATTGTATTAGTCATGTGACTATTTTGGTTGCAAACTAGTGTTTTTATGGGGTACCAGTCACTCTGTCCGGTAATAATATTTATGGCCACCAGGCCCTCATTGTATTCAACCTGGGTAACTTAAGAGGGGAGGATGAGCTCCAGGGACCTCAGTACTACTGCTGTTTACTCAGATCCGCTGGGAATTCCACAGGCAACTCCTCTGGCCAGACTTTTACATTTAAACTCTTAAGAAACCACACTGGGCATAGATAGTCTTCCAGGTTAAGACCTGCCAATCTGGAGATTTGGAGGGGGTGGGGAGAAGAAACAGAAAAGGGACCCCCTAAGGGCAGGTAGTCATACATTAATGCCATCAGAGCCCCAGGAGACCTTTTGAGTAGACATGGTAGCCTGTGCCATTGCTGCTCATTTCTACAATGAAGGGGAAGGGAAAGACAGTCTAAAGGCAGCACCTGTATAAATAATAATAGAACTCAGCCTTCTTCCAATCTATTTTCTCACTGCTACCTCTGGCAGTCCTTTGTTCTAGGTTACAGCCCCCACCCCCACACATCACAGCCCACTCACCCCTAAACACACACAGGTTCGAGAGAGCCTCATCTCCCCACACTTCCCTCTCACTTCCTAGCTTCTTCAGAGTGATTTTGGATGAAGGATTGTGGGTAAAATTGTAATATTTCCAGAATATCTCACCTGGCTTTAGAGCCTCAGGGGTGGAGAGAAGTATGGCTTTAGTACATTTGCATATCCTCAGGGGTGGAGAGAAGTTAACCTCCATATCAATGGGTAATTACCTAGGCAATGGAGGGCTTATCTGAACCTGAGAGGTTAAGGGGAGGGCTGGTTTTGCTTCTGCTGGAGCAGGAAAGAGAAGTGGCTCAGGACTGCAGTTTGTAAGCTATAAACAGGTTTTAAACTATTTCTCCCTCTGACTGATTTCGGTTTTAGAGGTATTTTGCCCTGGGATTTCCTCTCCCCAGACTTACAAGGAGTTAACAGCTGGGACTATTGGAAATGGAAACTAGAAACTATTTTCTTCATCAAAGGTGTAGGATTTTTGCTCCATTTCAACCACTCCTAATTCAGTTCAGAAATGTGAAGCAAGCATAAGAATGAAAAGTTAATATTTATTAGAATATGTTACCACTAAAAAACTTACCCTGGTTGAGAGAGTAGTGATAAGTACTATTTGAAATCTAGTTGGTAGAGTAAATGGTAAGTGCTTCCTGATTCTTTCATGGGTACTCATAACATCTCTAGTTTCATACCTTGAAAATACATTTTATTTATTTTTTCTAACTTTTCATCAACCACTGACTTATAATGCACTCTGTAAACTTTTGGGTGAATTTTCTTTTTTTAAACGTCCATAGTTCTGCTCACCAAGATTCTTGATCTCTAACTGTCTTTAAGCACCACAATTCCCCAGTCTTCTACTGGGGATCAAATACTATAGCAGGTACTCTCAAACATATATGTATAATTATTAGCTCCAAGCCAATCTGAAACATGTTAGAAATAGAGAAGTTAGCAGATAGGATGCCTTTTCAGTAGTAGACAAGAAACCACAAATCTCAAACGAGGTTGGGGAGGAAGAGAAAGAGTTGGTAGGCAGTTGAGAAGACTTGGTTATTAAATGAATTTCATTGCTCCCTGTAAGGATATAAAAAAGCAATGCAACTTTAAATTTCATTGAGGAATACAATATTTAGTAACAAGGAGGTATTGTTTTTTCTTGCTCTATTCTGTACTAGTGAGATGCTATCAGTAATATTTTCAGTTCTGAGCACATCACATGCTCTGGAGGGCAAAATCTTTTTAATTTTTGCAGATATGATGACTGGGGAAAACAGTATCTTTTACATTTGTATTTTTCTGACTACTAGGTGAGCTTGACTACCTTCTGAAGAAATACAAATTGCTAATAAACTGTGAATTGCCTGTTCATACTTCATCAGTTTTCCTTAAGATATTTCTTTAAAAATCTGTTCCTGAAAGCTCTCTATATTTTGAAGGATTCTGACCCTTATAAGGTTGTCTGTTACAAATGTTTTCCTCCCAGCCTATCACTTGCATTTGGCCTTTGTTTACAGGGTTTTTTTTCCTAAACAACTTTTTAAAAAATAAGTATGTTAAAATTTGTTAGTTTTTGCTTAACATGCTATTTTCTGCTTTTCCTAAGATAGTCTCTTCCATCAGAAATAATACAAACACTATCCCATAAATCCTTCACTTTTTCACATTTTGACCTTTGGTTTGAAGTAGAGATCCACCTTTACTTTCTTTCACTTTAAAGGCTATTATACCAATACCCTTTAGTAAATGAAACACTTTTCCCCTCTGAATCTAATGACCTCTTTGAAAATATTTTCAAGTTCCATAATTACTTGAACAGCTGGATTTTATTCTTTTCTATTGTCTATTCTTAGGCCAATACCATACAATGATTGGTGAAGGTTTGTAATAATGTTTAATATCTGGGTTTCCTCATTCTTGTCTCAGTTTGTAAGAATGTATTCACTTAAAGAGGACTTTCTCTAGACACAGATAATTAGAACTAGGTGCAAACTGTAAGATGTATGTGTTATCTTATAATTAAAATATGCAGTTAACTCAGTTAATAGGCAGAGTCTCAGATTCCATAAATGAATAAAAATAAAAGAATAGAAAATAATCACACAGGCAAATACAACTGACATGTATCATGGGCAACTATGCTTCTCATTTGAAGCTAACAACAAGGTACTTTACAGTGGAAGAAACTGAGGTACAGGGTAGGAAACTAGAAGAGAGTATTAGGCCAAGAATCTAATGGAAAAAACGAAAAGAGAAAACATCCATTAAGGGAGGCACAGAGACCAAGTAAGATAAAGTTCACTAATATTGTATTTGTCCAATCCCAAATAGAGGCAAAGAAATAAACTGGTCACAGCCTACCTTCCATCTAGCCAAGAACAAAAGTTGGGCTCAACTGAGGTAATAGATCTGCAAACCCTAGGGCCTGCTCTTTTGATTTTCAGAGATTATGAATACATCCACATATAAAAATGGAGGATATATACATTCTATTCCTTTGCCAGCAAAGAACCCCAAATAGTCTGCTCCCCAATTCTTATCAAAAACACATTTGAGTCCTCTGGTGACTAGTAAAGAAAGATTATGGCTACTCTACTTCCCACTCTGAAACCCACAAATTTACCAGGAGAAACAAACTTCCATATAAATTATGAAACAATCCCAAACCACAGATCAGGAAGTACTCTATCAAATACAAAACAATTTGGGACAAGTTGATAATGAATATCACAAGCCAATACATAGATCAACATAACCAAGTGGTGTTGGATTTTCCTGAAAATAAGAGAGAATGTCTTAAAGATTTTTATTTGAAACAAGATAAATGAGGGCACAGGCAAGCATAGGAGAGCCAGCAAATATTCCTTTCAATGTACATTTCCATTTGGAAGTAAGAGAGATGGAAAGAAGAGACTATGAGTTCATTTTCTCTGACTTCTAAATGAGAGAACCTGTAAGCGGAGATGCTGTGATGATCAACATTTAGTTGGACAGAAAGGAATAAATCATCAAATCATCAAACAGGTGACTGTGTTACACCGACAGCCACAGTGCACACCTTCCTAGATGATCTAGTCACCTGAAAGGAGGGAACACCACTGCAAGGAGATGAACAGTTCTAGGTCAGAGGACAGAGAAGTCTTTCTGAGAAAGCATTCTGAGACAAGTGAATGGACCCTTTCAGATGCCCCAGGTCACACCCCCGCCCCCACACTAATACAACAGGCAATAACAACAATAACTAATTTTGAGCTTTTAAGGTATTCTCGTCACTATTCTGGGAGTTTTACAAGTATTAACTCTTCTAATCCTTAAAACAGCCCCTATGAGGTAAGTATTCTTATTATCTCCATTTTACAGATGAGGAAAATGAGGCTCAGAGAAATCAAGTATATTTGCTATTATTATATATCTAGGAAATACAAGACCTAGAATTTGAGCCCAAGCCATCTGGTTTAAAGCTCAGTCTTCTAAAAATGCAGTATCGCCCCTCCTACATTAATGTTAAACACGTAACAAACCCATGATGTACACAGCATTTTTTTATTTGTACAGGAAATATTTACATACCTTGTACTGAAAGCTCTGCTGGTGCTTCAATTGTCTCATTTCCATTGTCAGCTATACAAAGGTAAGTCCCAGCATCGTCTTCAGTGACATCACTTATCTCCAGACTACCACCTGCCAGCAATACCAACTTTTCAGAGCTGCATAAAAAACATTGATACATTTCAAAACTAGTAAAATAATACCTGAGAAACTCTCCACATAAAACAGAGAAAAAACACCTAAACAGTGTTATTTATATGGCTATAGGTAGACTGAGACTAACAAAATTATCATAATTTAGACTATTTGCTCATATTTTCCATGTATAAATATCACAAATACAATTAAAAACATTACACTGAACCATCTCTGACACTTCGAATTAGCCCCAATGGATACCACCTTTGTAACTAATTCCAACTCATGCCTGCCAGTATTGTTTTGCTTTGCTTTGTTTTTACAAATTAATGTAATGTTGAAGCCTGGAATCAACCTGAGAGTCCCTCCACCACAGCTCTGCCACACTGAGGTGACTGAGAGAGTGGGCAGGACGTCTGATCGGGAAACAGCATATCAGGGAGTCACAACGCCTTCGGGAAGTTTCCTGTGGTGGTTTAGCTAGGGAAGAGGAAAGGAGGAAAGGAAGGCAGAGGGAAGGGAAGGACAGGTACCAGAGCACAGTGCCTTGGGTGTGGACGCTGGGCATGAATCAGCTGTCAGACTGTTATCAACTGGGAGGCTAGTCATTACTAACCCAACTCTACAGAGTGATTTAAGTCTATGTAAAGAGAAAGTAAAATGATCCTGTAACAGGAAGAAATCACAGACCCATATTCTGATCAAAATTTTATAAAGTGAATACATTTAATTAATTTCGAGAGTCTGGGGAGTTACAGTTTTGTTTTTTTTTTTGAGATTCTATATCTAAACTGATTTTCACAGGCAGATTTCTCTCTTAAAACTTAATACATTTCCTTTCTGTATCTATGCTCAACAAAAAACGTTTTGATTGTAATGTGGCTTTGCATATATAATTCCTCATGGGAAAAAAAGTCAGAGGAAATAACTGTTCAGTCTCGGCAACATTTATAATTCTCATCCTAAGTAAAGTGCTATTTTGGCTTAAACTTTAGGACACTGAATTAGGGTAACTGGTCTTCCTGAATCTGATAAGCAAATTTCTGGACAAATAAAGAGGAAAACTAGAATCAAGTTTGGTGGCTTCTTGAAGAAACACCATGCAAGCTCATGACTAAATTTTATCAAGTGGCCTTCCAATCGAAACATCTTAGTTATGCCCTTAATTCCCAACTTTATGTGATGGAACAGAGAGGTGAGACAACATATAAAGGAACTGAACAAGAATGACTGGGATAAAAACAGAGAAATAAGACAGGGTTTGGAGAGAACTTGAGGAATAAACACATGTCAAGGAAGACTCTTAAGGTTAGGGCAGTAAGTGTGAAGGGGAAAGCAAAAGAAAATTTGCTTGTTTAATTTAGGTTTTTGGTGTGTTGCCATTTGAGTAAGAGACAGGTAAGCCTTTTTATAGGCAAAAGTGAAGGAACTAATGAAGAGGGGAAAATATGAAAAGATTCATGGAAGTGCTGGAGAAGAGATTAAAAGTAAGATTCAGAGCACCAAAGGACTTCTTATGAAACCTATTCCTTTAAAAGAGCAGAAAAGAAAGAGTAGGTGAAAACTAAGTCTTGTATACTCTCCAGTACAAGATTTATTCTCATTTGATTTTTTCTTTAAACTTTTCATTTTGAGGTAACTATAGATTCACATGCAGTTCTAAGAAATAATACAGAGAGGTCTCATGTGCCCTTTACCCAGTTTTTCTCAATGGTAACATCCTGTTAAAACTTTAATATGGTATCACAACCAGGATACTGACATTTCCATTACCAGCAGGATCCCTCACACCGCCCTTTTATAGCCATACCCTCTTCCCTCCAAGTCCCACCTCATTATTGAATAAACAAATCAAAATCACAGAAATTCTTGCTTTTATTTCTTATATAAGAAATCAAACTCTTCTATCATTATCTTCAGAATGTCCTTCTGTGATGATAGAATGTAATGTTTTTAAAATGTTTTAACGTACTTCAGCTTTCCTACTCCTGATAAAGATTTTGTTCTAACATGTAGCCAATTAAAATTTCTATTCCAAGGGCTTGAAATCTTTATCTCCTATTTTAAGGTCCCCTAGTGTTTCAGTTAGCGTAAGTTTTAAAAAAATCCCTTAAGTCTTATAAATTCTTTGCATATATTTAGCTGGGAAAAGGAGTGGGAAGAAAGGAAGTAAAATAGGCACAAGAAGCTGATGACTGGATGCGTACTGAGGATGGAAATCAGGTGATACTGGAGACGATACCACCAGTTTTGCTGATGGAACATGTGAGGAACAATCTGATTGTATTCCGTCATCACCACTGATCACTGCAGGCTGATCACTAAGCTGACTGGATAGAAATCTCTTTCCAGGCCTTGGTTACTGAACTACACAAATTAAGATTGTCTGCTTACTTTGGATTACACAATTGGGAAACTCTAGCCACTAGCCACTAGCCACATATGGCTACTGACACTGGAAATGTGACCAGAATGACTGAGAAATGTAATTTTTCATTTAGTTTTTATTTAAATGTAAAAGCTGAAGCAGCACTAGACACAAACTTGGTTTTGGTAGAACTACATTTCACTTCTACTGGTACATTGCATAAATTATTATTATTGTATTTAGTAGTACAATAAAGCAATATATATGTACTTCTTACTTTTCTTAATGCAGCTACCAGAAAATTTTAAATTATGTTTGTGACTTGCATTGTATTTCTGCCGGACAGCACTGCTCCAGAACAGTGGTCCTCAACTGGTGACACTTTCATTCCCCAGTGGACATCTGGAAATATCTACAAACATTTTTGGTTGTTACAACTTCGGTTGTCACATCTACTGGGTACTGGCACCCTACAATGCACAAGGTAACTTTGATTTGAAAACAAAACATACCGAACTACCACTACCACCTCGGTACTCTTATCATATCAGAATACAACCGAGAAAAGTACCCATTACATATGGAAGTGATGAGGGGAACGGGAATGACAGGGTGGTCAATGTTCACAGAAAAGGCTCTGTGGAAGAGGAAGAATTTGTGATCATAGAAGGCAGCTGGTATGATTTTAAAAGGCAAATATAAAAGGATGAAGAATACATTTTCTTTTAATGTTTTTCCTTTTAAAGGAAAAAATCACTATCAACAAAATACATGTAAGAGTGAGTAAGAAGTCTTAGGCGAGTCAGCACTGGAAATTCTTGCAGCAGTTTAGGGAAGGAGGTCCTGAGGCCTTAAGCTAAGGATACTGCAGTTCAGAAAGAACAAATGGGAAAATTCTCTCTTAATGCTTTGAGAGCATTTTTTCTTTAAATATCATTACATACAACATATAAACATATCTCAAGGATGATAAATGAACATTATGATGTGTTTAAATGAAGTACATAATCATTTTTTTTTAATTAATCAATAGTCCCAAAATAAGATTAGACCAAGCTAAGGCTCAAAAAGGCTTTGAGGTGGACAGCATTACCTTTCTATGTCCAGTGGCTCCTCATTTTTCACCCATCTCACAGCTGGAGTAGGAAGTCCTGCAGCAACACAGGGCAACACTGCACTCTGGCCAGTGACTCTGACGAGGGAAGAGGGCTGTTTCAAAAATACCAAGTTTGATGTGACTTCAGGGTCTAAAAAAAAAATTGTAAATTAAAGACAACAATTAAGAAAGCACTTGGCCACTTTAATGACAAGGAATGACAAATTCCTATTCAAAATGTATTGTGTGGTTTTATTTAACAAAAAAATTTAAGCAAAAGTGACACAAGAAAGTTCCACTGAAGTTGGCAAATATTTGTTAAATAACTTCTATGTGCAAAACATCCAAGGCTCTCTGAAGGCCTTAAGATGTACAAGTGTAGCTCCTGCCTTCCAGGTGCTTACTCATCAGCTGAGGGATATTTGACATGAATCTCCTTTGCTTTGAAAGACAGAATAAAGTAAACGCCTCGTGAGTGGTACAAACAGGGGAAAAGCCAAGCAGTTTCAGAACCCTGAGCAGCTCCCTCCCCGACCTACAGGGACATAGTAAGAGGTTTCCTTTACTTCACTATATGTGTATGTGATTTCTGAAAAGTTTTGAGTTTCATCTCTTTAACTTGTTCACATTGCCTGTCAATCCTTTGATTTCATAATGGTGCAACCACTGGCTCCACTCTAAGTGGAATGGCTTCACTTTATATAGTTGCCCTTTTACGAACATAGGAAAAGATCACACTCTTATGAGTAGAATACAGAGTTGAATTCTTGAAGGGGTGATGTTTCTAGCATTAGGTTTTGAGAAAAAAGACAATTCTCAGGCAAAGAGATGTGACTCTTGTCCCCATATTCTTAGGAAAAGGTGTTTTACAGCCATGTCAACCACCACCACAGCTGACTTTAAGCTTGTGTAATCAATCAATGTTCTGTAGCCACAGTAACAAGTAAACATTATCTAATAGACCTGTGAAAACACACTTTAGTGAGCATACCTTTGAAAGCCAACCAATGAGTGAAAGCTTCGTGCTTTAAAAGTCAGCCACTGGGTGGTAGGATCACGTGTTTCTAAGGCTGAAACTACCCTGCTCTCAATTTGTGTAACCAACCATAAAACATGCTTCTATAACTAACATCAACCCACCCTTGCCTCCTAACCAACATACCAGAAACAATGCCTTTCCAAAAATTCTACATATCAGCAGCCTGGACAGTTTAAGAAGACTATGCTTGACAAGCACAGCATTCCCTTACTTAAGTAAACAACACATTCAGCATTTTGTTTCTGTTTCAGATACTGACTAGTGGCTCATCCTTTTGACACTGAGAATTTGTTTTCTTGGATCTGGTTTTAAGGACTTGCTTGAATGCTATCCCAGGTATAGAGAAGAAGTATGACCTCTGCAATATGAAAGCAAATCACAAAGCAGTCTGGAAGACTCTGCTATATGGCAAGAGTTCTTTTTTTCCTCATTGAATTATTTAGATTTAATCAAATTTTGATAGAAACAAATTTGAACAAATAGTTATTGGCTCCTATGGGGCAGTTACTATTGTTGGCAGCAGACAAAATTCCCTGCCCTCACTGAGCTTACATACTAATGGGGAAGCGAGACAACAAATAGAAGACATGGTATATCAGATGCTGATGTTCTCAAGTAAAATTAAGGGGCGAGGAGAAGGCACAGGTGTGGACATGGAACATTGTTGTTGTAAACAGGGTCAGAGCAGACTTCACTGGTTAAGCGGCATTAGAGCAGAGAGGTAAGACAGTGAGTCGGCACATGTCTGAGGGAAGAGGATTCCAGGCAGAACTGGAGACAATTTCAGTGAGGGAAGAAGAGTACAAGATGGGAGAAAGGAGATGAGAAAGGGAGGTGGCATTTATATGAAGCCTTACCGGCCAAGTCTTTAATATTCACTCTGAGATGGGAAACCATTAGGAGGTTTTGAACAAAGATGTCACATGATCTCATACACATTTTAAAAGATAACGGTGGCTGCTGAGCTGAGAATACACTGGGATAGGAATGACAAGGACAAGGATAATGATGACAAAGAAGGAAACACCATTTTAAAAAATAGTTCAAGGCACATCAGGATTACGCTCAAAAGTTGCCGCTCCTAACATTGGTCTCACTTTGCAAGCCAGGCCATAGGCTTAACATTAGCTCATGAAGTAATCATATATAGAAAGTCTGCCCAAACAATGTGGGGATGATCCAGCTCTGCTCATAAATTCATATTTGAAACAAGAATTCTGGAAAGAAGCAGGCATCTAGTAATGGGAATAGAAGCTGAAAAATCATGAACATGAAGAGGCTAAAGGAACTACGACAAGCTACAAGCGAGAGGAAGTTAGGAGTGAGCAGCAGTTACACAGCTGGGTAAAAATAGACAGAACAGATTATGAGGAAAGCTAGTAGGGGCAGAAAGAGTGAGAATCTGCAGAGAGGGAAAGATGGAAAGAGGACCTGAGTTTACTTTAAAATGCAGGACCATTAGAAAGATCCAGGAACTCTTGCTTACCAGACTCTCTAGAGCTGCTGTATTACAGTCAGCGCTCTGCTCATCCCTTTTATAAACTAGCCCAATACTCTGATTTTTTAAGTAAAAAGACCAAACTATAGAAATTATCCTGTTATAGGGAGGTGGCAGAAGATAGATAAAAAGACAAAAGACACTGAACTAATGTTTCTTTCACCAGTAAGAATGCCACAGATATTAAATATGCTTTACTGCTTGATAAATTTATACTAAGGCATTCACTAAAGAGTGGGTCTTTCCGGCATGTTTTCTTTTCTCCCCCCTGTAAGAAATTGAGAATCCTTATGCTGACATTAGTATGTCACACCACATATTTAAGAGTCCTTATTTTTTAAAAAATCTTGACCAAACAATTTTTTTACCTATTAATAAACATGAAACCATCAAGTTTTAAATACCTGGAAGAACTTTTAATTCAGCTTCATCACTATACTTCGGTGGCCCACCACTTTCAACTATGCAGCGATAAAGTCCTCCATCTCCTACAGTCGCATTGCTGATAACCAGTGTTCCACTTGGAAGTTTGATGACTCTATCATCCAGAAGAAGAGGCTGTCTGTTCTGTTCCCACCTCACAAATGGAGCCAAATCTACATTAACTTCACAATTTAAAATCGCACTGTTCCCAGCATAAACGGAAGAAGGTTCTGGTTGGCTGGAAAATCTTGGAAGACCTGGACAATAAAGGAAAAGGAGAAATAAAATGTAGAGAAATATGATTTTTAAATGTAGTCATGAGGACCAGGAGCAAATCAGCCCATATGGCCACAAGTACGGTGGAACCAGAGTCAAACAGAAGGTGCATGGGTGAGGAAATCGGCTATACACAGGGATACAGATCAAATAAGTAAATGGGGTTAGATTCCGCACAGTTGGAGATGCAGTGTACAAAATATGTAAACACAGAAGGGTATAATAAATCCCATGGTACTGGACTCGAATAGAGGTATCAGTGTAAATTTTATAGTTTTATATAATTACAGACACACAAATATATAGACACAGATGTAAATGTATACGTGGGTATATACATTTCATATATGGTCATTATATATATTACACATATATATGTGCATATATATACACACATACACATACATTTATATTACATATATGTGTATGTATATATCCTAACTCTGTCCAGGGAGAGTCCAGAATCAGTGTCCTTCCAGTATATAAGGTGACCCAATTTGATTTCTAAAATCATTGTCCACTACAAGGAACCAATGCCCCTTGGATGAAATGGCTAATTCTAGGACTGGAGTAGGGAAAACAGAAGATGAGCCTAGAAAGTCTTATGACAGAAAATAAAAGTAAGTACACAAACAACAGTGATGACATATCAAAAGGACACAGCTAGACAGAAGGCAATTTCCTTTGACTAAATCTGGGACAATGATAATGCAGAAAGAATCACGAATGGATGCTAAACTAGTAGGAGACGTTGGATAAGGAATAGGATATTTACAGAGTATCAAATTATCTCTTCTCAAAATACTTATTACTAACTTTAAAAAGTACAATATACTTAACTTTCCAGTGGAGAAACATAGCATGACCATCTTAACCACATAATAAAAGATAACATCACCAGTAATGGAAAAAACATCACGTGCTTCCTGATATGAGGCACTAAGAAAACACAGCATCACTTCTGTGATGTTCCTCCCTAAAAATGCAAAAACTGAGTATCTTCATAGGGGAAAATCACAAAACCCAAAATGAGATGATGATAAACTGAAAAATGGTCTGAGATCAAAAAAGCTGAAAGAGATGCAACTACTGTCACCATGGACCAGAAAGGAAGGAAGGCGGATGGGCAAAGTTTTAGCTTTTGTTTTTTTGCTATTAACATTATTGAGTCAACCAGTGAAAACTGAATGGTATCTACAGATTGGATGGTAGAGTTATAGTAAGGTTAATTTCCTGTAATTATTTAGGAGATGTTCCTTGTTTTAGGAAATATACACTGAAGTATTTAGGTTGGGGTAATGTCTGCACCTTACTCTTACTGGTTCAGAAAACAAATTTATTTGGGTAGGTGTATTTTGTCAGAGAGGGTAAGGCAGATGTGGTGAAATGTTAACAACTGGGTGATCTGAGTGAAGAGCATATGGGATTTCTCAGTTCCGTTGTGAAAAAAAATTCCCTAAGTTTGAAATTATTAAAATATTAACAAATCCTGTAGTCATAAATACTTTACAGATGCCACAGAATGCAGTGGTTAAGAGCATGAGTTCTGGAGTCACATAATCTGAGTATGAATCCCAACTCCATCACCTCATGGCTGTGTGACATTGACAAGTTACTTAACCTTTAAGCCTCAGACTCTCCATCAGTAAAATGAGAACAATAGCGCTCCTCACAGAATTATTAAAAAGGCTGTATATTTAACATAAATAATTCATGTATAGCGTATTGCCTGGCACATAAATGTTCAACAACTACTAGCTACTGTTAATATGAATAATATCCAAAAAGTGATTCTGACATGCTCAGAACACAACAAAATATTTCTTTAAAGATTACCAAACATGTTAAATTATGAGAAACATTTCAGGTTTTCTACTTTTAGGGCAGGTGAATTAGTCCATTTGTAAATGACACACTTACAGGTTGTCTAGCCTTGCTGTAAATTTATTTTTTACTTCAAGGGGATTTTTGAAGGAAAGAAATAAAGATAAAATTAACCAAAATTATAATATTATTTTCAGAAAGCAGAAAATTAGTAGAAGAAAGGAATTAACAAAGATAAACACAGAAACTAATAAAGTAGGAAAAAAAGCTATCTGAAATAAAACTAAGAGCTAGTTCTATTTTCGTAGTCAAAATATTCTCCCTCCTGAGGTCTCATGAAAATAAGTAATTTTTTAAAGTATAAATCCATAACAACATATGGAGAACTGGCAGACGAGAGATTTCAAAAAGTTTCTGAATAAAGAAAGCAGATGGAGGAACTAGTAATTGACACAAGGCAGAAAATGCTGCGGCTTCCTGTGCTCGCAAGTAGCGGCCGGTTTGTCCTGCTGCCTCTGGAGAAAGGCAGGAGAAAAGTGAAAGTGGGAGTAACACACGGGGTTGACGAGAAGGGATGATCAATGTCTGTATTTAGACCTGGCAATTTCCCCACCTTTAGGCACAAAGCACCCACAGCCAGGGTACTGCCCAGGCAGCAAAACAAAAATTTCTGCTGTGGAGAAATGAGACAGCCCAGAGAAAAAGACCTCTCATATTTAATTCTGTGACCTATCTACTTGTGTTCTTTCAAAAATTCACCTTCTTGTTTGGCCAGAATCAGTTTCTATTGCTTGAACTCTAACACTACTCTTTTAAAATAAATTTCGCAGTAACTTTTTTTTGAAAAAAATAGTTTTATTGAGATACAATTTACGTACCATAAAGTTTACTATTTAAAAGTGCACAATTCAATGGTTTTTAGCACATACAGTTGTGGAACCATCACTGTAATTTTATTTTAAGACATTTTCATCAATCTCCAAAGAAACCCTGTACACACTTGCAGTCATTCCCCGTTCCCCATACCCACCCACTCCTACCCCTCTATGCCATTACTCACCCATCCCCTGTCCTAGAAAATCTACTTTTTGGCTCTCTATATTTACCTATTCTGGACATTTTATGTATGTGAAGTCACACAATATGTGGTCTTTTGTGACTGGCTTCTTTCACTTAGCATAACGTTTTTTAAGGCTTGTCCATGTTGCAGTGTATATGAGAACTTCATTCCTCTTTACTAACAAATAATATTCCGTGTATGAATATATCACATTTTGACTATCCATTCATCACTTGATAGGATGTAGGTTGCTTCCACATTTTGACTATTATGAATAATGCTGCTATGACCATTCATGCACAAATTGTTGTGTGGACATATCTATTTATTTCTCTTAAGTAGATACCTAGGAGTGGAATTGCTGGGTCAAATAGTAACCCTATGGTTAACATTTTGAGGAACTGCCAAACAGATCCCTGCTATTTTTTTTATTAAGGTATCATTGATACACAATCTTATGAAGGTTTCACAGGAGCAATACTGTGATTACCACATTCACCCATATTATCAAGTCCCCCCACATACCCCATTGCAGTCACTGTCCATCAGCGTAGTAAGATGCTATAGAGTCATTATCTGTCTTCTCCGTGTAGTATGGACTTCCCTGCGACCTACCTATATTATGTGTGCTAATTATAATGCCCCTTAACACATTCTACCTCCCCAGCCCCTTCCCTTTGGTAGTCACTAGCCCCTTCTTGGCGTCTGTGAGTCTGCTGCTGTTTTCTTCTTCAGTTTTGTTTTGTTGTTATATTCCACAAATGAGTGAAATCATTTGGTATTCGTCTTTCTCCACCTGGCTTAGTTCACTGAGTGTTAATACCCTTTAGCTCCATCCATGTTGTTGCAAGTGGTAGGATTTGTTTTTTTCTCATGGCTGAATAATATTCCATTGTGTATATGTACCACATCTTCTTTATCCATTTCATCTACCGATGGACACTTAGGTTGCTTCCATATCTTGGCTATTGTAAAAAGTGCTGCAATAAACATAGGGGTGAATATGTCTTTTTGAATAAGGGATCTTGTTTTCTTAAGATAAATTCATAGGAGTGGAATTCCAGTGTCAAATGGTATTTCCATTTTTAGTTTTTTGAGGAACCTCCATACTGCTTTCCACAATGACTAAACTAATTTACATTTCCACCAACAGTATAGGAGGGTGCCCCTTTCTCTGCATCCTCATCAGCACTTGTTGTTTGTCTTTTGGATGGTGGCCATCCTAACTGGTGTGAGGTGATATCTCATTGTGGTTTTAATTTGGATTGCCATGAAGATTAGCGATGTGAAGAATCTTTTCATTTGCCTGTTGGCCACTTGAATTTCTTCTTTGGAGAAGTGTCTGTTCAGATCCTCTGCCCATTTTGTAATTGGATTATTTGCTTTTTGGATGTTGAGGAATGTGTTTTTTATATATTTTGGATGTTAACCCCTCATCACATATGTCGTTTATGAAAATATTTCCCCATACTGTAGGATGCCTTTTTGTTCTGCTGATGGTGTCTTTTGCTGAACAAAAGCTTTTTAGTTTGATGTAGTCCCATTTGTTCATTTTTGCTTTTGCCTCCCTTGCCCGAGGAGGTGTGTTCAGAAAAAAGTTGATCACGTTTATATTCAAGAGATTTTTGCCTATGTTTTCTTCTAAGAGCTTTATGGTTCCATGGCTTACATTCAGGTCCTTTATCTATTTTGATTTTACTTTTGTGTATGGAGTTAGTAATCCAGTTTCATTCTCTTACATGCAGCTGTTCAGTTCTGCCAACACCAGTTGTTGAAGAGGCTGTCATTTCCCCGTTGTATATCCATGACTCCTTTACTGTATATTAATTGGCCACATATGTGTGAGTTTATATCTGGGCTCTCTATTCTATTCCATTAATCTAGGGGTCTGTTCTTGTGTCAGTAGCAAATTGTCTTATTTACTGTGGCTTTGTAGTACAGCTTGAATTTGGGGAGCATAATCTTCCCAGCTTTATTCTTCCTTCTCAGGATTGCTTTGGCTATCTGGGGTCTTTTCAGGTTCCATATGAATTGTAGAACTATTTGTTCTAGTTTGTTGAAGAATGCTTCAATATTTTGATAGGGATTGCATTGAATCTGTAGATTGCTTTAGGCAGGATGACCACTGTGACAATATTAATTCTTCCTATTCATGAGCATGGGATATATTTACATTTATTGGTGTCTTCTTTAATTTCTCTCATGAGTGTCTTGTAGTTTCCAGGGTATAGGTCTTCACCTCCTTGGTTAGGTTTATTCCTAGATATTTTATTCTGTTAGATGCAATTATAAATGGAATTTTTTCCTGATTTCTGTTTCTGCTAGTTTATCATTAATATATTAGAATGTCACAGATATCTGTATATTAATTTTGTATCCTGCAACTTTGTTGAATTCAGTTATTACTTCTAGTAGTTTTGGAGTGGATTCTTTAGGGTTTTGTATGTACAATATCATGTCATATGCAAACAGTGACAGTTTAACTTCTTCCTTACCAATCTGGAGATCTTTTATTTCTTTGTGTTGTCTGATTGCCTTGGCTAGGATCTCCAGTACTATGTTGAATAGAAGTGGGGAGAGTTGGCATCCTTGTCTTATTTCCAATCTTAGAGGAAAAGCTTTCAGCTTTTGGCTATTAAGTATGATATTGGCTGTGGGTTTGTTATGTATGTATATATGGCCTTTATTATGTTGAGGAACTTGCCCTCTATATCCATTTTGTTGAGAGTTTTTATTATGAATGGGTGAATGAATTTTGTCAAATGCTTTTTCAGCACCTGTCAAGATGATCATGTTGTTTTTGTCCTTTTTGTTGATGTGGTGGATGATGTTGATGGATTTTCGAATGTTGTACCATCCTTGCATCCCTGGAATAAATCCCACTTGATCAAGATGGATGATCTCTTTGATGCATTTTTTAATTCAGTCTGCTAATATTTTGTTGAGTATTTTTGCATCTATATTCATCAGGGATATTGGTCTGTAATTTTCTTTTTTTGTGGTGTCTTTTCCTGGTTTTGGTATTAGAGTGATACTGGCTTCATAGAATGAGTTTGGAAGTATTCCCTCCTCTTCTGTTTTTTGGAAAACTTTAAGGAGGATGGGTATTAGTTCTCCACTAAACGTTTGATAAAATTCAGTGTGAAGCCGTCTGCTGCAGGGGTTTTGTTCTTAGGTAGTTTCTTGATTACCAGTTCAATGTTATTGCTGGTACTTGGTCTGTTCAGATTTTGTTTCTTCCTGTGTCAGTCTTGGAAGGTTGTAATTTTCTAGAAAGTTCTCCATTTCTTCTAGATTATCCAATTTCTTAGCATATAATTTTTCATAGTATTCTCTAATAATTCTTTACATTTTTGTGATGTCTGTAGTGATTTTTCCATTCTCATTTCTGATTCTGTTTATGTGTGTAAACTTTCTTTTTCTTGATAAGTCTCACTAGGGGTTTATCTATTTTGTTTATTTTCTCAAAGAACTAGCTCCTGGTTTTATTAATTCTTTCTTTTGTTTTCTTCTTCTCAATTTTATTTATTTCTTTTCTGATCTTAATTATGTCCCTCCTTCTACTGATTGTGGTCCTCATTTGTTCTTCTTTTTCTAGTTTCATTAATTGTACGTTTCACTGTTCATTTGGGATTGTTCTTCTTTCTCGAGATCAGCCGGTATTGCTATATATATTCCTCTTAGAACTGCCTCTGATGCGTCCCACAGAAGTTGGGTGTTGAGCTGCTGTTTTCATTTTTCTCCATACATTGCTTGATCTGTTTTATTTGGTCATTGATCCATTGATTATTTAGGAGCATGTTGTTAAGCCTCCATGTGTTTGTGGGCTTTGTTTCCTTTGCATAATTCATTTCTAGTTTCATACCTTGGTGGCACAATTTCAATCTTTCTGAATTTAGTGAGACTCATTTTGTGGCCTAGTATGTGTTCTATTCTGAAAAATCTTCCATGTGCACTTGAGAAGAATGTGTATACTGCTGCTTTTGGGTGGAGTGTTCTGTAGATGTCTATTAGGTCCATCTGTTCTAATGTGTTGTTCAGGGCCTCTGACTCCTTACTTAATTTTCTGTCTGGCTGATCTGTCTTTTGGAGTGAGTGTGTGTTGAAGTCTCCTAAAATGAATGCACTGCATTTTACCTCCCCCTTTAATTCTGTTTAGTATTTGTTTCACATATGTAGGTGCTCCTATATTGGGTGCATAGATATTTATAATGGTTATATCCTCTTGTTGGACTGACCCCTTTACAATTATGTACTGTCTTTGTCTCTTTTACTTTCTTTGTTTTGAATTCTATTTTGTCTGATACTGCAACACCTGCTTTTTCTCCCTGTTATTTGCATGAATATTTTCCATCCCTTCACTTTTGGTGTGTGTGTGTCTTTGGGTTTGAAGTGAATCTCCCATAGTGAGCATATTGATGGATCTTCTCGTTTTATCCATTCTGTCTTTTGATTGGTGCATTCAGTCCATTTACATTTAGGGTGATTATCGATAGATATGTACTTATTGCCACTACAGGCTTTAGATTCATGGTTACCAAAGGGTCAAGGACAGCTTCATTACTATCTAACAGTCTGTCTTAAAGTGTTTATTATTCGATTTCAAACACAATCTAAAGGTTCTTTTTTTTCCATCTTCTATTTCCTCCTCCACTCCATATATTTAGGTGTCATATTCTGCACTTTGTATATCCCTTGACTTTGTGAGTAGTTGATTTTATTTTGCATTTGCTTAGTAATTAATTGGTCTACTTCCTTTACTGTGGTTTTATTTTCTCTGGTGACATCTATTTAGCCTTAGGAGCACTTCCATCTAGAGCACTCCCTTTAAAATACACTGTAGAGATGGTTTGTGGGAGGTAAATACCCTCAACTTTTGCTTATCTGGAAGCTGTTTAATCCCTGCTTCAAATTTAAATGATCACCTTGCTGGATGGAGTATTCTTGGTTGGAGGCCCTTCTGCTTCATTGCATCAAATATATCGTGCCACTCCCTTCTGGCCTGTAAGGTTTCTGCTGAAAGTCTGATGATAGCCTGATGGGCTTTCTTTATAAGTGATCTTTTTTCTCTCTCTGGCTACTTTCCATACTCTTTCCTTGTCCTTCATTTTTGACATTTTAATTATTACATGTCTTGGTGTTGTCTTCCTAGGGACATCTCGATTTCCTAGATCTCTGCACTTCCATGATGTGAGAGACTATTTCCTTCCCCAAATTGGGGAAGTTTTCAGCAATTATTTGTTCAAAGAAACTTTCTCTTTTTCTCTCTCATCTTCTTCTGGCTTTAGATAACCCCCTATAATGCGAATATTGTTCCGTTTAGATTGGCCACACAGTTCTCTGATTATTCTTTCATCCCTAGAGATCCTTTTTTCTCTTTGTGCCTCAGCTTCTTTGTTTTCCTGTTCTCTAATTTCTGTTTCAATTTATCTTCTCCTCTCCCTCATCTTATCTACTTTTAAATCCCTCCATTGTATGCTTCATTTCAGATACTGTATCTTTCAAAGTTTCTCTTTCTTGAAGTCCTCCCTGCGATCTTGAATATTTTTCTGTAGCTCTGTGAGCATGTTTATGATTTTCATTTTGAAATCTTTATCTAGAAGATTGATTTCAGTTTCCCTAGCTCTCTTTCTGGCATATTTTCCTGTACTTTTGCTTGGATAAAATTTTTTTGCTATTTCATTTTTTTTTTTATTGATTCCTATGGGATAATAACTGTGTAGGCCATGCCCTCCTTTGCCCAGAAGGTCAACTCTCTGGAGCTGCTAAGCACCTGTACCAATGATGGGGGTTGCAGGCAAGCCGAACTGGCACCTGCTGGGAGGAAAGAGCGCTTTACTTTTTGCCTCTTTTTTTTTTATTGGACTGTCATCATCTTCTTGAGTTGTGAAAGTTTTTATGTATTTTGGACTCAAATTCTTGGTCAGATAGTCGAACAATGGATATTTTCTTCTAGTCTATACCTTGCCTTTTTTAATTTTTGGTGCCTTTGATGAAAAGCAGAAATTTAAATTTTTGACACAGTTCAATTAATTTATTTCATAATTTATGCTTTTTTATATCTTAAGAGATCCCTGCCTACCTCAAAGTCATAAATATTTTTTGTTTTCTTCTAGAAGTTTTATAGTTTTTACCTCTTGAATTTAGGTTTGTTTTTACGTGGGGTGTGAGATAAAGTCAAGGAAGGCTCCTTTTCTTTCTCATACAGATATCCAATCATTCCCACACCTCTTGTTAGACTATCCTCTCCCCACTGAATTATCTCAGTATTTTTGTGGAAAATCAATTGGCCATATACTACAGATCTACTTCTGGACTCTCTTCTGTTTCACTGATCTGTAACACCTACCTTTACACCAATACCACACCACTATGTCTTGATTACTGTAGCTTTATAATATGTCTTGAAAATCAGGTAGTATGGGTCTTGTAAACTTTATTCTTGTTTTTCCAAAATGGTTGGCTACTCTAGTTCCTTGACTTTCATATAAATATTAGAATGAATAATTTCATTAATTTCTACAAAAGAGTCTAAGGGGATTCTACTTGGCATTGCACTTGAGAGAACTGTCATTTTAATAATACTATCTTCCCATCCATGTACATGGTATCTCGATATATTTAAGCCTTCTTTAATTTCACTGAACCCTCTTTCTGGTGTTTGAGGGATTTAGGGTTGAACAAGGCTCTTTTGCTGCTTCATATTCCTTCTGAATAATATGAAATAATAACTTTTTGTAGGCAGTGTCCTCTAGTGCCCAGGAGCTCTACTCTCTGGAGTTGCCCAGCACTTGGAGCAATGGTGGGTGTCATATGTGAGCAGCGCCAGTGCCTGTGTGGAAGAAAGAGCTCTTTTCTGATTCCCGGCTGCAGTGCCTGCCTCCACTGCCAGGGCTAGTAGGCCAAGCACGCAAGGAGAAGCCTCTGCCTTACGTCCCTGTAGCTGCCGTAGGTGGGGCTGCCCTCTGGCTGACCTGGCACGATAGTGGGGGCAGCAGGTTTGGAAACTGGTACCTGCTGGGAGGAAGGAGTGCCAGGCTGTGTCGCAATGGGGGGCCTCTGGGCTGCACTGCCAGCCACGGGGATGGAGTGCCGGAAGCTCCTGAAAGTTTTCCACCTGCTGGTCTGAGTGAGCCAGGACGATTTTGTCCACCTGTCCTTTCTTCTGAGTAATCCTTGCAAACTCTGTGTAATCCTTGCCCCTTTATCAGCCCTCTCACTGTTGAAGTCTTTCAAAGTGTCCACCTTTCTTTTATTCCAGGGTGGCCAACTGTGGGTACCTGTTCTCCACAAGCAGCTGGAATCTCAGTCTCTCTGAGTATTCCACCTGTCTTTGCTTTCCAACCCCTCTAATCTCCAGAGCACCATGTAATGTGGGTTTGTGCTCCTGGAGTAGATCTCCAGGAGTGGGTATTTAGCAGTCCTGGCCTTCTACCCTCTCCACACTCCATTTATCTTCCTCCCACCAGTGAGCGGGGGTGGGGGAGGGTTTAGGTCCTGCTGGATCGCAGCTTTGCTACTTTACCCTTTTCCGTGAGGTCTTCTCTTTTCCCCAGATGTAAGCTGTCTATTGCAGTCTTCTTTCTGTTCACTCTTTCAGGATTAGTTGTATTTGCTGTATTTTCATGTTATATGTGGTTTGGGGAGGAGATTTCTGCCTCACTTCTCATGCTGCCATCTTCTTCCCCCCACCCTCACTGCTATTTTTTTTTAATTACACACACAAATACAAAGTATACCCTATGATCCAGTAATTATTATAATTACTAATTCTAGTAATCTATTCTCAAAAATAAAGATTTGTAAAAAGTAGTTCACTATAGTATTGCCTAATACATCAAATAAATTTTATCCATGTAACTTTTCATCAAAAAGGGAATCTTTAGATAAATCACAGTATATCTATACAATGGATATTATGCAGCTATTAAAAAGAACTTTTATTCATCTCTTAGCTATTATTTCCTCTTGATATCCATTCCAAGAGTGGGTTAAACAACTCTCCTATAGAATCTTGTCTGCACTCAAATAATTTATCTTGTATTTAAATTGCCTGTTTACTTAGATATTGGGTCAAAAAACTAAAGGATGTGAAACCTAGGAGGAAGGCTAGAACAAACTTAGCAGAGGAAAAGAAAGAGACAAAAAGGTAGAAAATAGGATTAATAGGCGGTGGAGAAGCCAAGAGCAAAGGCCAGAGACAGAGAATATAAGGGAACTGAAAACATCCACTACTGCCAGAGCTTAAAATGTGGTGAGGGTAGTGATGGTGGGAGGGAGCAGGGACAGAGAGGCAGGGCGGAGTGCAAGACATGGAGTTGGAGAACTAGAGGCCAGATCATGAAAGGACTCAAGAGGCCTGTTAAGAGTTTAAACATTAACTTGTCATCACTGGAGAGCCACGGAAGGGTGAGAAAGAGTGCTCTGACCACTGGACTGGGGGAGGGAAAGAATGAAGCAGTACAGTTACAAGGCTGTGGTGAGGGATGACCACAGTAGCCTCAGAAGGAGAATGTGGATCAAGTACAGAGAAATTAGGAAGTATAATTCACTGGATTTGGTGATTGGATATGGGGGATAGCTGAGAGGAAAGAGACAAGATTAAAGCCCAGTTTAGGAACATAAATGATAAACAGGAGCTGATCTAAGTGACATTAAAGTGGCAGTCATAATGTTAACTTATTTATCAACATATTGGAGAAAGCCTGGCAAATAGATGAATGCAAGGGGGCAAGAGGGAAGGGAAGGGAGAAAGAAAGTAGAGCAAGAGAAGAAAAGGCAAATGGTAAAGAGGTAGAGAGGACTGACTTTTTTCTCCTCTTCTTTTTCCATCCTCAATCTGTAATTATAGAATAAATACAGGGCTTTACATCACACTCAAATCCAACTTTGAGTACATGGCTCCAAAGAGAAAAGAGCCATCATTCTCTGAATGAATGAGCACATACCCCTGAGTAAGCAGGACATGGGGAACTGTGACCCTGGAGTAGAAATGAGATGGGAAACTACTGCCTTAGTCATATTCTTTTTGTCACATGTTAGCTTTTCACCAAGGTGAGTATGAATATAAGACTTAATACAATTTTTGTACAATGTGACTCTTAACAAAAACTAAATACTTTATCTGGTACTCACGTGAAGAAACACTGATCAGAAGAATGCCAGCGTCTACTACAAAACAGGTCTGACTTACTTAAGAACTACATCTTACTCTTCTAAATTCTTAATGTTTCTAACGCTTTCCATCATTCTTCAAATAAGGACACTCTAAAAGGGAGGGAATGTTTCTCTCTCTACAACTTTCTGCTCTTCACCTTAATATCTATATCCCACAGTTTTTAAGTAATTAATCCAATTAAATGTCATTTCCTTGGTTAAGACAGAAAGGGATTGAGATTCTGAATATACTGCAAATTTTACAAAGCCATACTAAATGGTTATTATGCTGGGTAGGATAAAAGTTGGCAATCAAAATGACTCAATCTTCCTACATAAATTCGACTGTCTTTTCCAAGTTACAAAGAATAAAAAAACTGGCTCCATACTTCTAATACCAACTTTAAGCCATCTGAATCATGAGAAAGTGCTACAGTTTATTCCCTAGGGCACCAAGCAAATCCTAGTATAATCCCATACACAAAGTATAAGCTCAATTGATACTTATTAAATGAGTATAGTTACTGCTATGAGTTGAATGAAAGTGCTAGACTAATACTGCTTTTATCAGGATTTACCCTTTACAAAAATTTGAAAATACAAATAAATTATTTAACAAAACTTACCTGCTACTGTGAGCTTGGCTGTTCTGCTGACAATAGTTCCAAGACTCTCAACGGTGGCCACACACTGATAATAACCTTCGTCGGGTTTATTGTGTTTGGAATGCACCACACTGTTGATAAACAGAGACCCATCTGGGAGAAGCTGTCGTCGATCATCTGATACTAAGTTTAAAAAAGCTCCATCTTTTTTCCACTCAATTTTTGGGGAAGGCTCAGAATATGCTGAACAGTTTAACATAACAGAAGAGCCTCTAATTGAGAGTGTATCCACTGGCTCCACCAGAAAATTAAATGGAGTGAATGTTCGAACACTGGATCCTACAAAAATAAAAAATAAAGAAAACAAAGTTAAGCAAAACTTTCCTCTATTATTTCTGTAAGAAAATCAAACATGTCCAAAAATTATTTCTAAATGGTTGTGCTCTTTGGGTATAATACATAAATATAGTTATTTCACTTTGAATGTCTAATAGATAAATTTATTTTTTAGTGGGAAATCAAAATTTGACCCATTTAGAACAACATTAGAAAAAAAGATTCTGCTAGCTGAGGTAATCATGCCTAGTTAAATGATATGAGTATCTAATAAAAGTTTTGTTTCAAACCCTACAATGGTATTCATAAATATTTTAAATTACTGTATTCAAAGTGAAATTTCCTATGGAATATAAAAGAAATTTGAAATGATTCTTTGTTAATAAGGTATATTTTCTAGGTTTACTGGCTGTATTTCTTTCATAGATTCGCTATACATACACTTTGTCCATTTTTCAGGTGGATTATTCATCCTATTGACTTAGCAATCTTTGGGCATAGCTATGTTTCACAGATTTTTAAAAAATTTTTGACCATGACTTTGTCATAAGAAAATAAATTTTAACCACATAAAATTAAATCTGTTATACTTAAAAAGGTCTTCTTTATCCCAAGATTATTTTTAAAAATCAACTTTGTTTTGTGCTAGTATTTATGTGGTTTCATTTTCTATATTTAATCTTCATCAGAATTCATTTTGATGTAAAAAGTACAGGAGAGATCAGTTTAAACTTGTAAGTCCTTGGTTATTTGAATATGAGAAGAACATAAAGAAAACTTCTGCTAAAAACCTTATATTCTCAGTCAGAGAAAGCTTTCCAACTTAAATCTTTACCACTTCTTCATAAAAACTACTGACCAACTCCCTGTGAACAACTCTAATTGTAATCAGATTCCTTCACATGAACAATCAGGGAGGCTTAGTCCAATAAATAAAACTAAGACTGTTTTTCAAATATATGAACACATCCCTTTACGTATAACTTACCATTAACATTACGAATTTAAGGATGACATTAATTCTTTGTTACATAATCAAAGAACCGTTCTAAATAAATACAAAACACACTGGCAGAGAGAAGGAAATAGTATTCACTTGTTTTAAAGTTTCCCAACACTTCCAATAATAGGCAAATCCAAATAGACTCATCAGCCTTTCCCAAACACTGGGGGGTTTTCAACACATTTGATGAATATGAAATTGATTCTTCAAGTCTTAAAAGTCTTGAAAATCAGCTTAGGAATTTCTCAGAAGTAACCTGCAGTAATTTGTGTCTTATACTATAAAAAGTGTTATATTGGAGTTAAAGTAAAATAAATTAAATATAAACTTCAGGGCAGTACAAAATGATAGCAAAATTAAGAGAAATTGCTTTTACACCTTTCCTGTATAACTACTAAATCTTTATTATACCACCCAAATTTAAACAACTTAGGAACTTGAGATAAATGTATTTAGATTGGCAGCCAAAATAGGAAATTAACAATTAAAAATTTTTATTACATATATTAAATGAAACAAATAAATTTAATTTTAAAATTTGGACAAAGTGCCATTTAAAAAATATATGCAAATGTAAATGTTTTAGTTTAACATCCCATCTTATTTTATTTCATTAAAAATTCCATTTCCATATTAAACAAGTTGAACAAAAACTTATGTATTCAAAAAAATGTATTATACTCATAAGCAAGTTTACAAACATCTTTGAGAATCAAGGCCCTTCAAAATTTTACCCAAACTATCCACTCTATATTACTTAGAAAACAGCATTACTTAAATATTTGCGTATATCATCTTTGTATTTTATTCCCTCAGTAAGCAGGCAGTGACCTAAGATATTCTTCCTTGCCTTTAAATCCCTCAAAAGCTTGCCACTGCATTTTACAAAAAAATCTAAATAAATTCCTTAACTGCCATTGGACTTACTTCCATTTCACTCCATGTCCCGGCCTCCGCCTACTTGCCTCACGTCCCCGGAACCCGCTATGGCGCGCTGCACTCCTGTCAGCCCCTCTCAGCTCCTGCCCTCTTCACACAAGCTACTCTCACCACCACTTATCTCCAATGAACCCATCTTCCTTCGAACTCAGCTTACATACCACTTCCTTAGAAATACATGCCTTTTGCTCAAACAAGATTAGTTATAGCGCTGCTTTAAAGCAGGCACAGCACACAGTACTCTTCCTACATAGTACTTCATATTTTCTCATTAATTTTTTTCACGAATTCCCTAGGCTAAAAGAAATACCTAATGGTTCTGTTTTACTTTACAGTTAGGTTCAAACACATGAATATTTATGTCCTAACAAGTTAGTACTCTTTTGAAAAAATAATACACACAAACTAAAAAATAATTTCATCTTTAAATAACCCCCATTAGTCACTATGAGATGTATATACCTATTGGGCATTGCACAACTTCTCAAATCTTGAAATCAAATTGGATACTGCTGTCATCCTCTTTTCCTCTTCCACACTGATTTTTACATAGTACTTGCTTTTTACCCAACAACCACCGCCAAAAACCCAACTTCACAAGAATAACATAGTATCAAAATCAAAGTAACACAATCAAATGCTGAAAATGAACTACCTACACCTAGAAGTTTTCATGGTATTCAACAGATGTTGCTGTGTTTCCCTAGAAAATTTGAAATACCCCTGGGAATTCTCCGACGTGCCCTAGGGCTAAGGGTACAGTTTGGGAATGGCAGGCTTATGATCTATCTTTCTACTGTGTTTTTATTCACCATATTCCCAGTACTCACCTAGCACAGTGGATGGTATCCATCTTTAGATTACATAACCATAAAACTTTGAAAACTTGCACTGCTTAAAGTATTAGTGAGACCACAGGTTCCATTCCAATACTAGCCAATTAATACTACTCTCTTCCATGATGAAACTTAACAATAGACAGGGTTTTTGTAAATTTTGATGAGGTTTTAAAAATTATATAGAAGGTCAGAGAAAGCCAAGAAGAGCCAAAAGAGTTTAACCAAAATAAAGGAACTGTACTCAACAGTTATCAGTACTTATAAAGCTACAGTAATTAAGTCACTATGGCTTTGGAGCAGAGAAAAACAGAGTCATGTAACAGGTTAGAGGGCCCCAAAATAGAGCTATCTATATTTGGAAACTTAATATGCAATAGAGATGGCATTTTACATCAACCAGAGAAAAGGATGAATTACTCAATAAATGTTACTAGGACAACTTGTTATCCATACAGAAGAAAAATGAGATGCCTATCTATGTCATGTAATAGTAAATATGTGTTTGTATGTATCAGCTACCAGTCTAAATGTTCTCTATACACACTAATCCCTCATTTACTCTTCACTACTATTAACTTATGAGATATATACTATTATCATTTCCATTTTAGAGAAGAAAACTGAAGCTTAGAAATGGTAAGGAATTTGTCCAAGGTTACACAGATAGTAAATAACAGAACCAGAGTCTGTGAACTTAACCACACTATACTGTAATGTCACTCACATTACAGAAAAATATATTCCAGACTTATGAAAAAATTAAGTAATACAATTTTTAGGAAAATACAGGGATAACCTTGGAATCAGGCAACCTTTTAAATGAAAATAGTAAACCTCAAGCTAGAAAAGACAGGTATGCTTCAATTCATTGCATTTAAGTTTTTTTTTAAAAATTTATAGCAAAATATCATAACAGAGCAAAAGACAAGACTGGGAGAAAATATATCACATATAACAGATAAAGAACTTAAAAGGTCCTATGTTTATCGCAGCACTATTTACAATAGCCAAGATATGGAAGCAACCTAAGTGTCCATCAGTAGATGAATGGATAAAGAAGAGGTGGTACATATATACAATGGAATACTATTCAGCCATAAGAAGAAAATAAATCCTACCATTTGCAACAACATGGATGGAGCTAAAGGGTATTATGCTCAGTGAAATACGTAAGGCAGAGAAAGACAAATACCAAATGATTTCCTTCATTTGTGGAGTATAACAACGAAGCAAAACTGAAGGAACAAAATAGCAGCAGACTCACACACAGAGTCCAAGAAAGGACCAGTGGTTACCAAAGGGGAGGGGTAGGGGAGGACAAGTGGGTGGGAGGGAGAAGGGGATTGTGAGGTATCATGATTGGTGCACATGGTGCGTGTGGGGTCATGGGGAAGACAGTGTAGCTCAGAGAAGACACATAGGGACTCTGTGGCATCTTACTACACTGATGGACAGGGACTGCAATAGGGTATGGGGGGGACTCGATAATAAGGGTGAATGTAATAACCACATTGTTTTTCTTGTGAAACCTTCATAAGAGTGTATATCAATGATACCTTAATAAAAAAATGGGTGAGACTGCGTTCCAATAAAACTTGGTTTACAAAAACAGTAGGATGGCTTTGATCCATTGACTCTGATTCCTACCAAGAATACTTGTCCAACAAAAAATGAATGAGCTATGTTTCAATTGATCTGCAATGAGTTCTGTGAAAAATTAACAATGCAGAGAAGTGTAAGTTATATAATTTCATATGTATATGATTGTATGAGCATTGAGAAAGGTAGGAAGTATGTACGAATTTATGTAGGAAGATTGAGTCATTTTGATTGCCAACTTTTATCCTACCCAGCATAATAACCATTTAGTATGGCTTTGTAAAATTTGCAGTATATTCAGAATCTCAATCCCTTTCTGTCTTAACCAAGGAAATGACATTTAATTGGATTAATTACTTAAAAACTGTGGGATATAGATATTAAGGTGAAGAGCAGAAAGTTGTAGAGAGAGAAACACTGGTTACTGGGAGGGATAGGATGGGAGGCAACGGGGAAGGGGGGTAAATAAAAATCCCCAAGCACATATAAAATGATTTTTGTGGTAAAAATCAGCTTGTGTTTATAATCCATTAATAAATATTACATATATATATGAGGTAGATATGGGTTTATACTTACACTTGTGTGAATACCTAAAGGGAATACATTTAAAAAACTGTCACCAAAATGGGTATTATATCAGGGTAGTGGTATTTCAGTTGATTTTAATTTTTTCTTTCACCTTTGTTACTGTCTGAATATTTTGTGTAAAAAATAGTGTATTTAAGTAGAAATAAAGCTGTTTTTATTTTTATATATAGTCTGCACAGAAGGAAGCACTACGAAAAATTTGAGACATATTCATATAGTTAGATTAAGAGATTGTCAAAATACATATACTGTTAAATAAAAAATATCCCAAGTTTCAAAATATGCATAGTGTGGCCCTTCTTATATTAAAACAATGTGTGTGGTGCGTGTGTGTGCATGCGTATATACATTTAAATAAATACATAGGGAAAAGCCTAGAAGAATAAACACTCAATAGTTAACAAGTGTTTTCTCCTGGGGAGTGTAGTGGGACTGAGTTGCAAGGCTTTTTATTCCATGGATTTCTGTATTGCTTACTTTTTAAAATATGAACAATTGTTTACGCAATATCCTTGTCATCCCTTTCTTTTTTCATAAAAAAATTTGTTTTTGTTATCGGTGGTGAATAATCCTTTGTTGGGAACAGAGGTTTATTTTTTTTAAATCTATCACCATTTTCTTTGACCACTTTCCTTTGTCACAGTAGAAGAGTTATCAGACACTCCTTGACTTTGTATAAAAACTGCTCTATACTTCCCACCAGGGTCCTGATTCCCTATCCTCTTAGGTTTGCTTAATTTAAGTCTACCATGAACAGTGTCACTATACAAATTATTCTGAAATAGGCTTAATGATCCTGTCTGATCCTCTTTACATTCCTAGGTCTCTGCAAATTTCTCACTTCTTAATGAAATAGCTCTCACTTCTTGATAGACTATTCCTCACTTTTTGATAGAATATTTCACACTTCTTGATAAAATTTCATCTTATGAAAGGAAAATATCCACAGGGAACTTATTTCAATTGTAATTCCCCCACCTTTAAATATCAACAAATCATATCATTCACTGCACACCTTGATTGTGTGGCCATAATAATTATAAATGTACCCAGAGTAAAAAAATAACACACAGTATTTGAATACTGGCAGAAATAAATCTGTCTTACTGCCCAGAGGTTCAAAGTTTGATATCAGCAGAAATGCAGGACAGAATTAGCAAACATATGCATACACTACAAATGGAAAATTATGTATAACATCATTCATCCTAAGAAAATTATCTCTTCATTATAAGCTAAGAGACTAATATCGAAGGACTTCATACCTCTTTTACTCCTTAAAAACATTACTTTCAACCATACTATTCCATCCAGTCAGTCTCAAAACGCTGCATTTCATCCTTCCTGATCCTTTGGTGATCAGGCTCTTTTCCTTCAAGTCCTCACAATCAAGAGGCTTCAAAATTAGAATATTAAAATAATTTAATATTCAAAGGCTCAACCAAATACATCCATGTTACCCATTAAGAACTGGCAACACTTAACAAGTGTTTTCTCTCATTTTGCTACATGACAATTAGTGTTTCCAGCTCCAGAGCTCAGCCCCTCTTTGCCCTGCCCAGCTAATTTCTCCAAAGACTGCATTTACTGAGCATGCAGGACTTCCTGGGAATTTCAAGTAAGATAAATAGTTCATTGTTAATATTATGTGGATGATTTTAATTGTCTGAAAAACACATATGCTTTAAGAAACTTTTATGATACAGGTATACCATAAAAACTGTGAATGTCAACCTGTAATCAAAGTTGGATCTGAAATATTTTTTCAGGATCATTATGTCCTAATAGGGAAATTCAATTTGATTGTTCTAATTTACAGCAACTACCTTCCCAACCACTTCCCAGAGTGAAAAAAAATGACTGAATTTACTTATTCACTAAGCATTATAATAAGAGTGCTTTCTTTTTCTTCAATTTTCATCCTTCCTTCTCCACATACACACACACACACACATAAATAGCCGCAGTGGAAAAAACTTTGGTAAAATGAAGTCAGACAGACATGATTTTGGACCCTAGCTCTGCTACGCTAGTTAATTTCTGTGTCTAAAATTTTCTACCCTATATAATAGGAAAATAACACCTTCCTTTCAAGGAAATTTCTCTAAAGATGTGCACAGCACCTACCTCACTGCTTGGCAGACAACAGGTCCGCAATAAATAGTAACTTCATAGTTCAAAAGCCTACAGTATTTACCCCAAAATCACTAACATCTAGCATCTTAGTTTTGACTGATCACATCTGAGAAACTGTTACACAGAAAATATGGATTTTTTTACTTTTAATCACATTTTGACAATTATGTGTAAAACATTAAACTTTAAAACTTAAGTTTGATCATCTTTCTCCTCTGCTTAATCTTTCAACAGCTCCCCAATTATATAGCTCATACAAAATCCAGATTCACTTGACAGCATTCAAAAAGGGCTACAGGATCTGGTTCTTCCTCTCTACAACCTAGTATCACATCACATTTCCTCTCACTCAATAAGCTCTGGCCACATGATTCCATTTCCTGAATGAGCCATGTTCTTTCTTATATTAAAGTCTTTGCATTTTCTGTTGCTTCTACCTGACCCTTGGCTCGGCACTAAACTCTTCCATCACATGACTAGCTTCTTCTCATCCTTCATGTTTCAACCCAATTGTTACTTCTACAGAGGCCTTCTCTGATAACTATCTCTGAAAAGGTCCTAGTTTCCTATGCCCCGTATGTGCTCTTCTCAGCAACTGTCTGTCTGTTTTTAAGGCCTATCTTCCCCACTGGACGGTTAGACTACAAGAGATGACCCCTGGTTTGCCATTGCTACTTGCTATTTGTACCTTGGTTTGTTTTGTTTATCCTTTTTCTATAGGTGGAAAAGGTGACTGGGCCAAAATGGAATTAGGTATTAGTGATCCTTAGCAACTTTGCATAACATAATAGTAAATCTCTACTGTTTTTTCTAAGGTCAGCCTCAGTCTCGAAATTTTATATTCATATGATTTCAAACCTGTCCTTTGTAAAAACGTTTTAACATCACTTTTAAAGTATCATAAATAATTAATATTTTGTAATAACTTCTACATAATTGGCAAGAAGACTAGGTACAACCTGGTAACCTGCAAAAACAATACCACCAATGTTCTGAACAGTTACATGGAAATTCTCAAACAATTCCTAGAAAAAGCATGTTAATGTTAATAACAGTCTTAGTTAACATGCCAATATTTATATTTCAGCTCAAAATGGGAAAAACTGAGTTGGTCACTTTTTATTCTACTAGATAAGAAAAATGTAAAAATTTTCACATTAAGTTCACAGAACTTTTACGAAAACATCTTATAAGCAACTTTTTGTTATTAGCAATCAGAAGACTCTCCTAAGAGTAAGACATTTCATTCAATATTTGAAGCAGTCTTTTGAATTTCTGAAACAAGAATATATTTCAGTTCCACTTTCACATATTATACTGATGAAAGAAAGAGCTCAATGATAATATAATGTAAAAATTTACTTGAAAGTACAATCCAAAGATCTGAATTGCTGCATTTTTTCATACTGTAATTCACTACTTCTTTGTTCAGTGGTATATTTTTTTACCATTGTGAGAATACTAGTATTCTGAGTATAAAATGTTTCATCACAGTAAAATATTAAGTTCTTTGTAAACAGGATATCTCCTTTGCAAACCTTCACTGTAACTTCACTATGTACTTCTATTCCAATCATCTACAGTTACTCTGACTTAATATAAAAATGGATAGTTATCTAATTTGAAACACATTCTAAATAACTCTGAACTGGATACAACTACATCATGAATATTCAAGACTGCCTCTACACTTCATATGCTAATATTTTATCTTACTGCTGCAATTACATAGTCTTTTGTGGTAGAGAGGCATTTGTGGGTTTTACAAAGAGAAAGTCAATAACCCAATCTACTATAGCTCTCAATCTTATGCAGTGTTCTGTGGGTTTTTAAAATCATAACGATAAATCTTCTCATTAACTCATTGCCTCCTGGAGAGTTCTTCGATTTTATCATTCATTTCAATGAATTATAGTAACAAGAGAAAGGAACACTTGAAATCAAAACTGTCCTGGAAAATCTAGTTCACCTTATTGGTTTATAAAGTCACCATAAAAGGGAAAAAGCAAAAGATCAAGGGCAAGAAATAGCAAGATATAAAACAGAAGTCAAGGGAAACAAAATCCCATTCTAGTTTCCCAAACAAAATACAAGGCTATTTCTAAGACAGAATGGGAATTACAGGACCAAGTCTATAGCTATAATAATAATAGTTTTATTATTATATATAAATTATATATAAATATATAACATTTACTGAACAGTTACTACATGCCAGGCACTGTTGTAGTGCTTTACCTATCAATCTTCCAACCCGTGTGGGAAGAATTATTATTATCCCCATTTAGAAAGAGAAAAATGAGTCACAAAGAGAATAAATAATTTGCTCAAAGTCATGACGCTAGCTATGGAGAAGGCAAGATTTGAATCAAGTTAGTCTGGTTCCCTTGTGCCCAAGATCATAACCACTAAACCCGAGCTATCCCATGCAGTTGCCACTTAGCAACATGTGGCTACTGAGAATTTGAAATGTAACTATCTAAATTAAGATATGCTTTAAGTATGAAATACACACCAGATTTAAAAGACTTAGTGCGCACACAAAGAATGTAAAATACATCATCAATAATTTCTATACTGATTTTGTATTAAAATACTTTGGATATATTCATTTAAATAAAATATATTATTAAAATTAATTCCATGTTACCTATATAGTAAAAAATTAGAGGATTTTCAGCAATATCAGCACCCTCTCTTTAAAACCATTCAGAAATGTCTATTTAGAAATTAAGCTTTTTGAATCTTTTAATTTAAAAATTGCAGTAATAATCAATTCACTATTGATGAATGTTCAAACTACTAGGTGAAAAGTTTCTAGAAAAAGGATAGTCACACAATTTCAGAATGTCATCACAAATTATTTACTAATTACAAAGGAGAAAACATACCTTCCTAATGGACAGAGCTGGTGGTCACCACCTTAACTAAGTGATCAAATTCAGTATTACCAGTAGTGAGACAACCCGACATCATATATATCCTGATGGGATGCAGGAGAAGCATCATAATATTCTTGCTAAAAGTGTTCAACCTGAATCTAAGCATGAAGAAATCACAAACACGGTGTGAGACATCCTGTAAGACACCTGCCTTGAACTCTTCAGAAAGCAGTCAGTGTCATGAAAAACAAGGGCAAAAGGACCGCTCTGGATGAAAAGACACTGAAGGGACAAAACAAATTCAGTCAGTGACTTTTTTACTGGGTCCTGGGCTACAAAAAACATTTAGAGAATAACTGGGTGAGTTTAAATTTGGAGTATATTAGATATTATTAATTTGGCTGTAAAAGGTAGAGAAAAGAGAGGTTGGTAAAGATCTGAGCTTGGTCTTCTTTCATATTCTTTGTAAGAGAGGAGAGACTTGAGCATATGGGGAGACAGAAAGAAGCGAGGCAGAGGGCGAGACAGAATATCCAGGCCAGCAGAGGGTAAGAGTAGGTCCAGGCTCTTGGCAATAAAGGAGTGACAGGAGCCAGAATTATCCTCCTGCCCCAGACAACTAGAAAACTGGAAAGCAGAAATACCTTATCACCCAGCAATTCCCCTTCTGGGTGTTTACCTGAAGAAAACAAAATCACTAATTTGAAAAGATGTATGCACACCTATGTTCACTGCAGCATTATTTATAATAACAAAGATATGCAAGCAACACAAGCACCCACTAATAGATGAATGGATGAAGAAGATGTGGTACATATACATGTTGGAGTATTACTCAGTCATAAAAAAGAAGGAATTCCTGCCATTTGTGACAACACAGATGGACCCAGAAGTCACTATGTTATACAATATTATATTGGTTTCAGATGTACATCAACTTTATTCCACTAAAAAAAAGAAAGAAAACTGAACAAAAACCAATAAAACAATGATTTTCAGACACTAGACAACAGACAGCACAGGACTGTGACCCTGAGAGAAAGGAAATGAACAAGGTGAGTCCTAAAATTACTCCATCCTACAGCCTCTAGGTTTCTCATCTTTCCAAGCTTCAGCACGAGGACCAGGAAAGCAGAGAGCTCTGAAATCTCACAAATGAAAAGACAGTTAGGGAGGCCACGGTTACAACAACTTGCAGAGCTGTGTACAAAGGGCTATAAAGTGAGGGGTGCACACGAGCAAACTCCAGAGTCTGGCAGAAGAGTCCACTGGAATCTTTGGATGACTTACTAGTATGAGGGGGTTGAAATTAAACAAAGTGCATTTTCTAACCACACGGGAATTAAACTAGAAATCAGTAACAGATTTCTAGAAAATCTTTAAATATTTGGAAATTAGGCAACACACTTCCAAACAACTTACAGATCAAAGAAGAAATCACATGAGAAATTACAAAATATTTTGAACTTCACGAAAACAAAAATACAGCATGCCAAATTTGTGTGATAAACTAAAGCAATGTTTAGAGGGAATTTCAAGTGTTGAATGTCTATACATTTCTTAAAAAGACATATAGGAGGACTAATTTTGGGGTCAGAGGAAGGACAGGTCTTTTGTTATAACAAGAAAGAAGAATGAGAATATGGGTAGGCTTGGTGGTAGTTATATGAGTCACTGTTAACTGTCTGCACAGCCTAAAGTATGAGGTGAGAAGCAACTGTTGCTGGGGCAGGCAGCTGGAGGTATCCAGGAGGGTCAGAAGTTTTGCAGGTAGTGGTAAACATCTGAAATAGCTGCAGTGAGAATGGAAGAGAGCTCTGAAAAGGGAAAATAGGATTACTGGGCTTCTCTGAAAGCCTAGTCAAGGTTAGTAACTGTATTTAAAGAAGTCCAAATATGAGAATGTGTTTGCCGAGTATAAAGGGAAGAGAAAGTAGACATTTAGAACTGAATCTTCCCAGATAGATGAGTAAAGTGACAATGAACTAAGAGGGATGAAGATATCAAGTGGCTGTCAATGGCATCTAAGACAGTAAAGGATATAAAACAGGAGTGAACTGAGATGGGTAAATCAGTGCCAGTATAATGTGAGAAACCTGGAAGGACAGGAGACTGTGATACTATTTTCATATTTCAGCACTGCTGAGCTATGACAAGGGGGTGGTTGGGTGCAGTTACAGAAGCTGGTGCTTGAGATGAGGCAGTTGAACACCTGAAGACAGTATTAGAAAAGTAAGCCAAGAAGACACTTAAACTGTCTAGAATGACAGCAGACTTGGAATGGAGAGGAAGAGTATAAAACAAGACCTAAAGTTTTCAATGAATGAAAGTGAGTATTAAGTACACAGATGATAGCAAACAAGAGAAATAAGAGACAAAATTCAGTGGCCTTCATCCTGAAGGAGCAGCAACTTTTTTCTAAGAGTAATTATTTCACATTTTTGAAAGCTCTTTTCCATTATTTTTCAGTAATCAGCTACGTTCTAGAAAGCTGATGTTGCTCTAAATATCACTAATTGAGTACTTTTCTCATTTGGAAAGCAAGCATTACAGATTTTTACTCAAGTATGCCACCATGTATTTACAAATTGCTACCAAGTTCAGCTATAAAAAAATTCTGAGTACTGATGCATTAATTCTTGAATACAGAAAACAAATAGCACATGAATAATTTATTGAAAGTTTTTGCTGTCAGCAGCTTTACTAACAGAAGTAATACTTATGAAATACCACAGGATAATCTAATAACTTAAATATATGCAAAAGCACAGAACACAAGACTAAGAATCCTTAATGACTCCTACATCAAAGCTATTTTCTGCAAAGAATGCTGTGCATGTATAACCTCTCACTGCAAAATAAACATGGTTCAGGAAAGTCACGTCATAGTCTCACAAGGTCTGTAGACCAGGTTCTAGAATTCTTCTAGGCAACTATACATTTACTGATGGAAATAAACTGAATTCCAAAGCTTAACTCAAGCCTACATTAGTAAGCTGTTATATAAGGTCACAGACAAGTTCATATGTCATTTACTGAGTTCTTAATCTCTTGATAATACATTTTTGATGTGAAATAATCTTGGAGGGTAGGAAAAAAGAGGGGAGACCTCTCAAATCCAAGAAAGACATTAACAGTACCAGAAGGATAAGACACAAGCCCCAAAACACTCACAATGAAGCCATATATACATAACAATCATGCCGCTGTAAATACAGTTGTTAAAGTAAAATAAAACTTTTCCACAGCATTATAACTGCAAAGCATTTTTCATACAGATGTAGAATTAGTTACTGAAATGAAATGCAAAATAGTCCTTAACTATTTTAAAAGATGCTTAACCTCACTCATAATAAGATAAATGCAAATTAAGCTACACTGAGATACAATTTCTCACCTACCATATTGCCAAAAACCCACGTTTAACATATTCTGTAAGCAAAGTACAGGAAAACAGACTGATGGGAATGCAACCACCTGGTGTACCCACTATAGAGGAAAATCTACAACATCTAGCACAATTATATGTGCATTTATCCTTTGACCTACCAATCCCATATCTATGAATAGACCCCAAAGATACACTGGGCAAAATATGAAAATAGGTACAAGCGAGGCTATTCATTGCAGCACTACTTGTAGTAACAGCCTGGAAACAACAACTCTGATGTCAAAAAGGGACACACGGAACAAATTTTGGTACACTGATGCAATGAAGTACTATTGTAAATAGGACCACAGAGTAACTTTATATTCTACCATGGAGTGATCTCTAGAATTAAGTGAAAAAGCAATGCTGGAGAATATATTTCTCTAATTTTTGACACATATAGGGAATGGAAATATGGTTAAAGGAGATAAGGATTGAAGCCAGATGTCTTGAATAGAACTTGTTTGATTTTACTTTGGGACTATGTAAATATTTTACATAACTAAAAGCAAAATTAAACTTTTTAAATCCCTAAAACTTGAAAACAGAAATGAAACAAACCTGAATCTCCAGTTGTCATTATATCCAACTTGAAAACAGAAATGAAACAAACCTGAATCTCCAGTTGTCATTATATCCATGCAAAGATGGACTAGTCAAAAATACTGAAGAATATAACCACCAAACTACACACAGTGGAATCTGCCCTACAGACCAAAAGAATTGCAACATTTTTAAATTGCTTTAATAATCATTTTGTTGCACTTACTATTGGTACTTTTATTCTCAGACAAATTGTGTGTGTATGTGTGTGTGTGTGTGTGTGTGTGTGGTGGGTAAAGCAAATCAGTAATTTCATTGACTTCATGGAGAAAAGGATTCTCAGTGTGGAAGAAAAGCAATATAGGTATAAAACCAATGAGATTATTATATAAAAACCATGTATCCCTCAATTTTAATTTTAAGTACCAATATGAATATGTATTTTATTTATCTAAAAACAAAATATTTTCTAGCTCGCCTCACTGAAAAGTCCCAGTAAAAATGACCAACCTAGTAGTAACATTTTGGGTCCAAATTCCATTTTCCACACAATAGAATATTTAAGAAATTGGCTAATTCCAGGTCTGCAATTGGAACATGAGATGAATCTGTAACATCTTGTTATACAAAAAACAAAAATGCTGTCATTAACTACTAGGGACATCCCAAAAGACTCAAGAGACTCTTCCTGGTCAAATATGGGACATTTAAACATCAAAAGTAATAATAACACAACAAATTGAAACACTCAAATATGTTGAATTCCATTATTTTATAAATAAAAAACAAAAACCCTAATTGTCACTACAGGAGAATGTTACAGAACCAAATCATTATTTTAAAAAGTGGCAAGTAAGCATAAAAGTTAAGCATTTTTCCTAATCAAAACATTCCTTATGGCAATAAAATTGTTGATGGAAGTTTAGGTTTATGAAAGTATTCCACATAATAATGAAGGAATGATATAGTATCACCATTGTGCAACCCCTAATAAATGAACAGTTCTAGGTAATAAACATTAACGACCAAGTGGAGTCAGCGAACTTTTTCTTAAAAGGTCCAGGTATATACTTTAAGCTTTGCAGACTACATATAGTTTCTGTTGAGTATCTTCCTCTGTTTTAACTTTTTTTTTTTACACTTTAAAAATGTAAAAACCAACATTAGCTCATGGCATGTACAAAAACAGGTCGCAGACCAGATGTGACACATGGGCCATAGTTGGCTGAATGCTGGCAGCTAAGTGTAACAAGGAAACAGACCAATCACACATTACAGCTGCCCCTTGAACTATGAAGGGGTTAGTGGCACCGACCCCTCCCTTGCAGTTGAAAATCTGCCTAACTTTTGACTACCCCAAAATTAAAGACCAAAATTAAATAAATGGTAGATTAACACATATTTTGTATCTGTGTTATATAGTGCATTCTTATAATAAAGTTAGAGAAAAGAAAATGTTTTTTCAAATTGTCACAAATCTCCATTATATTTATTGAAAAAAATCCACATATAAGTGGACCTGCTCAATTCAAACCCATGTTGCTCAAGGGTCAACTGTTTGATGAAAGTGTACACCACCACCACCTATGTGATAATCCCACAAAAGAAAACAAACAAAATCCTGAAATGGATCAAGCCCCTAGCTCCACCTACCAATTAACAAAAAATAAAATAAAAAGGACAGAGGAATAAGTCAAGAGACGTCATGGGGATGCAATTAACAATACCTCAACTGAGAGGAAATTCTTCAGAACAAAGGACCCAGTTTCTTCAACAAATAAATCATAAGAAAAAATAGAAGGGAGAGGATAATTAGAGCTTAAAAGAAACTTAAAACACATACCAACCAATTGTGTAGCTCTTTTTTTGGAGTCAAACAAAAGAAACTTAAAAATAAAACTGTTTAAAAATGTACATAGCAGCATTATTATTCCTAATAGCTGAAAGGTGGAAACACAGAAACAACCCAATGTTCATCAGATGATGAATGGATAAATAAAATGTGATCTATCCATACATAGGAATGAAGTACTGATGATGACCCTTAAAACCATATGTTAAGTAAAGGAAGCCAGGTGCAAATGCCTACATAGTGTACGAGTTCATTTACATGAAACGTCCAGAAAGGTAAATCCAGAGATAGAAAATGTTTTGTTTTGTTTTGGGGGGTGGGGTAGGGGTGGTAGTGAAGGAACACAAGGAATAGGAAGTGACTGTTAATGGGGTACAGGGTTTCTTTTTAGCATAATGAAAATGTTCTAAAATTGATGTGGTACAACTACACAATTCTGTGAATATACTAAAAACCATTAAACTATATTTTAAATAGGTGAATTGTATGGTATGTATATTTTATCTTAATAAAGCTGTTACTGAAAAAGAAATAGTTATGAAAGGAACTAGGGCTCCATGGAGAAATGGCTAACTCTAGGACTGGGGTAGGAAATATAAACGATGAGTCTGGAGTATCCTATAGTGCCAGCAAGTAAGGAAGTGCTTAACAAAACAAACAACAAAAAAAACAAGATGAAGCTATGTCAAAGGGACAAATGGACAAAATAAAACAGCTTCCAATCTGAGCAACAAAATAAAGTATTATAACTCAAACTGTAAAATAAATATCTATGAGGTTATACTGATATAGTTTAAAAAATTAAAAAATACAAGAAGACAAACCTCCCACATAGGAGAATTCCTAATAATTTATACAGATACTTTGTCCTCAAGGAGGAGCATAATCTCCACTCTTGTGCAGAGTGACTTCCTTTCTAAAGTGTTTGTGTGGGATGGGGAGAGAGCAGGGAGATTACTGATTTTACAGTGAAGAAACTTAACATTAACTATCTCAACCAGAGGATCAAGGTCAATTTCAACAATAAGTCATGTTATTATGCACCCTGGAAATGATACGATAACAGCTGGCACTTTACCTCTGTGTCTTCTGCCCAAAACCATAAACTCGGTCTAATCATGAGCAAACATTAAACACATCTCAACAGAGGGACACTCTATAAAATACTCAACCAGTATTCTTAAAAGATCAACAAAAAAAAGAAAAGTATGAGTAACTTACAACCAGGAGGACCTAAAAAAGACACAACAAGTAAGTGAAATATGGCATGCTTGGTAGGATTCTGAAACAGGAAAAAAAAAAAAAAAGGATATTAAATAAAAACTAAGAAATCTATATAAAGTAAGGATACTACATAGTTTATATATATACAGTTAATAATAATGTATCAATACAGGTTCATTAATTCTAACAAATGTACCATTCTAATATGAGATGTTATTAATAGGAAAAACTGGGTGTGGTGTATATGAGAATGCTTTGTACCATCTATGCAATTTTTCTAGAAATCTAAAACTGATCTAAAAAAGAAAGTGTATTAAAAAGTAATAGTGAGGGTGGAGATTAAAAATGGCGACATGAGACATGAGACAGAGAACTCCTCCCAAAACCACATATAATACGAACAATTAGTACACCTAATCCTAAAAGAGCAACAGGTAAGAAGGCTGCACCAGACTGCATACACCTGGAGAAAAGAACACACCTCACGAATCAGGGTAATGTACCAAAGCCTTGATCCGGCAGGACCCAAGCCCTTGCCCCACCCCAGCTCACTGGTGGGAGGAAGAGAAACAAGTGGGGAGAGGGTGGAAGCCTAGGACTGCTAAGAAGACCTGGAGTTCTGCTCTGGGTACACAAACCTACATTGCATGGTACTCTGGAGACTGGTGGGGCTGGAAAGCTAAGACAGGCGGAATACTTGGAGAGACTGAGATTCCAGCCTTTTGTGGAGGACAGGGATCTGGCTGCTCTGGGACAAAGGAAAGACGGGTGGTCTGAGAGGCTTCTTAGCAGGAGAGGGCTGCCAAAGGGGCGGGGATTGCATGGAACTTGCTACTTGGGAGAAGGGATAGGTGGACAAGGTTGTCTGGGCACGCTCTGCCCAGCAGGTTGGGAACTTTCAGGAGCTTCAGACACTCCATCCCCCTGGCTGGCTACTCAGCTCTGACGTCCCCCACTGTGATACACACCCTGCCGGCACTGGCTTGCAAACCGGCAGTCACTGCCCTAGCATCAGGCCAGCCAGAGGGAGGCCTGCCTACAGCAGCTACAAATGCAAAGCACAGAGGCTTACACCTGTGTTTTGACAGTGGAGACAGGCACTGCAGCTGGGAAGCAGGAAACAGCCCTTTCCTCCCACCAGGCACCAGCGCCACGCCCCTGCAACCCCTGACATCACTCCAGGGGCTGAGCAGCTCCAGAGACTGGAACTTCTGGACACTAGAGGGCACTACATAAATATGAAATGTCAAAGGAACCTGGTTCAAACCAAAATCTCACAAACAACAGAAAAAGGGCCAACTGAAACTGAACTCACCAAACTTCCTGAAAGAGAGTTTAAAATAAAAATCATAAACATGCTTATGGAGGTACAGAAAAATATTCAAGAACTCAGGGACGAATTTAGGATGGAGATTCAATCATTAAGAAATTGCATATCTGAAATGAAACATACAATGGAGGGATTTAAAAGCAGATTAGATGTAGTAGAAGATATGGTAAATGGAATAGAGATTAGAGAAGAGGAATACAAAGAAGCTGAGGCACAGAGAGAAAAAAGGATCTCTAGGAATGAAAGAGTATTGAGAGAACTGTGTGACGAATCCAAATGGAACAATATTCACATTATAGGGTACCAGAGGAGGAAGAGAGAGAAAAAGGGAAAGTGTCTTTGAGGAAGTAATTGCTGAAAACTTCACCAATCTGGGGAAGGATATAGTCGCTCAGGCCATTTAGGTGCACAGATCTCCCAACACAAGGGACCCAAGGAAGAAAACACCAAGACATATAATAATTAAAATGGCAAACATCAAGGATAAGGACAGACTTTTAAAAGCAGCTAGAGAGAGAAAAAAGATCACATACAAAGGAAAACTCATCAGGCTATCATCAGACTTCTCAACAGAAACCCTACAGGCCAGAAGGGAGTGGCATGATATATTTAAGCAATGAAACACAAGGGCCGCAAACCAAGAATACTCTACCCAGAAAGACTGTCATTTAAATTTGAAGGAGGGATTAAACAATTTTCAGATAAGCAAAAGCTGAGAGAATTTACCTCCCACAAACCATGTCTACAGTGTATTTTGGAGGGGCAGCTATAGATGGAAGTGTTCCTAAGGCTAAATAGCTGTCACCAGGGGAAATAAAAACACAGTAAAGAAAGCAGAACAATTAATTACTAAGCAGATGTAAAATCAAATCAACTACCCCCAAAGGCAATCAACAGACAGACATAGAGTACAGAATATGATACCTAATATATAAAGAATGGAGGAGGAAGAAAAAGGAGGAAAAAAATATCTATGCACCCAACACAGGATCACCTACATATGTGAAACAAATCCCAACAGAATTAAAGGGGGAAATAGAATGCAATGCATTCATTTTAGGAGACTTCAACACACCACTCACTCCAAAGGACAGATCAACCAGACAGAAAATAAGGACACAGAGGCACTGAACAACATATTAAAACAGATGGACCTAACAGACATCTACAGAACACTCCATCCAAAAGCAACAGGATACACATTTTTCTCAAGTACACAGGGAACATTTTCAAGAATAGATCATATACTAGGCCACAAAAAGAACCTCAGTAAATTAAAAAAGATTAAAATTGTACCAACCAGCTTCTTGGACCACAAATGTATGAAACTCGAAATAAATTACACAAAGAAAACAAAAAAGCCCACAAACACATGGAGGCTTAATAACATGCTCCTAAATAATCAATGGATAGATGACCAAATAAAAACAGAGATCAAGCAATATATGGAAACAAATGACAACAATAATTCAACACCACAAAATCCATGGTTAACAGTATTGTATTATTTATTTGAAAGTTGCTAAGAGAGCAGATCTTTAAAGTCCTCATCACAAGAAAAAAGGTAGCTGTACAGGGTGATGATGTTAACTATACCTATTCTGATGATCATTTCAAAATATATACATATATCAAATCATTATGTTGAATACCTAAAATTAATACAATGTTATATGTCAATTGTACCCAACTAAAAAAAGAGAAACAGGGACAGCAAGATGTTTTGAAAACATCAGACCCTGTTGATTTAAACTAACCTAAAAATAAATTATACCCTTTCTCTTTATTTTTTCAGTTTATTCATTCTCCAGACTTCAACTATCAACTGTAACCATGGTGCAGACAAACCTCAACCTCTTCCTTCACATCAATTCAAGCTCAACAAATTGAAACCTAACACTTCTCCCTCCTTATTCTTTCCAAATCTTCTTGGGAAGCATCAGTTTTTCTACTTCTCTAGTCTTAAATTTTACCTTCTACCTCACCCACTCCATCTCAGACCCAATTAATTGGAATGATCTCTTTTGAATGTACCTCTCCCTTAATCTCTGTCTTCACCTTATGCTGACAACAATGCCTCTTCAGTCATCTTTGTCTCCGACTCTTATTACATGTCCTAAACCTTTTCACTCTTTCTGCCCTGAGCCCATTCTTTTAAGATGTCCCTGCCTTCCTCTTAGTCAACTGAGAAAATGCAATCCCTTTTATATAAACTGGGTTTCTCTGTACTTCAACTTTATTTTCCTCTTCCTGCTTTCCATCACAAACATCAGGTTAAACTATTTGAAAATTTTTAGGCACAAACTGGTCAAATAGCAATTTCATATGGTTTAACCCCAAAAGAGTCCCTTCAATACTCTTCTTGGTATCATTTTTTCCCCCACATTTTCATCTAGACTTATTTCATCATTTGGAACAACTCTCTTCCTTTCTCCTGGATCCTTCTTTTGCTCTGGTCCACAAAAATGTCCCACTTGTCAAATTAAAAAAAAAAAAAGAAGTTTTCCTTAATCTTTCCCTTAATCCTGCTAAGGCCTTGAGATACCCTCTTCTCTCTTACTCCTACCCTTCAGCACCAAACTTTCTGCAGTAGTGGTCTGCACTCTCTGCCTTCATCTTCCTCACTTCCCAATCCCTAGCATTTTACAACCTGGCTTAGCCACTCTTGCTCCATTGAAACTTTTTCAGAGCCACCAACAATCTCAATTTTTCCAAAAATTAAAGGCCTTTAGCTTTTGAAGGCTTCAGATGTTTCATGCTGACCCCCTCCCTCCTGACACCCTCTCCTCTGTCATGATACACTTCCAAGTCTTTTTTTATTTTTCTACCAACTTCTACCATTCTCTATGAATGTGTTTAACAAATATCAGTCTTTGGTCTCCTCCTTTCAACTTCTCTAGTCTCTTCTCCTGATAATTTTGTGCAAATTTTCTGGCCTCAAGTATCATCATCATTTCTCAGAAGATATTCTAGTACCCCACCAAATTCATCTTACTGTAAACAAATCTCCAAAATCCACTCTGAAATTTTCCTAGTTCTCCTGCCTTAACTGAAACCTGGCTCCCATGGACAATCCTGGTCATTTCTATTATCCTGTTAACCAAAGAACAGAAAGTGATTTCAACACTGGCTTTACTTTCTATTAATACTTCCAAAGCAGTACTCCAAATTTGTTTAAAAACTTCTACTTTGAGGCTTGTACCAGTTATTAATTTGTTGCCTCTCAGCTTTAAACCCACCCTCAGTGCCCCGCTTTTTTCTGTTGGAACCGGATTCTTTAGACTATGATACCCTGTCAGATGAGTCAACATCAGGCATGGCCAAGACAAGGGCGCTAAAGGGATGTACCTACCTCTACACACCTTAGAGTTTTCTTTTACTCCTGCTGGTGGTTAACCACCTTTGACTTCAATAATAATAATTCTTTTTATTAAAATTTCCCTGCTTAAATTACTGATACGGTTTCTGTCTCCTCATTGGATACTGACTGACATAAGACTCATGCCCTTTGGCTGTTAACACTCACACTGCCTTCTTATTGCTTATTCCCCTCCCCCTTCTCCTTAATCGTTTTCTTTAATTTCATAATTTAAGCTTTTAAAGATATTGAGACAACTTTGGCCTCATGTAAATATAAAACTCTAAATTTACCCATGTAAATAGAAAACCTCTTAATAAATGCTGGTAAAGCATAACTTTGGTGACTTCACTTTTGTCTTCAGTTCAGGGTCCAGTCAGTCCTCTTTGCATTGCTTTTATTTTAAACAGATTTTGGACAGCTTCATCCATCTTCACAATGAAGGCTAAAGTATGATGACCACATTCAAGCCTCTTGAAAGTGTCAAATGTTACAATGATAAGTAATTTTATTACTGTTATGGGTCACAGCTCAAATGCTACCTTTTCCATGACACTTCTGCAGATCCCCAGAGCCGTAAGTGTTCTCTCTCTCCTCTGAGTAGCTCTGGAAACTGCTATAGATGGTGATGTTTTGGCACTTTCTCAATTCAGGCTATTTGCAAGAAGTACAAGACCATATAAGTCCCAAGTTTACTATCCTCTTTGGAAAATAAGACTTACACTTAGGTGACTTAGTAAAGGTACTTTTGATTACAAACAACAGAATGATAGGCAAATTGACTTAAGAAAAAAACTTTTAAAATAAAAATATAGAAGCAGTCTCATAGTATCACATTTCTGGGTTCCAATCTGATGTGAAATCCAACTGCACTTCCAACCCTGAGAGTTCTTGAGATGGAATGTAAATTGAGAAGCTGGCTCAAAGCATTACATTCTAAAGAATCTGAGATCCTAAGGAGATATCTCAGGACGATGCTGTCCAATAGAAATATAATGAAAGCCACATATACGCCTTTAAATGTTTTAGTATTCACATTAAAAAAATAAGAAACAGATGAAATTTTTATTGTAACTGAATACATTTAAAAAGCATTTAAACATGTAATCAATAAAAAGCATTAATGAGATATTTTAGGTTTTTATACTGTCTTTGAAACAAGTGTATATTTTATACTCACAGTAAATCATAAATTGAAGTAGATACACTTCAAGTGTTGCAAAGCTGCAAACAGATATTACTAAACAGCTTTAGCAATTCTTAAAATATTTAAGAGTCTTTAAATATAGAATATTTATTGCAATAAACTATTCAAATATATAAAAAAAAAATCTTACCATACTGGAAGCAACTAGTGTGCTTTGTGTACCCAGATTAAGTCACTTTTGTGTAGACACAGAATAAAGCTTCTGTATAGCTGGACTTATTACTAAACATTTTATAAATTTGTCATTGACAAAAAAAGTTGGGATTTTAATATAATGCTGGGATTTTAATTCATTTAATACTATAGAGGAACTTACATAAAATGTATAAGCAAGAACAACTGCAAAAATGCACCAAGCTTGATTAAATATCAGACAAAACTTAGGCACATTCATTCTGCATGGGTTCATGTAAATAAAACAGGGAAGAGTGAATGCATAACACATTACATCAAGATATGAGAGTTATAGTATTATATTTTAAGTTCTGGACATTCATGGTTCGAATTTAAGTATCCCTTTTCCATCATAATATGATCGTCTACCACATTTCACTATGACTATACGTTTAAATGTTCTGTCTTCCCTCCTAGACTGTATGTTCCAACAGGGCCAGCACTGTGTTTTTCTTATTCAATGCTCACCCCCAGGACCTAGAATAGTACCTATAGAACATAATATACATAAAAGAAACTTGTTAAACATTTCATAGCTTTATATTATGCAGACTCTCTTTTCTTACTGTCTTGAAATAGTGTTCTTTGTATTTGGATTCCTCTTTCATTGTGCAAATCTTGGCAAAATGCTTTCACAAATTAAGTGTGGCTTAAATTCATTTTTAAGTCTAGAATTCTATTTACATATACCAAGATCGGTATGGAAAGAAAATCTCTGCTGTTCGTACTACACTTCAAAGACCTGAAAACATGGTCTACAGGGGAGGTAAGCAGTAATTGTCCCGATACTTGGTTAAAGGGAACTGAATGGAACTGAACATACATTGAGATGGTGAATTTTAAAATGTCGGTACACAAATACAAAATCAGATTTTTCAAAACTGCCACTGGAAAACCATGCCTGACAAAGGATTATCAGATGTCAAAAAATTCTATTTTTGTTGAACACACATAATTTTGTAAACACTGCAGAAAGCTTCTTGGCTGGTTAAGCCTGGTTCAAAGATTTTGATAAGTTTATATCTGCAAAGGCCCAATTTATTATAAATACAGGGTGACTATATAATTTATTATTCAAACCAGGACATTTCTTAGAGTGGGAGCATTAAAAATAATTATGCCAGAAACAACATGCATAACCCATCCCAACCAAAACACAACTTATGGTAACTACATATATGTGACCTTGCTAAAATACAACCCCCCAAAACAGATTCCTAACTACTTCAGAGAGTACTGCATACTTTTATACCAAAAGAATATTTCACTAAACTTGTAAATCTAAATGTCTGGCACAAACAAAATAAATATTTCCTATGAAAAATATAAAGCACATATTTTCAAAGATAATTTTATTAAAGTTATATTGTGTAAACTGTACTTGAAGATGAACAAAATAAAAAAATAAAATTATGGAGACTGAATCACAGGTCATATATCATTATCATGATCAGAGTAACTTCTTACTGGCATTTTTGCATATTCGTAATTTAAAAACTTTAATTTCTGTATCAAAACTCTGTGTGTACACTTATAAAACATATTCACACTCACTGGGAAAATTAACTTTTAAGAATGGTATATTCCACTCCTTAAAATTTCTTAAACATATATTACATGGGGATAGATAATGTATATTTTATATGTGTCTATATGTAAATATGAATATATAAGATACAAATATACACACACTTTTAAAGTACTCATTAGGGAGTAAAAATTAATATATCCTCTCTACAAAGCAATGTGGCAATGTGTATGAAGAGCCTTAAATATGTCTAACAATTTCTATTTCCAGAAATAAATTTTAAGTAAATTGTCAAGAAAAAGAACATATATATTTGTCAGTTCAACATTAAAGTAATGTTTATGTAAAATTATGGTATACAATGAAATTAGGTAGCCATACTGGGTCCAGGTATAAAACTGTATTTGTAATATAATCCTAAATTTTGTCTTACCTATATATACACACACAGACTTATATTAAGTTTAAAAATAAAAAGTATATATGCAGAGGAAGAAAACTAGAGAAAAAATTGCAAAATGTTAACCATAATCATCTGAATTGTGAGGTAGAAAGTATAGAAATAAAGAAAAATAAGAATCATCTGAGTTTTTAGCAATATTTTCTAAGTTTTCTACCATAAACACGTTACTATTCCAATTACGAGTTTTTAGATTTTAAAAGACTCATTTGGTTTCACTATTCAATTCTATCAAACACTTAAAGCAGTAACATTTTGCACAATCTCTGACAGAAAACATAAAAGGAAGGACTAATTTTATGTCACAACTAATTTTATGAGGCCAGCATTACCCTAACAGTAAAGCCAAAGACAATACAAGAAAACTACAGACCAAAATTCCTCATCAACATAAATGGAATAATCTTCAACAAAAAAATTAGCAAATCAAATCCAGCAATACGATGGCGGCGTGAGAGGCTGACACAGAGAACTCCTCCCGTAAACCACAAATAGTATGAAAATATAGTTAATACAACTAACCCCAAAACACCAACAGGAAAGAAGGCTGCACCAGACTGCATACAGACCTCACGAACAGAGCAGACCTCACAAAACAGGGTAACGTACCAGAGCCATGATTCGGCGGGACATAGGCCCTTCCCCCACCCCAGCTCACTGGCAGGAGGAGGAAAAACGGAGTGGGGAGGGGAAGGAAGCCTGGGACTAAAGAACACCTAGCCCTGGAGATCTGCTTTGCCAGCAGAAACCTACACTGGGTGCTGCTCTGGAGGTTGGGGAGCTGGGACAGGTGGAGTGCTGAGAGACTGACATTCCGGCCGTTTGTGGAGGACGGGGATCCACATCCAGCCACTCTGGGACAGGGGAAAGTCAGGCAGTCTGAGAGGCTTCCTAGCAGTGAGAGGGCTGCTGAATGAGTGGGGTTTGGGCGGAGCTTGCTGTGCAGGCGAAGGGAGAGCTGGACAAGGTTGTCTGAGCACACTCTGCCCAGCAGGTTGGGAACTTTGAGGAGATTCAGGCGATCCATTCCCCTGGCTGGCTGCTCAGCTCCAAGGGCCCCACCGTGGCATGAAGCCTGCCGAGGCTTCCTCCTGGCCTTCTGGCACCAGCTCGCAAACTGCCAGTCACTGCACTGGCAGCAGGCCAGCCAGAAGGAGGCCCCACCTATAACAGCTAGAGACGCCCGAGCAAAAGGCTTACACCTGTGTGCTCGGTCCACTGGCTGTGACACTGGAGACAGGCACCACAAACAGGAATCAGGAAACAAATCTTTCCTCCCCCCAGGCACCAGCTCCGCTCTCCAACAACCCCAACCTCACTGCAGGGGCTGGGCAGCTCCAGAGACTGGAGCTTCTGCACATTAATGGGTACCACACAGAAATATAAAACATCAAAAGAACATGGTTCAGACCAAAATCTCACAAACACCAGAAAAAGGACTAAATGAAACTGAACTCACCAATCTTCCTGAAAGAGAGTTCAAAATAAAAATCATAAACATGCTTATGGAGGTACAGAAAAATATTCAAGAACTCAGGGATGAATTTATGATGGAGATTCAATCATTAAGAAATTCCACATCTGAAATGAAACATATAATGGAGGGATTTAAAAGCAGATTAGATGAAGTAGAAGAGATGGTAAATGGAACAGAAATTAGAGAAGAGGAATACAAAGAAGCTGAGGCACACAGAGAAAAAAGAATCTCTGAGAATGAAAGGATATTGAGAGAACTGTGAGACCAATCCAAACAGAACGACATTTGCATTATAGAGGTACCAGAAAAAGAAGAGAAAAAGGGATAGAAAGTGTCATTGAGGAGGTAATTGCTGAAAACTTCCCCAATCTGGGGAAGGGGATAGTCTCTCAAGCCATGGAGGTGCACAGATCTCCCAACACAAAGGACCCAAGGAAGACAACATCAAGACATATAATAATTAAAATGGCAAAGATCAAGGATAAAGACAGACTTTTAAAAGCAGCTAGAGACAGAACAAAGATCACATACAAAGGAAAACCCATCAGGCTATCATCAGACTTCTCAACAGAAACCTTACAGGCTAGAAGGGAGTGGCATGATATATTTAATGCAATGAAGCAGAAGGGCCTTGAACCAAGAATACTCTACCTGGCAAGGTTATCATTTAAATTTGAAGGAGGGATTAAACAATATTCAGATAAACAAAAGCTAAGATAATTTACTTCCCACAAACCACCTCTACAGTGCATTTTGGAGGGACTCCTATAGACAGAAATATTCCTAAGGCTAAATACATGTCACCCAAGGGCTAGACAAAGAGTACAGAATATGATTCATAACATACAAAGAATGGAGGAGGAAGAAAAAGGAGGAAAATAAAAAAACAACCTTTAGGTTGTGTTTGTAATAGCATACAAAGTGTGTTAAGTTAGACTGTTAGATAGTAAGGGAATTACCCTTGAACCTTTGGTAACCATGAATCTAAAGCCTGCAATGGCAATAAGTACATACCTACTGATAATCACCCTAAATGTAAATGGTCTGAATCCACGAATCAAGAGACATAGAGTCACTGAATGGATAAAAAAACAAGACCCGTCTATATGCTGCCTACAAGAGACTCACTTCAAACTACAAAGACATACACAGACTGAAAGTAAAGGGATGGAAAAAGATATTTTATGGAACTAATAGTGAGAAAAAAGCAGGAGTTACAGTACTTGTATCACACAAAATAGACGTAAAAACAAAGAAAGTAACAAGAGACAAAGAAGGACATTACATACTGATAAAGGGGTCAGTCCAACAAGAGGATATAACTATTATAAATATGTATGCGCTCAACACAGGAGCACCTATATATGGGAAACAAATACTAACAAAATTAAAGGGGGAAATAGAATGCAATGCATTCATTTTAGGAGACTTCAACACACCACTCACTCCAAAGGACAGATCAACCAGACAGAAAATAAATAAAGAGACAGAGGCACTGAACAACATGTTAGAACAGATGGACCTAACAGATATCTACAGAACACTCCATTGAAAATCAACAGGATACACATTTTTCTCAAGTGCACATGGAACATTTTCAAGAATAGATCATATATTAGGCCACAAAAAGAACCTCAGTAAATTCAGGAAGTGTACCAACCAGCTTCTCAGATCACAAACGTATGAAACTAGCAATAAATAACCCAAAGTAAACGAAAAAGCCCACAAACACATAGTGGCTTAATAACATGCTCCTAAATAATCAATGGATCAATGACCAAATAAAAACAGAGATCAAGCAATATATGGAGACAAATAATATAATAACACAATAATACAACACCAAAAATCTGTGGGACGCAGCGAATGCCATGCTAAGAGGGAAATATACTGCAATACAGGCCTACCTCAGGAAAGAAGAACAATCCCAAATGAAGAGTTTAAACTCACAATTAATGAAACTAAAAAAGGAAGAACAAATGAGGCCAAAAGTCAGTAGAAGGAGAGATATAATAAAGATTAAATAAAATTGAGAAGAATAAAACAATAGAAAGAAACAATGAAAGCAGGAGCTGGTTCTTTGAGAAAATAAACAAAATAGATAAACCCTTAGCCAGACTTACCAAGAAAAAAGAGAATCTACACACATAAACAGAATCAGATATGAGAAGGAAAAATCACTATGGACACGACAGACATACAAAGAATTATGAGAGAATACTATGAAAAAGTATATGGTAACAAACTGGATAACCTAGAAGAAATGTACAACTTTCTAGAAAAATACAACCTTCCAAGGCTGACCCAGGAAGAAACAGAAAATCTGAATAGACCAATTACCAGCAAAGAAATTGAATTGGTAGTCAAAAATTACCTAAAAACAAAACCCCTGGACTAGATGGTTTCACTGACAAATTTTATCAAACAGTGAAGACAGAATACCCATCCTCCTTAACATTTTCCAAAAAGTAAGAGAGGAGGGAATACTCCCAAACTCATTCCACAAGGCCAACATCACCCTAATACCAAAACCAGGCAAAGACATCACAAAAAAAGAAAATTACAGACCAATATACCTGAAGAACATACATGCAAAAATACTCAACAAAATATTAGCAAACCGAATTCAAAAATACATCAAAAAGATCATCCATCATGATCAAGTGGGATTCATCCCAGGGACGTAAGGATGGTACAACATTCGAAAATACATCAACATCATCCATCACATCAACAAAAAGAAGGACAAAAGCCACATGATCATCTCCACAGATGCTGAAAAAGCATTCAACAAAATTCAACACCCATTCATGATAAAATCTCTCAACAAAATGGGTATAGAGGGCAAGTACCTCAACATAATAAAGGCCATATATGCCAAACCCACAGCCAACATTATACTTAACAGTGAGAAGCTGAAAGCTTTTCCTTTAAGATCGGAAACAAGACAAGGATGCCCACTCACCCCACTTTTATTCAACATAGTTCTGGAGGTCCTAGTCATGGCAATCAGACAACGTAAAGAAATAAGAGGCATCCAGATTGGCAAGGAAGAAGTCAAACTGTCCCTGTTTGCAGATGACATGATATTATACATAAAAAACCCTAAAAAATCCACTCCAAAACTATTAGAATATCTTAATTTGGCAAAGTAGCAGGATACAAAATTAATACCCAGAAATCTGTTGCATTACTATACACTAACAATGAACTACGAGAAAGAGAAATCAGGAAAACAATTACATTCACAATTGCATCAAAAAGAATAAAATACCTATGAATAAACCTAACCAAGGAAGTGAAAGACTTATACTCTGAAAACTTCAAGACATTCATGAGAGAAATTACAGAAGAAACCAATAAGTGGAACAGATCCCATGCTCATGGATAGGAAAAATTAATATTGTCAAAATGGCCATCCTGCCTAAAGCCATCTACAGATTCAATGCAATTCCTATCAAAATACCAATAGCATTTTTCAATGAACTAGAGCAAATAGTTCTAAAATTCATATGGACCACAAAAGACCCCGAATAGCCAAAGCAATCCTGAGAAGGAAGAATAAAGCAGGGGGAATTACGCTCCCTGACTTCAAGCTCTACTACAAAGCCACAGTAATCAAGACAATTTGGTATTGGTAAAAAAACAGACCCACAGACCAGTGGTACAGAATAGAAAATCCAAACATTAACCCAAACATTTACAGTCAATTAATATTTGATAAAGGAGCCTTAGATATACAATGGAGAAATGACAGCCTCTTCACAGCTGGTGTTGACAAAACTGGACAGCTAAGTGTAAGAGAATGAAACTGGATTATTGTCTAACCCCTTACACAAAAGTAAACTCAAAATGGATCAAAGACCTAAATGTAAGTTATGAAACCATAAAACTCTTAGAAAAAAACATTGGCAAACATCTCTTGGACATAAACATGAGCAACTTCTTCATGAACATACCTCCCTGGGCAAGGGAAACAAAAGCAAAAACGAACAGGTGGGACTATATCAAACTAAAGAGCTTCTGTACAGCAAAGGATACCAGCAGTAGAACAAAAGGACATCCTACACTATGGGAGAATATATTCATAAATGACATCTGATAAGGGGTTGACATCCAAATTATATAAATAGCTTATGCACCTCAACAAACAAAAAGCAAATAAGCCAATTAAAAAATGGGCAGAGGAGCTGAACAGACACTTCTCCAAAGAAGAAATTCAGATGGCCAACAGGCACATGAAAAGATGCTCCACATCGCTAATCATCAGAGAAATGCAAATTAAAACCACAACGAGATATGACCTCACACCAGTTAGGATGGCTGCCATCCAAAAGATAAACAAAAACAAATGTTGGCGAGGATATGAAGAGAGGGGAACCCTCCTACACTGCTGGAGGGAATGTAAAATAGTTCAACCATTATGGAAAGCAGTATGGAGGTTCCTCAAGAAATTCAAAATAGAAATACCATTTGACCCAGGAATTCCACTCCTAGAAATTTACCCTAAGAATACAGCAGCCCAGTTTGAAAAAAACACATGCACCCCTATGTTTATCGCAGCACTATTTACAATAGCCAAGAAATGGAAACAACCTAAGTGTCCATCAGTAGATGAATGGATAAAGAAGATGTGGCACATATACACAATGGAATATTATTCAGCCATAAGAAGAAAACAAATCTTACCATTTGCAACAACATGGATGGAGCTAGAAGGTATTATGCTCAGTGAAAATAAGCCAGCTGGAGAAAGACAAGTATCAAATGATTTCACTCATCTGTGCAGTATAAGAACAAAGCAAAAACTGAAGGAACAAAACAGCAGCAGACTCACAGAATCCAAGAATGGACTAACAGTTACCAAAGAGAAAGGGATTGGGGAGGATGGGTGGGAAGGGTGAAAAAGGGTCATTACGATTAGCATGTATAATGAAGGGGGGGCACAGGGAAGGCAGTATAACACAGAGAAATCAAGTAGTGATTCTATAGCATCTTACTATGCTGATGGACTGACTGTAAAAGGGTATGTGGTGGGTACTTGATAATAGGGGAAGTCTTGTAACCATAATGTTGTTCATGTAATTGTAAATTAATGATAGCAAAATAAAACATTAAAAAAATACCTAAAGCCAACATCATACTTAATTGTAGACTCATTTGCTTTTACTCTAAGATCAGGAACTAGTTAAAAATGTCTGCCCTCACCACTACTTATTCACCACTTTACTGGAAATCATAGCCAGAGTAATAAGGCAAGGAAAATTAATAGAAGGCATACAGATCAAAAAGAAAAAAAAGAAAATAACTGCTACTATTTGCTGACAATATGATTTCCTACTTTGAAGATTCCAAAGAATCTACAAAAAAGCTTCTAAAACTATTAAGTGAGTTAAGCAAGGTAGTAGGGCATAAGGCCAACATACAAAAATCAATCATAATTTTATATACTGGCAATCAACAACTGGAAATCAAAACTAGAAAACAAAACTATTTACAACAGCTCCAAAAACATGCAATATTTAGGTATCCAAGAACTACAAAATGCCAATGAAAGAAACCAAAGGCAACTACATAAACGAGAAGGCATTTTGTTCATGGATTGAAAGACATCATTAAAATGTCAATTCTTCCCAAATTGTTCTATGGATTTAATACAATTCCAATCACGATCCCAACCAGAATTTTGTACATAAGGATGACTAAAATTTTTATGTAAGGAAAAATGAAATAGAATACAAAGAATTTCAAAAAAGAGGAACAAAGTTGGAGGATTCAAACTACCCTACCTTAAGATTTCCTACAAAAGCTACAGTAGTTAAGACAAAGTAGAACTGGCAAAAGGAAGACATATAGATCAGTGAAACCAAACAGAGAAGTCAGAGACAGACCCACACAATTATAGTAACTAATTTCTGACATAGGTGCAAATACAATTCAATAGAGAAAGGGCAACTTTTCAACAAATAGAGCTGGAACAAATGCACATCTGCATGGCAGAAAAAAAAGAGACAGAGATAAATAACCTTGAGTTAAAAAAAATTAACTCTATGGGTCATAAATCTAAATGTCAAGTATAAACTATTAAATTCCTACAAGAAATCAAAGGAGAAAAATTTTTGTAAACCTGGATCAAAGAGTTCTTTAGACATGACCCTAAAAGCCTAATTCATAAAGAGAAAAAAACTGGTAAGTTGAACCTCACCAAAATTTTAAAATTTTGCTCTGCAAAAGACAAACAACAGAGTAGCAGAAAATATCTGCAAAACATTACCAAAGAAAACTGCATACAGACTATATAAAGAACTAAAATTAAAAACTCAACCATCAGGAAACAAACAACCCCATTTTTTTAAATAGGCAAAAAGTTTAAATAGACCTCTCATCAACAAGAGTAGGTAAGCACAGAAGATGTCCAAAAATATTAGTCATTAGAGAAATGCAAATTAAAACTGCAAGACACCACTACATACCTATTAGAATGGCAACAACAACAAAATAAAAACAACAATACCCAGTATTAGTGAGGGTATCAAACAACTAGAACTCTCATACATTGCTGGATGGAATATCAAAAGGTATAGTCGCCCTAGAGAACAGTGTGGCAGTTTCTTATAAAGTTGAACACTTACCACATGGCCCAGCAATCTCACTATGAGACACTTACCCTATAAAAATGAAAATATGTTGACACAAAAGTGTGTACATAAATGTTATAACAGTTTTATTCATAATCCTCCAAACTGAAGACAGCCCACTTGTCTTTCACCAGGTGAATGTATAAACTGTGGAACCTCCACACAAGGGAATATTACTCAGCATTGGAAAGGAAGAAACTATTGATATATACAACAATATGGATGAATGCTGTTGAGAGGACAATATGCTTAGTGAAAAGAAGCCAGCCTCAAAAGGACATTTACCCTATGATTCCACTTAGTTGACATTCTGGAAAAGGAAAACTATAGGGATGGAGAAGAGATCAGTGGTTGCTAGAGGTTAAGAGTGGAGGCATGGCTTGACTCATACATTGACAAATGTAAATGAGCCAGCTTGAAGGAATCCTTGGTAACTGTTCTGTGTCCTGATTATGGTGAGGGTTAAAGGAATCCACCATACATGTGTTAAAACTCAGAAAACTGCTTGCACACGCACACACAATTTTGTGATATGTTAATTCAAAAACTGAACTGATGATTTTTACACCATCCAACTCCCACTATTGCCCCAAAGTTCCTCATCACTCATGTTTCCTGTATCAGTACAGTAATACCCATCCAGTTGCTCTGCTGCTTTTTCATAAGCTCCATGGGTCAGCTAAGCACTGTATATCGGCTTCACAGTTCTATCCCTAATGCCTAGAATACAGCAGGCGCTCAATAAACATGTTATCTACATGTGAAATCTAAAACTATTAAGAAAGAAGAAAATGTGGGCAAAGCTAGGGTTGCTAACACAAAGAAAGCACAAAGAGTAAAGTGAAATTAAAAAAAATAATGGACTTAACCACATTAAAGATTTCTGTTCAAAGGACACCATAGGCAAAGTAAACATGGGAGATTAAATGATATGCAATGTCTAGAATCAACAAAAATTGTACCAGGAATACATAAAGAACTGCAAATCAACAAGACTAGAAACCTGACACAAAAATGAATACAGGATATAAATAGCAAGGTTACAGAAGCAGACAACTAAACAGCCACAATCATTCCAAGGCTCATTAGTAATCAGGAAATGCAAATTTAACCAATACGGAAATAACTCTTGATACCTGTGACAAATGACAAAGTTTAGAAACTAAAGCTAAGTCTTATCAAATGTTAGTAAGGACAGAGGCAACGGTCACTCACAAGTACTGCTGGTGAGGGTATAAACTAGTGCAAACATTCTAGAAAACAATCAGGCTGTATTTAAGTGAAATTAAATATGTATGCCATATGATATAATAATCCCAGTCCTGAGTTTGTATCTCTGAGAAATTTATGCAAACATTAGTAAGGATTCATATTAGAAGATTTTCATTGCAGTTATATTTGTGGTGGTGGGAGCCAGAGTAAACCCAGGTATCCACAACCCAGGAAATAAGGAAAACACAATGGCTGCATACTATGAACACTGTGCAGCAATCAGAGGCAACTAACTAGGTACACATATAACAACACAGATAAATTCTTAAAGCACGATGTTGAATAGAATGGGAAAAAGTGAAAAACAGAACAGTGCAAAAACTACTCTTTCAATCCTCCCAACAACCCTATAATCTAAGTAATATCATTATCCTCGTATTACAAATGAGGAAAACTGAGACACAAAAATCGTTATGTAACTTGCCTAAGGTCACAGCTAATAACTGATGGAATAAGGAACAGAATATGTAGAGCACAGTATCACAAGTTAAAAACAAAATATTTCATATTTTACAGATTTGGATGCATATGAAGGAAAACAGAGTAAGCATATTAATGAGTAAGAGACTAGGGAGAGAAGGGAAATGGGAGTGGAGATGGCATATGAAAGGGGAGGGGAAAAAACACAAAATAGGAGAACTTGCACTGTCCAATGATAAGGTACTATGAACTGAACACTGTGTTTATTCACTTTCTATCCATTAGGACTAAACTATATAATAGTACTTTTACATATTTATTGAATGAATGAATGCCAGAAACTCATCCTTGATACTTCCCTCAATCTCTCTCCCTTCTACCACACCCAATCAATCACCAAGTCTTGTCTACTCCATTTCAAATAACATTGTAAATATGTCAGCCTCTCACCATGTCCACTAACAGTCTCTGGTCCAAGACAGAACTACCATAATGTCCTGCCAGCCAATTGCCCTCCCTCAATCTCGCCCTACTCCAGTTCATTATTCATTAATCTGATTCTGCCACTCCTTGCCTACATACTTCAACAGCTTCTCGTTACTCTTATCAAGTCCAAAGTCCTTGAGACACCCAAGAAGGCCCTGAATTATTTCCTTCTATCCTACCTTTCCTGTTTCCTTTCACACTACAATCTCCCTCTCTCACTATACTCCAGCCACCCTGATCTTTAATTCTTCACATATGCCGACCTCCTTTCCACTTCAGAGGGATATAGACCCACATTTAACTGGATCTGCACCTGTCAGATCTCAAAATGTAGCTTTCTTAGGGAATCTTCCTTAATACACTAGCCTCGGTTCAATCTCTCTATGTACCTGTCCTTTATAGCACTTACCAATCTTGTAATCAGTTATTTCTATAAGCAGTTGCTTAATATCTGACTCTCTAGCTAGATTATAAACTTCATAAAGACAAAAACATTCAGGTGTTATGCACTACTTTCTCCTCTATATCTAACACAGTACCCAGTATATAATAAATACTTAACTCTATTAATAATCGAATTGAGGGCCATAAAACACTATAAACCTTTGTATCTGCTAAGAAAAACACACCTTAAAATGCCTGTTTCTGTTTCATAAAGTGAATAAACAAAATGCTTTATTTCTTCCATAGAACTGTCTTTGTTCTCTGATCTTTGGTTTTTTATTATGCGAGTCAGTGACTATCCATACTAAGTTTTAGAATAACAATCTTCTCTTCTCAAAAGCTTGTCTCTCTTTTGAATTTAAGGGGAGTACATTCTCAAAGTGCTCAATTTATTTCAAACTCAGTAATACACAAACTTCATGAGCCAGGAAAAATCCTACACATGAAGTATACAGAAATATACTACTCAATCAGAAAAAGATGGCGGGGTGAGCAGGGTGGCAGAAATCTCTTCCAAAACCATATATATTTTGAAAATACAACAAATACAACTATTCCTAAAAGAGTGACCAGACGTTACAGTACACCAGCCAGTCTATATCTGTGAGAACCCAACATCACGGAAAAGGTTAAGGTACAAAGTGGCAACCCAGCAGGACCCAAGCACTCCCCCACCCCAGCTCACCAGTGGGAGAAAAAGAATCAGAGCGGGCAGGAGGTGGAAGCCCAAGACTGCTAAATAACCAGCGCTATTAATCTGCCCCAGGAGCACAGACACACACTGGATGGTGCTCTGGACATTCGAAGCGGAAAAGCAAAATCCAAGACTAGGACTGTGAATAGGTTCCCACAGCCGGCTGCCCTGGGACAAAAGAAAAGCAGGCTCATTAAAAGTCTTAAAGGGGCAAGGGTTTAACAGGTGGACAAAATCGTCCTGGCACACTCAGTCCAGCAGGCTGGGAACTTTAAGGAGCTATAGGCATCCAATCCCCCTGGTTGGCAATGCAGCTCCAAAGCCCCTCACCACGATAAGCAGCCTGCTGTTCCTTCCTCCATGCCAGCACCTGCGAGCAAACCAGCTGTCCCCACCATTGCTGCAGACCAGCTGGAGAGCAGCCCACCTACAGCAATCACACAGCTTAACACAGAGGCTTCTCCCTGCACATGAATAACCAGCAGAGATTCAGAGGCTTCGCTCTGCGAGCAGTTGACAGGAACAGACAGTGGACACGGGCGCAGACACTGGGAGACACGAAGGGGCTTTGTTCTCATGGTACAACACATGCCACTCGCCTGTGATCCCTGCCAGTGCCACAGGCCATCCCAACAGCCACGCAGCCCATGGCAGCTCAGGGGATTAACCCAGAAACTGCTACCTGTGTGCGGTTGACCGACACAGACATTGGAGACGGGTGCGGAGAGAGGAAGGAACAAAGGGGCTCTGTTCTCTTGGAAGAACATGCGCTGCTGGTCTGCAACCCCTGGCAGTGCCCTAGGCAATCCTAAGGGCCACCCAGCCCACAGTAGCTCAGGGGATTAACCCAGAGGCTGCTCCCAGTGAGGGGCTGACCCTCACAAACACCGGAGACACGCAAGGCGACTGGAAAGCAGGAAGAGACTTCGTTCTCCCAGCTAACACACACACACACGCATCGGCAACCGCTCTCATCGCCATGAAAAGGCAGAATAACCTTGTTCTATCCAAAATCCCTCAAACAGCAGAATGAGGGATTGGTGAGACTGAAATCACCAATCTTCCTGAAAAAGTATTCAAAATAAAAGTCATAAGCATACTGATGGACTAACATTCAAGAACTAAGGGATGAATACAGGAGGGAGATAACAGAAATGAAACAAACAATGGGAGGATTTAAGAGTAGACTGGATAAGGTAAAAGAGACTGTTAATGGAATAGAAATAAAAGAACAGGAAGGAATACAGAGAGGCTGAAGCAGAGAGAGAAAAAAAGGGTCTCTAGGAATGAAAGAATATTAAGAGAACTGTGTGACCAATCCAAACGGAACAACATTCACATTATAGGGGTACCAGAAGAAGAAGAGAGAGGAAAAAGGATAGAAAGTGTCTTTGAAGAAATAATTGCTGAAAACTTCCCCAATCTGGGGAAGGAAATAGTTTCTCAGGCCATGGAAGTCCACAAATATCCCAACACAAGGGACCCAAGGAAGACAACATCAAGACATATAATAATTAAAATGGCAAAGATCAAAGACAAGGACAAAGTATTAAAAGCAGCCAAGGAGAGAGAAAAGATCACCTACAAAGGAAAATCCACCAGGCTATCTCAGACTTCTCAGCAGAAACCTTACAGGCCAGAAGAGAGTGGCATGATACACTTAATACAATGAAACAGAAGGGCCTCGAACCAAGAATACTCTACCCAGCAAGGTTATCATTTAAATTTGAAGGAGGGATTAAACAATACCCAGATAAGCAAAAGTTGAGGGAATTTACCTCCCACAAACCATCTCTACAATGTATTTTAAAGGGACTGCCCTAGATGGAAGTGCTCCTAAGGCTAAATAGCTGTCACCAGAGAAAATAAAACCATGACAAAGGAAGCATACCAACTAAATGCAAAACTAAACCAGCTATCCACAAAGTCAATCAAGGGAAACACAAACAGTACAGAATAAAACACCTAACATATAAAGAGTGGAGGAGGAAGAAAAAGAAGGTAGAGAAATGAAGAATCATGAGACTGTGTTTATAATACCATAATAAGTGAGTTAGACGGTTAGATAGTAAAGAAGCTGCCCTGGAACCTTTGGTAACCACGAATCCAAAGCCTACAATGGCAATAAGTGCATATCTATCGATAATCATCACAAATGCAAATGGACCTAATGCACCAATCAAAAGACACAGAGTTACTGAATGGATAAAAAAGCAAAACCCATCTATATGCTACCTATGAGAGACTCACTTCAAACCCAAAGAAATAGACAGACTAAAAGTGAAGGGATGTAAAAAAATATTTCATGCAAACAATATGGAGAAAAAAGCAGGTATTGCACTACTTGTATCAGACAAAATAGACTTCAAAACAAAGAAAGTAACAAGGAACAAAGAAGGACATTACATAATGATAAAGGGGTGAGTCCAACAAGAGGATATAACCATTATAGATATTCCATGCACCTACATATGTGAAACGAATACTAACAGAATTAAAGGGGGAAACAGAAGCAATGCATTCATTTTAGGAGACTTCAACACACCACTCAGTCCAAAGGATAGATCAACCAGACAGAAAGTAAGTAAGGACACAAAGGCACTGAAAAACACATTAGAACACATGGACCTAAAAGATATCTATAGAACACTCCACCCAAAAGCAGCAGGATACACATTCTTCTCAAGTACATGTGGAACATTTTCGAGAATACACCATGTACTAGGCCACAAAAAGAGCCTCAGTAAATTCAAAAAGACTGAAATTGTACCAACCAACTTCTCATATCACAAAGGTATAAAACTAGAAATAAATTGTACAAAGAAAACAAAAAGGCTCACAAACACATGGAGGCTTAACAACATGCTCCTAAATGATCAGTGCATCAATGACCAAATTAAAACAGAAATCAAGCAATACATGGAGACAAATGAAAACAACAGCAAAACAGCCCAACTTCTGTAGGACACAGTGAAGGCAATTCTAAGAGGAAAGTATATAGCAATCCAGGCCTATTTAAAGAAGAAGAACAATTCCCAGTGAATAATCTAAATTCACAATTATTGAAAGTAGAAAACGAAGAAAAAATGAGGCCCAAGTCAGTAGAAGGAGGGACATAATAAGATTAGAGAAGAAATAAATAAAATTGAGAAGACTAAAAAAACAGAAAAAATTAATGAAACCAAGACCTGGTTCCTTGGGAAAATAAACAAAATAGATAAACCCATGCCCAGACCTATCAAGAAAAAAAGAGAATCTACACAAATAAACAGAATCAGAAATGAGAAAGGAAAAATCAGGACACACACCACAGAAATACAAATAATTAGTAGAGAATACTATGAAATTCTATATGCTGACCTGGGAATCCCACTCCTTGGAATTTACCCAAAGAATACTTCTCAGATTCAAAAAGACATATGCACCCCTATGTTTATTGCAGCACTTTTTACAATAGCCAAGATATGGAAGCAACCTAAGTGTCCATCAGTAGATGAATTGATAAAAAAGATGTGGTACATATACACAATGGAATACTATTCAGCCATAAGAAGGAAACAAATCCTGCCATTTGCAACAACATGGATGGAGCTGGAGGATATTATGCTCAGTGAAATAAGCCAGGCGGAGAAAGACAAGTGCCAAATGATTTCCCTCATTTGTGGAGTATAACAACGAAGCAAAACTGAAGGAATAAAATAGTAGCAGACACAGAGACTCCAAGAAGGAACTAGTGGTTACCAAAGGGGAGGGGTGTGGGAGGATGGGTGGGGAGGGTGGGAGAAGGGGATTGTGGGGTATTATGTTTAGTACACATGGTGTGGGGAATCACGGGAAAAACAGTGTAGCACAGAGAAGGCAAACAGTGAATCTGTGTCATCTTACTACACTGATGGACAGTGACTGAATTGGGGTATGAGTGGGGACTTGATAATATGGGTAAATGTACTAACCACATTGTTTTTTCATGTGAAACCTTCATAAGAGTGTATATCAATAATACCTTAATAAAAAATAAAATAATAATAAAAAAGTTCTATATGCTAACAAGCTGGATAACCTAGAAGAAATAGACAACTTTCTAGAAAAATACAACCTTCCAAGACTAACCCAGGAACAAAGAGAAAATCTAAATGTACAAATTACCAGCAATGAAATTCAATCTATAATCAAAAAACTTCCCAAAAACAAAACCCCAGGACAGATGGATTAACCACTGAATTTTATCAGACATTTAGAGAACACATAATACCCATTCTCCTTAAACTTTTCCAAAAACGAGAGGAGGAGGGAATATTTCCAAATTCATCCTATGAAACCAGCATCACTGTTATGCCAAAACCAAGCAAAGACACCACAAAAAAAGAAAACTACAGCCCAATATCCCTAGTGAACATACATGCAAAAATACTCAACAAAATTTTAGCAAACCGAAGTCAAAAATACATCAAACAGATCACACACCGTTTGATCAAGTGGGATTCATCCCAGGGATGCAAGGATGGTACAACGTTCGAAAATCCATCAACATGATCCACCACAACAACAAAAAGAAGGACGAACACCACATGATCATCTCCATAGATGCTGAAAAAGCATTCAACAAAATTCAACATCCACTCATGATAAAAACCCTCAACAAAATAGGTACAGAGGTGAAGTACCTCAACATAATAACGGCCATACATGACAATCCCACAGCCAACATCATACTTAACAGCAAGAAACTGAAAGTTTTTCTTCTAAGATAAGGAAAAAGACAAGGTTGCCCACTCTCCCCACTTTTATTCAACGTAGTACTGGAGGTCCTAGCCACAGCATTCAGACAACACAAAGAAATAAAAAGCATTCAGATTGGTAAGGAAGAAGTCAAACTGTCACTGTTTGCAGATGACATGATATTGTACATAAAAAACCCTAAAGAATCTATTCCAAAACTACTAGAACTAATATCTGAATTCAGCAAAGTTGCAGGATACAAAATTAATACACAGAAATCTGTTGCATTCCTATACACTAATGATGAACTAGCAGAAAGAGAAATCAGGAAAACACTTCCATTCACTATTGCATCCAAAACAATAAAATACCTACGAATAAACCTAACCAAGGAAGTGAAAGACCAAATCACTGAAAACTACAAGACACTAGTAAAAGAAATTAAAGAGGACACTAACAAATGGAAATTTATCCCATGCTCTTGAGTAGGAAGAATTAATATTGTCAAAATGGCCATCCTGCCTAAAGCAATCTACAGATTCAATGCAATACCTATCAAAATACCAACAGCATTCTTCAACAAATTAGAGCAAATAATTCTAAAATTCATATGGAATCACAAAAGACCCCGAATAGCCAAAACAATCCTGAGAAGGAAGAATAAAGTAGGGGAATCTCACTTCCCAACTTCAAGCTCTACTGCAAACCACAGTAATCAAGACAATTTGTTACTGGCACAAGAACAGACCCATAGACCAGTGGAACAGAATAGAGAGCCCAGATATAAACCCAAGCATATATGGTCGATTAATATATGATAAAGGAGCCATGGATATGCAATGGGGAAATGACAGTCTCTTCAACAGCTGGTGTTGGCAAAACTGGACAGCTACATGCAAGAGAATGAAACTGGATTATTGTTTAACCCCATACACAAAAGTAAACTCAAGATGGTCAATGACCTGAATGTAAGTCATGAAACCATAAAACTCTTAGAAGACAACATAGGCAACAATCTCCTGAATATAAGCATGAGCAACTTCTTCCTGAACACATCTAGTCCAGCAAGGGAACCAAAAGCAAAAATGAACTCATGGGACTACATCAAACTGAAAACTTTCTGTACGGCAAAGGACATCATCAACAGAACAAAAAGGCATCCTACAGTATGGGAGAATATATTCATAAATGACATATTCGCTACGGGGTTGACATCAAAATATACAAAGAGCTCACGCACTTCAACAAAAAAAGGAAATCCAATTAAAAAATTGGCAGAGGATCTGGACAGACACTTCTCGAAAGAAGAAATTCTGATGGCCAATAGGCACATGAAAAGATGCTCCACATCGCTAAGCATCAGAGAAATGTAAAGTAAAACCAGAATGAGACAGATGGGATTAAAGATGGTGGCGTGAGAGGTGAGACACAGGCTTCCTCCTAAAACCACATATAATATGAAAATATAATTAATACAACTAATCCTGAAAGAGTAAGAGGAATGAGGACTGCGCCAGACTGCATACACCTGGAGACAAGAGGAGACTTCACAGAACAGGGTAACATACCAAAGCTGTGGCCCGATGGGATCAAAGCCCTTCCCCCACCCCAGCTCACCAGCAGGAGGAAGAGAAACGGAGCAGGGAGGGAGTAGAGGCCTGGGACTGCTGACTACCTAACTCCGGAGATCTGCTCTGGGAGCATAAACCTACATTTCATGGTGCTTGCATGGTACTCTCGTGATTTAGAGGGATGGAAAGCTAAGACAGGCAGAATTCCTGGAGAGACTGAGATTCCAGCTGCTTGTCGAAAGCAGGGATCCATATCTGGCTGCTCTGGGACAAAAGAAAGGTGGGCAGTCTGAGAGACTTCCTAACAAGGAAGCCCTTAGCAAGAGGGCTGCTAAAGGGGCAAGGACTGCACAGAGCTTACTGCTCAGGAGAAAGGACAGGTAGACAAAATTGTCTGTGTGCAGTCTGCCAAGCAGGTTGGGAGCTTTTACGATCTTCAGGTGCTTCAGCGCTCTGGCTGGCTACACAGCTCCAAGTACCCACTCCGTGATATGCAGCCTACTGTGCCTTTCTCCCAGCCAGCCACACCTGGCTCACAAATCGGCAAACCCTACCCTGGCATTAGGTGAGACAGAGGGAAGATCTGTTTACAGCAACTACAAATGCAAAGCATAGAGGCTTATACCTGTGTGCTCGGCCCACTGGTTCTGGCAGTGTATACAGGCATAGCAGCCAGGGAGCAGGAAACAGCTCTTTCCTCCCAACAGGCACCAATACCACTCCCTGCGACCCACAACATTGCTTCAGGGACTAAGTAGCTCCAGAGAGTAGAGCTTCTGGATGCCAGAGGGCGCCAAATTCAAATATGAAATGCCAAAGGAACCTGGTTCAAAGTAAAATTATTAATATGACACCTGAGAAAGATTTAAATGACATTGACCTCATGAATCTTCATGAAAGGGAGTTCAAAATAAAAATCATTAACATGCCCATGGAGGTACGGGAAGATACTCAAGAACTCAGGAATGATTCCAGTCAGAGATCCAATTGTTGAAGAGCGATGGAGGGGATTAAATACCCAATGGAGTGTATTAAAAGCAGATTAGATATGGTGGAGGAGACGATAAATGAAATAGAAACTAGAGAAGAGGAATACAAAAAAGCTGAGGCACAAAGAGAAAAAAGGATCTCTAAGAATGAAAGAATATTGAGAGAGCTGTGTGACCAATCCAAACGGAACAATATTCGCATTATAGGGGTACCAGAAGAAGAAGAGAGAGGAAACGGGGTAGAAAGTGTCTTTCAGGAAGTAATTGCTGAAAACTTCCCCAATCTGGTGAAGGAGATAGTCTCTCAAGCCATGGAGATGCACAAATCTCCCAACACAAGGGACCCAAGGAAGAAAACACCAAGACATATAGTAATTAAAATGGCAAAGATCAAGGATAAGGTCAGACTATTAAAAGCAGCCAGAGAGAGAAATAAGATCACATACAAAGGAAAGCCCATGACGCTATCATCATACTTCTCAGTAGAAACCTTACAGGCCAGAAGGGAGTGGCATGATGTATTTAATGCAATGAAGCAGAAGGGCCTCAAACAAATATTACTTTATCCGGAAAGATTATCATTTAAATTTGAAGGAGGGATTAAACAATTTCCAGATAAGCTAAAGCTGAGAGAATTTTTACCTCCCACAAACCATCTCTACAGTGTATTTTGGAAGGACTGCGATAGATAGAAGTGTTCCAAAGTTTAAAAAAGAACCTCTACATTGTGTTTGTAATAACATATTAAGTGAGTTAAATTAGACTCTTAGATAGTAAGGAAGTTAACCTTGAACCTTTAGTAACCACAAATCTAAAGGCTGCAATGCCAATAACTACATACCTATCAATAATCACCCTAAATGTAAATGGACTGAATGCACCAATCAAAAGACACAGAGTCACTGAATGGATAAAAACACAAGACCCTTCTATATGCTGCCTACAAGAGATTCACTTTAAACCCAAAGACATACACAGACTAAAAGTGAAGGGATGGAAAAACATATTTCATGCAACTAATGGGGAGAAAAAAGCAGGAGTTGCAGTACTTGTATCAGACAAAATAGACTTCAAAACAAAGAAAGTCACAAGAGACAAAGAAAGACATTACATAATGATGAAAGGGTCAATCCAATGAGAAGATATAACCATTATAAATATCTATGCACCCAACACTGGAGCAGCTACATATGTAAAACAAATACTAACAGAATTAAATGGAGAAATAGAATGCAACGCATTCATTCTAGGAGACTTCAGCACTCCACTCACTCTGAAGGACAGATGAACCAGACAGAAAATAAGTAGACAGAGGCACTGAACAACACAATACAAAAGATGGAACTAACAGACATCCACAGAACTCTACACTCAAAAGCAGCAGAATACACATTCTTCTCAAGTGCACATGGAATATTTTCAAGAATAGATCATATGCTAGGCCACAAAAAGAGTCTCCATAAATTCAGAAAGATTGAAATTATATCAAACAGTTTCTCAGACCATAAAGGTATGAAACTAGAAATAAATTATGCAAAAAAAATGAAAAATCCCACAAACACATGGAGGCCTCGCAACATGCTCCTAAATAATCAATGGATCAATGACCAAATAAAAACAGAGATCAAGCAACATATGGACACAAATAACAACAATAATTCAACACCACAAAATCTGTGGCACGTAGCAAAGGCCGTGCTAAGAGGAAAGTATATTGCAATATAGGCCTACCTCAGGAAAGAAGAACAATTCCAAATGAACAGTCTAAACTCACAATTAATGAAACTAGAAAAGAAAGAACAAATGAGGCCCAAAGTCAGTAGAAGGAGGGACTTAATAGATTAAAACAGAAATAAATAAAATCGAGAAAATAAAACAATAGAGAGAATCAATGAAAGCAGGAGCTGGTTCTTTGAGAAAATACACAAAATAGAAACACCCCTAGCCAGACTTATCAAGAAAATAAAGAGAGTCTACATACATAAACAGAATCAGAAATGAGAAATGAAAAATCACTACAGACACCACAGAAATACAAAGAGTTATGAGAGAATACTATGAAAAATAGTATGCTCACAAACTGGATAACCTAGAAGAAATGAACAACTTTCTAGAAAAATACAACCTTCCAAAGCTGACCCGGGAAGAAACAGAAAATCTGAATAGACCAATTACCAGCAAGGAAATTGAACTGGTAATCAAAAAACCATCTAAGAACAAAACCCCTGAACCAGATGGTTTCACTGCTGAATTTTATCAAACATTTAGTGAAGACCTAAAACCCATCCTCTTTAAAGTTTTCCAAACAGTAGACGAGAAGGGAATACTTCCAAACTCATTCTATGAGGCCAACATCACTCTAATACCAAAACCAGGCAAAGACACCACAAAAAAAGAAAATTACAGACCAATATCCCTCATGAACATACATGCAAAAATACTCAACAAAATATTAGCAAACCGAATTCAAAAATACATCAAGAGGATCATACACCATGATCAAGTGGGATTCATCCTAGGGATGCAAGGATGGTATACATTCAAAAATCCATACATCATCCACCACATCAACAAAAAGGACAAAAGCCACATGATCATCTCCATAGATGCTGAAAAAGTGTCGACAAAATTCAACATCCATTCATGATAAAAACTCTCAACAAAATGGGTTTAGAGGGCAAATACCTCAACATAATAAAGGCCATATATGACAAACCCACAGCCAACATTATACTTAACAGTGAGAGCTGAAAGCTTTTCCTTTAAGATTGGGAACAAGACAAGGATGCCCACTCTCCCTACTTCTATTCAGCATGGTTCTAGAGGTCCTAGCCATGGCAATCAGACAGCACAAAGAAATAAAAGGCATCCAGATTGGTAAGGAAGAAGTCAAACTGTCCCTGTTTGCAGATGACATGATATTGTACATAAAAAAAAAAAAAAACGCTAAAAAATCAACTCCAAAACTACTAGATCTAATATCTGAATTCAGCAAAGTTGTGGGATATAAACTTAATACACAGAAATCTGTTGCATTCCCATACACTAACAATGAAGTAGGAGAGAGAGAAATCTGGAAAACAATCCCATTCACAATTGCATCAAAAAGAATAAAATACCTAGGAATAAACCTAACCAAGGAAGTGAAAGACCTATACTCTGAAATTACAAGACACTCATGAGAAATTAAAGAAGATACCAATAAATAGAAACACATCCCGTGCTCATGGATAGGAAGAATTAATATTGTCAAAATGGTCATCCTGCCTAAAGCAATCTACAGATTCAATGCAATTCCTATCAAAATACCAACAGCATTCTTCAATGAACTACAGCAAATAGTTCTAAAATTCATATGGAACCTCAAAAGACCCCAAATAGCCAAAGCAATCCTGAGAGGAATAAAGCTGGGGGGATTATGCTCCCCAACTTCAAGCTCTACCACAAAGCCACAGTAATCAAGACAATTTGGTACTGGCACAAGAACAGACCCATAGACAAATGGAACAGACTAGAGAGCCCAGATATAAACCCAAGTATATATGTTCAATTAATATACGATAAAGGAGCTATGGACATACAATGGGGAAATGACAGCCTCTTCAACAGCTGGTGTTGGCAAAACTGGACAGCTACATATAAGAGAATTAAACTGGATTATTGTTTAACCCCATACACAAAACTAAACTAGAAATGGATCAAAGACCTGAATGTAAGTCATGAAACCATAAAACTCTTGGAAGACAGCATAGGCAAAATCTCCTGAATATAAGCATGAACAACTTCTTCCTGAACACAGCTCCTTGAGCAAGGGAAACAAAACAAAAATGAACTCAAGGGACTATATCAAACTAAAATGTTTCTGTACAGCAAAGAATACCATCAATAGAAGAAACTAAAAAGTTTTTGTATGGCAAAGAACACCATCAAGAGAACAAGAAGGTAATCTACAGTATGGGAGAATATATTTGTAAATGACATATCTGACAAGGGGTTAACATCCAAAATATATAAAGAACTTACACGCCTCAACACCCAAAAAACAAATAACCCAATTTAAAAATGGGCAGAGTATATGAATAGTCAGTTCTCCAAAGAAGAAATTCAGATGGCCAACAGACACATGAAAAGATGCTCCACATCACTAATCATCAGGGAAATACAAATTAAAACCACAATGAGATATCATCTCACACCAGTTAGGATGGCCAACATCCAAAACACAAACAACAACAAATGTTGGCGAGCATGTGGACAAAGGGGAACCCTCCTACACTGCTAGTGGGAATGTAAATTAGTTCAACCATTGTGGAAAGCAGTGTGGAGGTTCCTCAAAAAACTAAAAATAGAAATACCATTTGACCCAGGAATCCTACTCCTAGGAATTTACTCTAAGAATGCAGCAGCCCAGTTTCAAAAAGACACATGCACCCCTATGTTTATCACAACACTATTTACAATAGCCAAGAAATGGAAGCAACCTAAGTGTCCATCAGTAGATGAATGGATAAAGAAGATGTGGTACATATACACAATGGAATATTATTCAGCCATAAGAAGAAAACAAATCCTAACATTTGCAACAACATGCATGGAGCTAGAGGGTATTATGCTCAGCGAAATAAGCCAGGTGGAGAAAGACAAGTATCAAATGATTTCACTCATCTGTGGAGTATAAGAACAAAGGAAAAACTGAAGGAAGAAAACAACAGAAGACCCATGAACCCAAGAATGGGCTAACAGTTACCAAAGGGAAAGGGACTCAGGAGGGTGGGTGGAAAGGGAGGGATAAGGGGAATAATGGGCATTATGATTAGCAACATAATGTGGGGGGCGGGGGGGCATGGGGAAGGCAGTATAGCACGGAGAAGACAAGCAGTGACTCAGCAGCATCTTACTACGCTGATGGACAGTGACTGTAATGGGTACGTGGTGGGGACTTGATAATGGGGGAATCTAGTAACCATAATGTTGCTCATGTGACTATATTAATGATATGAAAATTAAAAATTAAAAAAAGAAGTACACTAGTCAAAATTTCCCTATTCTATCACATTAAAGCAACATTTTCTCAATCAAAAAAATTCAGGGGAGTAAAACATCATAAAGAGCCTAAGTAGACTCTAAATCTAAATATGAAGCCTTATAAAGGCAAGAATCCATTATTAAACTCCTCAAATATTTCGTACTTGCTATGATATTTCGCCACCAGGTGGCAGATCCATACAACTTTCTAGAAATGCTCTTAGCTCTGAAGAGTTAGTCTGATGAAGAAGGAATTTCAGGAAAAGTTAAATAATTTTAAGCATATTTGAACCTAAGCCAATTAGCCACAAGCTAGATACAGCTGCTTCTCAGAACATTACACATCTATTTAACTGTAAATTTGTCTCCTGGCCACACAGAGCACACAATTATCTTTAAAGAAAGCAGAACACTGAAATACGATTTTAAAATGTGGTTATCCACAGTCCAGTCATTCAAAATCCTCAGAAGGGTAAGAAAGAACTTCAAATCCAAATGTAATGAAAGAGATGAAAAGAAAGTGTAGAAAAAGATATGATGAGAAAAGAAGAACTGTCAAAGAAATACCCACCAAACAAAGAAGCAATCAAAACCCGAGTAATAACAATCCAAAAGAACCAGCAACACTTGTTTGCAGCAAAATATTCTAATCAATAAAAACATTAATCTCACATCAAACAATTAAGAGATTGACTTCAAATTTTTCTAAAAATGTGTTACTAAATTTCAGGATGAAATTTATTATCTTGGGATGACTCCAGTTATTTTTAAACGCTATCAAAAACAGTATTTGTAAATGCATCCGTTCAGGCTCAGGAGAACACCCTCATTAGCTCACCACCCTGCCTGAGGCATGCCTCCCCCTCCCCCTCCAGCTCTATTCCAACTTCTCCTGCCTCCTCCTGGCCCATGTTTGCAGGAGCAGCCATTGCTCCTGACACACAGAAAGAAACCCCTGACCAGGACAAACACCAGGCAATAGCTCAGCTTCCCCACTAATATTTCCTTCCTGGTAACCTACAAATCTACCTCAACCACAATTAGAAATCAAGATCCAACCTGCCTCATGAACCAGGGCTGAGCTGAGTTTTGTGGGTTTTGAAGAATATATAATTTGGAGGCCCTTTTTAAGTAAATAGGGGGAAAAATGCATCAATTTTGAAGATTTTACAGAAATACATAAATACTGAACATGTTACTACAGGCTCTTCCAAGCCCCAGAAGGGACCCCTGGGGATCCCTTCTGACAAGTTGGGGGATCCAGAACTCATCAAATTAAGGGTAAATCATCCCTGCCATAAACACATGCTGAGGAAAACACAAACCTCTAAACCTAGTTGTTAAATAAAAACAACTGGTATACCAACTTCAGTCAGTAAAAAGAAAAGTACTGCCGAGAGAGTTACAGTGGTCACAGTAACTTCAGAACTAAGTGGGTGGCTAAAATTAAGGATAGAGCCAAACTGTCTAATGATGACATGAGAGCAAAGCACAGGGAAGAAAACATGCTAGTGGAACCAGGCAAGGGGAATGTATACTCGGCCACCACTTCTCGAACACTCCTAAAGAGCACACTGCCATAGGGCACCACCAGGAACAGTTTCCCCACCGGCTTCATATTTACATAGCCCAGCTTCACAAAGCTCTCACCTTCCTTCCCTGACAGAAACACTCAAATAAAGAAAATATTCTCCAACAACTTTGCTTGGGGAAATTTTTCTTTCAATTATGCATCGTACATTCCATCATTCTAAAGTCCAAAGTCCCTAACACTATTAGAAGAAAGTTGCCAAATCTCCCTTTCCTTCCTCTAATACAAACTGTTTTGATATATACAAAGGTCTCAAGCAGCTTATCTGAGTGAACAAGAACACAAGTTCTCATTTCCTAATAACTTCCTGAATATTTTATTATCGTTTCCTCCCAGGAAATCTATTCACTCCATGTAGCTCCAACACTAACAGTTCATTTTTGAAGGGAAATTATTCAAGTATACTAAGAAGCTCATATATAAAAGATCATCTCCACTATTAGTTTACTGTTTGACAACATATCTGAGTAAAAAAGATATATGAGTTGAAAATACATATGAATTCCATCACAAATACACAGGAAACAAAGCAAAAGGAGACAATAACTTAAAATCAGAATATATTTTCACATACCAATTAAAAATATGAAAAAAATAAAAATGGCATATTCATCAAAACTGAATGTACACTTATGTACTTATGATCTACATTTTATTCCAATTTTATCTACCTACATTACAATTATACTTCATTAAAAAATTAAACTTAAAAATAATCCAAGAGTAAGACTGGGTAATTTTACCCATTAACTAGAAAAATTATTGGTATTCTCTCCTAACTCTGGTTTCAGGGAAAAAGATTTATAGAAATTATCTTGTATGACTTAACTCCAGGATATTTTTAATATATCATTTGTATACTAGGGTCACAATTTTGGGCCTACTATTCGGCATAACAGCATACAGTAGATGCCAAGCTTTTCACCATAAAACCTCTGCTCTTGGACCAAAGAATCTAGGTCAGTAAATAAGAAGTAACAAGACTCCAAAGCAAAATCTATTTGGGCATTTTCTACACCATATACACTTCTGAACAATTTAAAAAGATCTTTCCTTTCTTGTTGAAACAGGGTATATAGGTCTAACTAAACAAAGGGGATGGGAATTGAGTGCACACAACAGAAGGAAAGCGCCAGCATTCTAGGGGGGGAAACCACACTGTTCAGTATATTGTAGTATAACCAGGGGGTTAATAGCCTGGCCTGGGTTCAAATTCCTGCTTGTCATTTACTAGGCCATCCATAAGTAAATGACTTATTAAATATAACACATTTTAATAAGTCTCTGGCACATGTGCTTTCCACATGAGAAAACTGAGGCACAAAGAGGTTAACCACGTTGCCTAACATCCCCAAAATGCCCAGTGCTTCTAGTGAGTAGGCGTGAGGAAGAGATCTGTAGACACAAGGAAAATCGAACCAACTGTACCTTAACACAGTAGAAACATTTGTGTGACCAACAGCTGTCTATGCCACACCCTACTCCATAGTGTTCCTAAACCTTTTGGGGACCTTTTACTGTGTGGACTTCTAAACAGAAATGTATTTAGCACTGCCATTATCCAAATTAAACAGAGCTCTCTGTGGAGTGAGAAGAGGGGAATGAGACCAGTCACCTACACTGCTGCTCTCCAGTCATCCTTGAAGACATCAACATGAAAACTCCCAACAAATTTCATCTGATAACATCTACAGAACGCTGGAACATCCACTATTTTTAACACCGCAACACAACCAAGTACAGTGTATCACAGAAATCATTCTAAAAACATCAGTGTTATTCTCCCTCTCCTGCAGGGATTCTCCAGCTGGGGTGAGCAGAGAACACTCTTCTTTCAATGATAAAACTAAACTCCTGGACTAGAAAAAAGTTGACCATGAAACACCAATATTTGGTAAATAGCCTAGATTCAACCCACTCCAATTCACAGCATACCCCACTGTCACATCAAGTCCCCTACTTTTCTGTCCCTGTCTTGTGCCACACACATTAACACTTTAACCTCAAAGTAAATTGCCCATATCACCAATGCTTTGCTGCTCACAGGTATTTGTTCATTACACTCACTCTCCCTATCCCCATCTCCACAGGTCCACATCCTCTACTCAGCCAGGGCCGACATCCTGCACAACAGCCCATGTTGCTGATACAGGAACTTAGCCTTTACAATCCAGCTCAAATTCTACCATCCCTATAAAGTTTACCCTGAGTTACTGCCTCTGGAAGTAAACTGTCCATTTTGGGAACTCCCAAAGCACTCTGCATCCCTTTTACAGCATACATCACTTTCTATACAGCATTGTTATTTTTATACATGATATGCCCTGCCCTTTATTAGAATGGTAACTCTCATTTCTCCCATCTCCCAATACCTAGCACAGTGCCTTGCACATGGTAGCTACTCAGTAAATAAGTCTGAAAAGTCTGTCTCCCATTAAAGATTCAGAATTAGTTTGCAGTAAACACAATTAAATAGACTGGCCTTCTCCCTCAGAGAACACAAGCCATTTGAAGTTGCCAAGAGCTACATCTTAAATCAGAGAAAGTTACTGAGCTATACAGCAGAACTTCATTCACACAAGCTTCCTTGTACTTACTTGTTTACGTGTTCTTCTCTGTGAAACAGGCCTTTATACTGCCAAAATTGAGGAGGGTGGAGAACATAACTAGTTTGTGTTTTAAAAAATGCAGCCAATTAAAACGTGTTATGACAACCTGAAAATGAGGCTCAAAAATTGTTATATCACCTATCCTTCAGAATTTTCCTCTTAATAATCATAGAAGACATTTCTGAACTTTTCTGACACTCATGTCTTTCCCAGAGAGTGCCTCACCTCTCCTTAAGGGGACTAGGCTAGGACCTAAGAAAACATAGTCACCTTATAAACCAAAACATGCTCCCTCTAAATCCTAGGAGCTAAGCAGCAATGACTTGGAGAGAGAACAAAGGAAGAGCTAAGGAGGTGGCCAAAGCAGCAGCAAAATAAAAGTGAGCAAAGTCAGGTTTGCTTCTAAAGAAAAAATCATTTATCAAAAGGAAGGGTCTGCTTCAGGATTTCAGGAGATAGTGAGGGAAGTGCTGAGGTCAGGAGGAGTTAGAAACACAAAATCAGACAGAATGAAGTTACTACCCTTTTCACTATGCAAGATACCAGGTCTTCTCCAATCACCATAGCACTCAGAGTCCCCTATGTTTACCATCAGTAAACATACCATCCATTTGTCCACCCAACCAATGCTTACTGAGAAGCAACTACGTGCCTGACACTGTTCTAGACACTGGGAAAATAGTAAAGAACATTCATTTGGCACAAAAGACAAGATATTTGTTATTTAACTTATTTAGGTCCTTTAAATCCCAGACTGTAATAAACCTTTTGAAAACGGTATCTCTCAACAAGATTACAAACACCTTGGGAGCAGGGTAAATATTATATACTAAATGTCATTATCTTCACAGCTTCTTGTATCTAGTTACCTCACAGAAGCTATTCATAACCCCATACTGCTATTGATAAAAAAGGAAAATATTCATCATGGCTCCTTGCAAAAAAGTTATAACATCACAAAACAAAAGCACCCAAAAGGAAGACCAGAACTGCACCCCAGTTTTTGTGGCTCTCTGTACTTCTGCTACATTCACTGGAAGGAACATTTCACAATTTCCCTCCCCAGATTTCTACCCTCTCTCCTTCCACACTCAACTACTACTCAAATCAGTGCAAATATGAGATATTCATTTTATACCTGGAGAACTCTATGCTAAATTCAGCAAGAAAGGAAATTCAATAGGGAAAAATAAGATACAACTTACAAGAGAAAAGTCCCATAGTACAAGTCACAGCTCAAGTAATGAGCAGCCTAAACCAGTGATACGTCCTCTCTGGACCAGAGAGAAAGGAAGGGGTGAAGCAGATAACCCTGAAGGGCATCTTAAAAAAAAATTCTAGAAGTTCATGAATTCTCACACATGCACACACACACAGTGACAAAATAATTTTACAGCAGGCCGGCACTATTCAAGTTAACTGAATGGGCTGAATTCCTTAGCTTGTGACAAGGCATCACATGGTTCAATCTCTACACAGGCCATTTACATTGAGAAATAACCTTCCATTGTCCCTAGTAAGTGGATAATTATGGCCAATACATAATTCTAGACATATAGTTCTCCCGGCTCAAGTCTGTTCCCACTTCTAGAAAAGCAACCAATAATGCCTGTCTCCCTGATGATGGATCATTAGCGTTTTTTTCATTTTACAAAGTTGGCACATTTTACAAAGGTGTACCACTCATTTGGCATTTAAAAATATATTGCTTTGAGACACTGGTTCTTATGCTATCTCATGTTACATTAGACAAGTTCCTTAAGGGCAAAAGCCACATCTTCCGCAAAAAAAAAGCTACATCTTCTACAACTCTGTACCTGCCATAACACAGCATCCAGCAAATACAAGCACCAAAAACAAAACAAAACAAGAACCACTATCAACCTCCCCGCCGACCCCAGCCAAAAATAAAAACTCTGCTAGATAAATGGCTGCTTGACTTTTCTATTTAACTTGGGACTCCTAGAAGGTTGAGATTGTATTCTTACTTACCTCTCTGTATGGTGTAAAGTATAATTAGCCATGTCACAAGAATGTAAATAGTTGCTACTGAATCTAAGCCTCACTTTTTTTCATCTATAAAAGAAGATAAATGATTCTTCCCATGACCCTGTAATTTTGAAATAGTCTTTCATTCAGAAATAAAATATTTCTGGAGACATATTATATGCCAGGTACTGTACTAGCCCCTGAGGATAGAGAGATAAAAGTTACGGACATCCCTAGAGGGGCATGGCCCAGGGATCACAATCTAAATTTTTCCATCTGGCCTCTGCACCCTGCCTGACCTTGGTTGTAGTCTGCCCAGGTCACCAGATGCCAGCATTTCATACCTTGCAAAGCAATCAGTGTAAGCAGTGAAAGGAGGCTGAGAATGCCTGGAGCTAAGGCTAAGACGGAGGGAAAGGGAACGGCCACACCGGGGAGGAGTGTGAAAATGGACACAGAAAAGGGCTACTCCCCAGCCATATATTTAGGCCATATGCCTACACTACTTCAAACATGAGAAAATAATTCTATCTGCCTGGAAGTGTTCACTGTGTCTATAATCTAAATAACACACAAGGGTTTTCTCACTCACTGAAAACCCATTTTATTACACTGAATATAGTAGTCACTTCTGATGGCTTCCAATGAACTACAGAAATAAGGGACAGTACAAACAAACAAGCAAAAGAGCACTTCATTTTAGCCATTAATTTATTTGCATTCTCTGTTTTTCTTCTCCTTATCTTACTCCTGAGCTTAAAGTAACAAAATGGCCAAACAGAGGGATAGGTTAGAAGTGAGAAACAAGGGGATTACCTAATCTTGAGACAAATGAACTAGATAATGAGCCTCTGAATAACTGAGAATTGGTTATAAAAGTTCCCACTTTTAGACACAACAGGTTTTAGAGATGGATGTCTAAAGTGAATTGCCCTGAGGCGAAATTCTGATTGCATTTACAATGTATCTTAACTACATGAGCTGTTACCTTTAATCTGTTTAGACATGGATTGAGTCCTCAAATGAGCAAAATCTGCTGTGTAAATCAGGTACTTAATTAAAGAGAAAAGCTTAGTAGGCTGCAGGGAGAAATTTGTTGAAATGGTGAATTAAACACTGTTATGGAAAGAAGCTACCTTCGCTTATTAATTCTATCATTAGTCTACAACATTTAAGTCAGTCAAGAGTAGTTACTGTTCATGCTTTTTTCATTTAAGATTCTAGTTTAGGGTAAATATTTACTGAGAAATTATTATGAATGTATTCACTGACCCCTGGCAGATGAAGAGAGGGAAGGTGCACAGAACAATGCTATCCCCATAGAATTTATATTCTTGTTAAGTCTTCTAGTATGGAATATTCTCTCATATTAGTATTTTTTAAAGTATTTATAATCCTTTTTAATCAACTAATCCCCAACTCTCCTGAAAACTATTTCTTGCTTATCAAACCTCTTCAGGCACAACAGAATGCCTCCCTTCCTTATTAAGCCTATACCTAATTCCTGTGCTATTTCCCTCCAGTTAAAGGGTGGCCTCAATTCTCCACCTCTCTGACCTAATGCAAATCTTTCTGCCTGTGCTCAGAACCCGTATTCTCCCAACCTTCCCAGGAAACTTAGACTATTATTTCTTTTTCCTTGTATACTCAACCACCCCTGTCAAATAGCCATTTAAATATGCTCAAGAGTCTCCCCATTGAACACACACACACCACTCTTGTTAGATCTCAGCCACTACACTGTCAACCCCATGCACAGCTAAATTTCTGGAACTTTACATAGTCTTCATTTCCTGCCTCCCCACTTGTTCCTCAACCTGCTTCCAATTCCACTTAAAGCTCTTGGCGAGGTCACCAGTGACTTACGGGTGGCTAAGTGCAAGACATTCTTCACTTTTCACCATACTTAATCTGCCAGCAAAGTCTGACACACCCTTCCTGATTTCTATGATGCAACCCTCCCCTGGTCTTCCTCCTACTTCTCCTGTAAAAGCCCATCCTTCTCAACCATACTCTAAGCAGACGACTCACAAATCTACAGCCCACATCTTCCACTACATTCCAAATTGTAACCAAATGCCTCTTGGATAACTCAAAGGCATATCAAATTCATCATGTCCAAAATTAAACTTACACTCTTCTTGCACCAAAAACCTTCTTTCCCAAAAAAAGATGCCACCATCCACCCTGCTATATGAATCCTAAGAACCTTAGGAATCATCTTGGACATGTCTTTCATTGCAATATCCAATCCATCTCCAAATTCTTCTTTATCATTGCCCAACTCCATCATCCTAACTCAAGTTATCACTGTAGACTGCTGGGCTACGGTAACAGCCTGAGACAACACCTTCACCCTCACCATCTCCTCTCAAGCACACACACTCTTTTTTTTCTTAAATGTATTATAATGATCAGGTTATTTAATTATCTTTTACTGGAGTTTCAAATTCTTTAGCTAGGCAAAGCACAAATAATTATTTATGTATGTTCCATCCCTATCTCATTCCCACTGGTGTGTGAACTTTACTACAGGGTTTTGGTTTTAGGACAGGGTTTAAGTTTAATTAATCCTCATGGCCCCAACATACAGCTTGGCATGCAGCATGTACTAAGAGTTCACTGAATGAGTTAGTCTGAAATTTACTGTTTTGGGGAAAGAATTTTTTTTAAGTTTATATACATAAGCCTTTCTGGTTTAACTTTTCATCTATGTTCTCATCTCCAAATGTTGAAGCAGTTAATAAAGCAAATCTAACGCTTTAAAAAATAATTATACTTTGAATCTTTCAGATATTACATGAATAAAATACTGTCCAAACTCTAATGACATTTCACAGTTGAAAAACCACTAAAAGCCATTAGATATAAAATGATTTTTTCCATGGGAAAACAATGCAAATAAACGATTTTCAGAGAAAAGCAATTCTCTTCAATATTCCAAATGTTTGTAGCTATAAGACATTTTTTAAGTATAAGTGAATAAATAACAACTTCCCCTTCATATGCATTATATTTTACCTTGGAGAGGAAGGTAATACTATTCCTTATAAACTCAGAAGCAATATTCTGGGTTTTTTTCAGTCTGCATTTACAAAATATTTCTAAAGCTTTGTGAATAAGAAACTCCTCAGATGCTTCTTAAAATGCAGACTCCCAGGGCCCCAAACCACAGACTTTCTCTCAGTATAATGATGCCCTGAAAGTAGCGATCTCGCCTTAAGAATCACTTGGTCATTGCTGCCACTGACTAAGGCAATCATCCCCTAGGAAGGTCTCAAACTAATCTTAAAAGATACTCGAAACCACTGATACTTGGGGGGGGAGAAACACCTCACTTCTACTTTCTTCTACCTCTTCCACAATTCATTTTCATCATGAAAGTATCCTGTGTTATGGTACACAACATTCATTAAAATATTTCTTGATTTGAACTACTGAGTTAAACTGCATTCATTTAAGTCATATTTACAGCCTGTAAAATTATACTCCATTTGTTTAATGTAATTAAAGGTATTAATAGTTCACAATCTCTCACAAAGCATACCACTATCTCCAGATGTTCTAACACTTGTACAAGTGTGAAAGCCACTGACTGCACTGAAAACTGAAAACCTGGCAGCAAGTGTACTTTGTCATATCAAGGTTATAACATTACATAACTAAAATAATGTATTTGATCTAAGACAAACAGTATATGAAGAAAATTAATGTATGATAAAAGCATTAGGAAGACTAAACTGAATAGCTTCCCCTAAATTGTACTATTCTTGTAGCATGTAAAAGGAAGACCACCAACTCTCCTTACAGTGTATTTTATGTCTATGCAGAAATACCCTTGTTCTTTCTGAAGCAGCATAATGAAGCTAGCCATTTTCTTTTCCAAACCACCCTTTGGCACAGCTGCCTGCTTTTCCTAATTCCTTCTGCTATACCCAATCTGTTGAACCACTTCCACAGCATGATTTCCAGAATGGCAAACTCTAGACTTACAACTGAAGCAGATTCCTAATTCTTCCTGCCGTAAGTAAAAAGTTGCATAATGGATATATAATGCTTCTTTTCATGTCCTACTTACCTTATTAAACTCTGAGTTCCTTATTTTTTAAGAGCCATGCCATCCTACTTTCCACACACATGTAACATGAGTAAATTCAATCATATGTACAACATAAATCCATATTATTTGATATGATCACCTGGTGAGACAATAAACTGAAAAGTACCATATAAAAAGTGCTGATAACACAACCAAAATCATAAACACTATTTTAACTGAATTTTCCACATACATAAAAACTTTTACCAACATCTTCATAAATATTCACTTATATTCAACAATGGAACTAACAGGATTTAGGAGTATTTTTAAATAAATACTGGGGCTTTTTTCTCCCAAAGTCAAGTCTCTCAATCGCAGAGAAAGTTATCTCTAACTCAAGAATAGGTACATAAGATTAAGAAACATGCCTATTGTAGGTTAATGATACCAAAATAAATTGTAAAAAAAAAAAAAAAAAAAGAAACATGCCTAGTCTGTAATCCCCAAACCTGGCCCTGTCCTGAAAATAGTCAGAATTCACAAAACTGTGGAATAAGTAATCAAAACAATTTGGTACTGGCACAAGAACAGACCTATAGATCAATAGAGTGAAATAGAGAGCCCAGATAGAAACCCATACATATATGGTCAATTAATATTTGATAAAGGAGCCATGGAATACAATGGGGAAAAGAGCCTTTTCAACAACTGGTGCTGGAAAAACTGGACACCTATATGTAAGAGAATGAAACTGGATTATTGTCTAACTCCATACACAAAAGTAAACTCAAAATGGATCAAAGACCTGAATGTAAGTCATGAAATCATGAAACTCTTAGAAGAAAACATAGGCAAAATCTTCTGAATATAAACATGAGCAACTTTTTCCTTAACACATCTGCTCAGGAAAGAGATACAAAATAAAAAATGAACAAGTGGGACTACATCAAACTAAAAAGCTTCTGTACAGCAAAGAACACCATCAGCAGAACAAAAAGGTACAATATATTTGTAAATGATTAATCCAATAAGGGGTTAACATCCAAAATATATAAAGAACTTATATGCCTCAACACCCAAAAAACAAATAACCCGATTAAAAAACAGACAGAGGATCTGAACAGAAACTTCTCCAAAGAAGAAATACAAATGGCCAACAGACACATGAAAAGATGCTCCACCTGGTTAATCATCAGCGAAATGCAAATTAGAACCACAGTGAGATATCACTTCACACCAGTTAGGATGGCCAACATCCAAAAGACAAGAAACAAGTGCTGGCGAGGATGCAGAGAAAAGGGAACTCTTCTACACTGTTGGTGGAAATGTAAATTGGTACAACCACTGTGGAAAGCAGTATGGAGATTCCTCAAAAAACTAAAAATAGAAATGCCATTTGACCCAGTAATTCCATTCCTAGGAATTTACCCAAAGAAAACAAGATCCATGATTCAAAAAGACATATGCAACCCTATGTTTGCCGCAGCACTATTTACAATAGCCAAAATATGGAAGCAACCTAAGTGTCCATTAGTAGATGAATGGATAAAGAAACTGTGGTACATATACAAAATGGAGTATTATTCAGCCATAAAAAGAAAAGAAATCCTGCTATTTGCAACAACATGGATGGAGCTAGAGGGTATTATACTCAGTGAAATAAGCCAGATAAAGACAAATACCAAATGATTTCACTCATTTGTGGAGTATAAAAATGAAAGCAAAATTGAAGGAACAAAATAGCAGTGAACTCTCAGACAGAAGGGACCAGCAGTTACCAAAGGGGAGGGTTGGGAAGGGTAGGTGAGAAAGTAGAAAGGGATTAAGGGGGACTATAATTTGCAATCACAGTATAGGTAGGTCACGGGGAAGGCAATACAGCACAGAGAATACAGTAAATGACTCTATAACATTTTACTAGGCTGATAGACAGTGACCGCAATAGAGAGGGTGAGGACTTGATAACATGGGTGAATGTTGAAACCACTGTGTTGTTTATATGAAACCATCATAAAACTGTATATCAATGATACTTTAATAAATTAAAACAAAAAAAAGACTCTATGCCAACTAGAAAAAAAAAATGTCTGGAATAAAAAATGCCCCATTCTGTCAAAGAGTTCCTTTCAAGCATGAGTTAGCTTATTAGAGTCTTTCAGGAATTGCAAAATTATAATCTATATGTACATAAAAGTAAAAAGAAAACAATTTCTTTTTAATTGGGTCAGACACCAAACTAACCAACTGAAAAAAGAGAAAACATTACAGTTCGAGATGGCAAACTGAGCTCATAAATTTAAGCAATGGCTACCCAACGCTCTATCCCAATATCCACTAAGATAATCAAAGGAATAGTTTTCAAAAACAAAAACATCTGGGGTAAAAAATCTGTAGCCCACTGAAAATCACAGGAGAGTGCCAACCATATGTGGACCTACGGAGCAGCCTCCAAGAAAAAGGGCTGGCAAAGTATCTGGCTGCAGCATGCAAGTTGCAGAGGATGGGCTAGGTAAAGTTTGGAGACAAGCAGCAGAAAGAGAAGGGTCTGCTACTGCTAGCTCCACAACTAGCTGCCAGCATTTGAACTGTAAATTTTTTAATTTCGGCCCTGAAAATAAATGCTTCAGCAGTAAACCTCCGTTTCATAGCAGTCTAACTCAACCTTGCCTCTACTCCCCGAAAACCATAAAACCAATGATTTAGCAATGTAAAATTATTGCAAATCTAAAATTTTCTCTTCTTTCATCTAGACCTGAAACATTAGAACAGGAAATCATGTAAGTTCAAAGAGAGTCCATCCCAACTAGCAATAGTGAGCACACATCACAGTCACCCCCCAACAGATACTTAAAAAGACCCAGAAGCTAAACGAGTGATTGTTCTATCAATTGAAGCAAATTTTTTCCCCTGAAAAATTCACTGAGAGGGAGAGAGACAACAAACTTTAAAATATCATTAGAAGTCTAGACTGCAGAAATTCTGAAAAAACTTGAGAACACCATGTATATGTAAAGAGAATCATCTGAAATCAGGAATTCCAAAACAACTGAACAATTCTTTCAAAGAAATGTAACAGGGGCAATAAATTGCAGATTGTATATGATGAAAAAACAGACAAACTTGAAATTTTCTCATAAACACAAATTTTAAAAAAAATGAAAGGAGCTCAACTTCCAGGAATAACAGAGGTGGTTCAGACCAACGCTCCCACTAAAAAGAACTAAGGAAACTAGACAAAATACAAAATATCTGTGTGGGGGCAATTGACATCATGAGGAATTAAGAGACCACATTCCAGAAAATGAAAAAATCCAGAGACAAATCTGGTATTTGGAGCTGCTTTCTGCCTACAACTATCTGTGGATTCTCAAAGCCACTACTGTGAAGAGGCTGAGAAGTGGAACATAGCTTTTGACAGGTCAAGCTCTGAGGGGACAAAAACTGGGAGTGAGGGACTACCAGGAAGGAGCGTAACCCCTTAAGCTACGGATTAGGACTTCCAACAGCTATAGCCAAGGAGTTGAGGTAAACCCAAAATATTTGAACTCAAGGGGTCTGGTGTCCAATTTTAAATCACCTCAATCCCTGAATGGATTAAAGTGATCTTAGATTGTTGGTGCCTCTAGAATAACTGCATACCAGAGGAGAAGCAATGGCAAATACTTTCTGGGAGACGACAGTATTATTTAGATTATCTCTATAATATTTCATCACAATGCTTGGCACTCAATCACAAATAAGCACAAAAAAAGACAAGACAATCCCCAAATCAGGAGAAGTAACAGACATAAAATCAAACCCTTATGGGAACATATGTGGATGGAATGGGTTAAAGGAATGAAGATACAAGATGGAGATTTTCATCAGAGACATAGAAACTATAAAAGAAAACAGAATGGATATTCTACAACTGGGAGATGCAGTGAAATTAAGAAATCAAAGGAATGCTGCCTCTAGTTAGAATATACAAAGTCACAAGAGACTGTTGCTCTCACCCAAACCAAAACAGGAAAAATAAGCTACAAAAACCATAGTTTTTCTGAACCCATCAGAGAAGCCTAAGTGAACTAAAAACCCCAATTGGGAAGAAGAAATATTTGAAAATATAGTAGCTAAGAACTTTCCAAAATTGATGAAAGCAACCAACCCACAAATACAAGAAGCTCAACAAGCAGGATACATACAAAGGAAATTATAACTAAGCACATCACAGCCAGATTTCTGAAAACCATAAAGAGCAAATCTTAAAAGTAGGCACAGAGGGGAAAGAGGGAGGAAAGCATATTCCCCACAAAAGAGGAAAAATAAGACTTACAGGTGGCTTCTCATCAGAAATGATGGAGTTCAGCAGACAATGAGATGGTATATTTAAAGGGCTGAAAAAAAACTGATGGTATATTTAAAGGGCTGAAAAAAAACTGTCTACCTAAAATTCTACACACAACCAAAAAAAAAAAATTCAAAATTGAATGTGAAATAAAGATGTTTTCAGACAGACAAAAGCTGAGTGAAGTCATCCCCACAGGCCTAACTAAATACTAAAGGATATTCTCCAGGCAAAAAAAAAATGATCCCAGATAGAAAATCAGTGATGTAGAAACAAATGAAGAGGAACTGAGAGCAAATATATGGGTAAATCTAAATGAATAATGACCTATAAAGTAATAATATCTCATGGATCTCAAATGTAAAGAAAACTAAAATATGTAACAATCATAACACAAAAATTGGAAGGGAAGGACAAATGGAAGGAAGGTGTTCTAAAGGCCTTTCATTGCCCAATAAATAGTAAAAATAATAAGTCAAAGATGCATTTACGAACTACTAAGTGAATAGCAAAATAATATAAAACTAGGAAGCTAAAAGGGAAAAACTCTTTTACTTTTCTGTGTTTTTTAAAAATAACTAAAAGAAGGCAAGAAAAGAAAGAGGAACACCGAACAGGCAGAGCCATTAGAGGTAAATAATAAAGTGAAATATTTAAAGCCAAATATCAGCCATTACATTAAATATAAATAGATTAGATGCTCTAGTAAAAAGACAAAATTTGTCAGAGTAAATAAAAAGAGAACCTAACAATATGCTACATACGTGATACATGCTACAAGCTACAATATGATACATACATGATATAAACATAAGGCTACAAAAAGGCTAAAAATAGATGAAACAAACACTAACCAAAAGGCAGTTGATATAGCTATATTAATATAAAAAAGACCTTAAGGTGAATAGCACTACCAGAGATGATAGAAGTCTACCAGAAAGATAATAAAAATTCTAAATCTGTATGCATCTAATAATATAGTTACAAAATACATAAAGCAAAAACTTGCCCCACACACAAAAAAAGAGGAATAAAGTGTCATAAAGGAAACAGACAAGAGAGCAAATATACTTATATCTGATAAGTACATTCCAGAAAGAGGTAACAGAGCATAGGTAATAAATAATAAAAGAAGAAAATATTCCTACCCTAAAATAGATTTGTTCATTTAAAACACAGACTCACTAAATACAGTAAATTCCTTACATTAAAGGAATTCAATCATATATGAGAATATGAACTAATCTTTAAATAGAACAAGTTACTCTACCTGCCATTCAGTATGAGCATGCAATATGAACTTCTTACAGTCCCAGATGAGCTCAGCTCCAGTATAACTCTTAGTCTAAACCTCTCATCACACTGTAATTCTCAAGTTTAAAAAAAATGTTTTTAACAATGTAAATGGTAGTCTTCCTCTTCACTTAGTATTCAATAAAAGAAATAATTTGTTCTAACACTAAGAGAAAAACTATGTATACCCAACTTATTGGGAGATGTAATATCAGCCTCCAGTGTAGGGCTATGTATTCATGCAGTTTTCACATTACTTGCAGAATTTAAATCTAAGGCCTAACTAAAATTTAACTCCAACTCTACTGGGTCTTAAAAAAGTCAGTGAATAAACTTCCACCTAGTCATATCCTACTGAAATTTCTAAATTCAAAGTCCATACACACAAAAGATTCAATATATAGATTAAAAAAAAAGATGAGGATACCTAGTAGACATTACCATTATGTACAACATTAAATGTGGAGCAGGGCAGGATGAGGGAGGGGGCATCCAGCGAGTTGTGAAAGAAAAAGATTGTGACACAATAATTTTTTTATCAATGTCAAACTACTATGCATATACAGAAGCAAATTTTAAAACTTAATTGTGAACAAAGTGGAACCACCATGTTAGTGCCACATGTTATATGATATTTCTTACAAATTTTAATGACTAACAAGGCTAATTCTGAAACTGCAAAATCTCTACTTAACTACAGCCACTCTGAATAAGGAAGTTCACTATTCCACAAATTTGTGTTTTAAAAACAAGGATTTCTTTATAAAGGAGCAAAAATTAAATCCTCGAAACTTCCCGGTATACATTAGCTTGAAGATTATTTCTGTGGTTTTGAATAACTACAGAGAACTCAATGTTTCATAAAAGATGCCCACAACATCTAACACGAAGTAAATGAAGTCTCAAAAAGCAAATCTGTAATGATAAGGTTAATTTTCAGGCATTAAAAATTGGAACAAGCACTATCTCCACCTTCTTTTCTGGTATCACAATCTCTAAAAGATTATCCGGTTTATGATTTCATCATCTAATAATCAACTCTCCATTGCATAACAAATGATAAAACTTCAAAATAAAAAAAGAACATTTCAGAAATGGTTTACTGATCAAGAACATTTCTGCTGCTTTTGTGTTTACTCTGCCTCAATTCATATTGCTCACTTTATCCTCCTTGACAAAAAAAACCCTGCTCATCTTAAAATTCATTCACACCTTCAAAACCAGCTTAAGTCCTACATCTTCTAAAAAACTTAATCACATATTCCAAACTAAACAAACCTTTATCTTTCTCACCATAAGCTCACTCATTTAACAATCCAATTATATGTAGCCATCAGATAAAAATATAAACCAAGTTATCTAAGCGTTATCTCATTTTCATTTTAGTTAGCCTCTCTCCATTCAGTTTACAATAATAATAATTTACTTTTAATGAGGGATTAAGATAAACCAGGCTCTAAGCATGGACGTATACATATATATATATATATATTTTGGTATCGTTAATGTACAATCACTTGAACAACATTATGGTCACTAGACCCCCTATTATCAAGTCCCCACCACATACACCATTACAGTCACGGTCCATCAGCAGAGTAAGATGCTATAGAATCACTACTTGTCTTCTCTGTGTTGTAATGCCTTCCCCGTGCCCCCCACACACACATTATGTGTGCTAATTGTAATGCCCCTTTCCCCCCCTTATCCCTCCCTTCCCACCCATCCTCCCCAGTTTGGTAACTGTTAGTCCATTCTTGGGTTCTGTGAGTCCGTTGCTGTTTTGTTCCTTCAGTTTTTCTAAGCATGGACATATATTAACTCATTCATTGTTAAGCCCAGTAGAGTGGTAAGTCATTACAGATGTTATTTGACGTAAAAAAATGTTCAGAATTCCCTTTGTAAGCGTCCTCTCCCCCTGCCCAGCACTCTAACCCAGGGCTATAGATCCTATGATCTAAGCCATACACATAGAGGTAAGGTAAAAGAACATCACTTTAGAACTATCCCATTTATTCATACAGATGTTTCTGAGTAAGATTATCTATGGGTGAAATGAAATTTATTTTACACAGCTCTGATTCTAGGTACTTACTTCTGCAGAGCAGTATTTCCTTCCTTTGGATACCCAACCAGGACTTTACATTCCAGTCTTTGCCCTAAGTTTTCTTTTGCCTTCCTCAGTGATATGATCTAGTCTCACAGTTTGAACTATCACCTATATTAGATAATTCCTGAACCTACATTTCTAGCAAGAGGTCTAGACAGACCTCTCATCTGAGCCTAATTCTGTAATACCTTTACAGAGATGTTCTGTTGGCATCCCCAGCTCAAGATATCCAAACTGGAAATCATATCCTGTCCTTCAAACTTGTCTCCCTTACTGCATTCTTAAACCATTTTCCACTTTAAACCACCCCAGTACCATTTGAGTCAAACAACCATTCAAGTACTTAACAGAACTTACACTAAACCAAAATTGATCATCCTTTCTTAAAAGAGGTAATAGCATCTGTTTCAATTCCTATGTTTCACTCAAATCAATGAATATTTAAGTTTTTTCCTTCAAAACAGAACACGTTGAAAGCTTATGAACCCACATCAAGTAAACATAAGCAGTGGTTAGCAGAAGTCAGATAAGCAGACTGACTCGATAACTCAGTTCACTTCTCATTATGTTAAAAACCACAAGCACCTATGGGAGTTTTTTGTCAATTATAAAATTTTAAATTGTTCCTATTCTTATGTATTGCTTAATTTATATTTATAAATGAACCATTGGTTCAAGAAAGGATATAGGAATATGAACAAAAGCCATGAATAGACAATTCTCAAACAATATAAACCATCAATAAAAATCTGAAAAGCTCAACTCCATTAATAAAATTTTTAAATATAACATATAAAGAAATATGCTTTTGAATGTAACAAATTGGCAAAAACTAAGAAGTCTGAAAATAACTAGTATTTTGGCAAGGATGGAAACAGGCACTCTCATTTGCTGTTGATAGGAGTAAAATAGTATTTTGGCAAGGGTGGAAACAGGCACTCTCATTTACTGTTGATAGGAGAGTAAATCAGCTTTTTGGAGAACAATTTGGAAATAACTATCAAAATACACATGCTCTTATTTTTAATACACATGCTCTTTTACCCTACAATTCCGTATCTATAGACTTATTCTATAGCATATTTGAGCATGTGCACCAAGACATATGTAAAAGTGGGTTCACTGCATATGTCTGCAATAAAAACTTTCAGAGCATCAAAAGGGAATTTGTTAAATTATGATACATCTTTAAATTCCATACTGGCTATCAAAACAGCTATGATAAATTTATATGTACTCACGTGGAAAGATGTCCTAAAACAAACTGGAAAACAGTACACACAGCACTACCCAACCTGTTCATTTTGTAATATATGCATTATATATTTTAAATATTTAATTGTACCTATAAAAGCATAAAGTCCACAGCTATTAAAAGTTATTAACTCTGGGGAGAGATGGTATCATTTTTTATTTTACAAACTATTTGAAATGTTATGATATTTAAAAAAATTTTTTTAAGTCAAATCAATTAACTTTACCCAAAAATTTAAAATTCATATAATATTTTAGCAATCAGGATTAAAGATGCTGCTAATACAGATAAATTCCATGGCTGGAGGGGTAGGGACCAGCAGAAAAGGAACTCCACCCTGTCACCTCACCTCCCTTTTATTCATTATTCACATTTCCTTTTCTCCCATCTCAGGTGTCAGCCTGGACCCAAACTAATTTTGAAATGAGATGAGACTCCAGAGATTTCTGAGGGTGGATGTATCTCCCAGGCAAAAGCTGTATCTAAAAGAAAGGGCCAGGGGTAGGCAATGCTCCTTAGCAGTGATGGGGAGAGAAAGAAACTTTCCTCAACCTGGCTGAGATTTCTGTTTAAGGGAAGATCTTTGTGTTCCTATGTTTATTTTAAATCTTTTTCTTACAAAGTTCACAACATGCTGTTGTTAGGGGGCACTCCCAAGATAACACCCTTTTCAGATCAACCATGGGCTTGGAAATCAAATGCAGTTTGTCAGAACGGCAAATGAATGAAAGGTAAACAGGCTTTAAAGGACCTTTGGGACTCTGAGAAACAAACTTACTTTGATGCATAGGCCTCTCTCTGATTCTCTGATTCCCTAGTCTCCAGTTCTGTTCTGGAGGCAGGGTTGCACAATGGTTGGGTTCAATGTAAGTGAGGATTATCACCATAAGAAAAGTTTACACTTAATCCCTTCTATATGTTAACACTACGTAAATTTTAAACAACCAAAAACACCACCTCAAACTTCAGAAGCTTCCAAGAATCAACCAAAAAGATCCTCAAATTTTACTTGTTACCTTAAAAGTTAAGCTATGAATAGAAACTTACAAATAAAACATAACGTTATTCTAATCCTGAAATTGTAAATTATAACGTTATTATCTTCACTAAACCTTATGAAGATTTATCTTAGTAGTATTTTTACTCACTAACTCTGAAGCTGAAAAACAAATATTATGTATTCAGTTTCCATGTAGTATCATTTTAAAAATTCACTCTGCTCAGGACTCCTCAGTAAGTTTTACTGGCTTTTACTGACCAATAATAAATCCTGAAAAGCAGTACAATCAATCTCCAGATTTCCTGAAGATATGGAAGTAGCTGCACCCATAGATGTCTCTGTTATTAGCATTCTCATATATTCAAACATCCCAGTAATCATTTCACTTAGAGGAAATGAAAAATAATCCCTCTGAGAATTCTAGTCTACAACTTGATAAAACTAAGTTAGGACTATTCTAAAGATATAGAACCAAAATTATGAGAAAAAGCAGCACTATTACTTGGTTAGTGGTAACTCAATGACTCCAAACTTTGTTTTTCCATCTACAGCAGTAATGACACTTTCTCCCTCCAAATCAAGTTACCAAGAAGCATGTCTTACCTCTACTATTACATCAAGGATTCCTAAGGATATAAAATATGTCATCTTAGTATTTCCACAGTATATAGCTTTGTGCATAATTAGCCCTAGAAGATAACATCTTTGTAACTATCCAAAATTACCTAAATTTTTAGTTTTGGCTGAAGAACTATCCTACTGGTTAGAAAAATAAGTTTTAAAATTCTTTTTATACAACTTTAAAGCAGATTATTTCTCATGGTTCAAGAGGAAAAGCAAAGACACAAAATCTGACTTTGAGATTGCTCAACTGCTAACTTATCAAGAAGAATTCAAGTACTGATTTCAGTGAAGTAGAACATATACGTAACCACTACCTCTCTCTCCCCTTTCTTTACACAGGGCGTCAAAAAGGGAATCAAAACCTGTTCATTTCAGCCAGATCTGTAACCTAGTCAATTTACTTTACCTCCCTTACAAGCCTAAGAGTAAGCATGTAATGTATCAAGTAATACTGCGACTTAAAATAGCTCACAACGGCTTAATGCTGAACTTTATTTCTTCAAATCAGATCTAAAGCTACTTTTACACACACAAAACAAAAGCAGACACAATCATTTACAAGCAGCTTAGAAGATTTCGCCGATCATATCCAACTTCACACCCGAAAAAAAGATAGATGCACAGTAACTTCGGCTTTAGAGAATGACAAGAAGTAATTCTTGCGTCTAAGAAATGATCAGTGTTCAGACACAAGAACTGAATAGAGGTCATTCAGCTGAAATAAATCCACTACTCAATTTTATAGACTTCAGAGTTACAGAAACTTGGAGGTAGAAGGGACCTCTGAGGTTACCTATTAATTAGGTAATTAATTAACCCTTGCAGTAACAGATGAAACAGAGACACTATGGGACCTACATTTTATATAATGGCCATGAGTACTCGAAGTTCACAAAGGTGAAAATATCTTGGAAATGTTGTTAAAGTACTAGTCAGTGATGTTACTCTTAATGATAACATTCTTCCACAATAAATGGAAAATTACGACTCCCATATGCACACACAAGTTATCTTTTCACCAACAGTCCCATACATGAGAATCCAAAATATAGAAGGGAAAGACCATATGCAGGAAGATGTTCACAACAGCATTCTTTTTTATTATTGAAATACAGCTGACATACAATCTTATTTTAGTTTCAAGTACACAACACAATGGTTCACCAGTTATTCACATTATCAAATCCTCATCCCAACTAGTGCAGTTACTATCTGTCAACACAGACATTACAAAATCATTGGCTATATTCTCCATGCTGTATTACCCTCCCCGTGACCAACTCGTATTATGATTGAGAATATTTGTGCCCCTTTATCCCCCTCCCTCTCCACCCATCTCAACCCTTCCCCCATGGTAACCACCAGTCACTTCTCAGTGTCTATGAGTATACTGCTATTTTATTCATTTTGTTGTTTTGTTTTTATATTCCACAAATAAGTGAAATCATATGGTATTTGTCTTTCTCCACCTGGCTTATTTCACTTAGCATATTATCCTCTAGGTCCATCCATGTTGTCACAAATGTCAGGATTTCTTTTGATGGCTGAATAATATTCCATTGTGTATATGTACCACATCTTCTCTATCCATTCATCTATTGGTGGACACTTAGGTTGCTTCCATATCTTGGCTATTGTACATAATGCAGCAATAAACATAGGGGTACACATATCTTTTTGAATCAGGGATTTTGTTTTCTTTGAGTAAATTCCTAGGGGTGAGATTACTGGGTCATATATTATTTCTAATTTTAGTTTTTTGAGGAACCACCATACTACTTTCCATAGTGGCTGCACTGATTTACATTCCCACCAACAGTGTAGGAGGGTTCCCTTTTCTCCACATCCTTGCCAGCACTTGTTATTTCTTGTCTTTTGGACAGTGGCCATTCTAACTTGTATGAGGTGGTATCTCATTGGGGTTTTGATCTGAATTTGCTGATGATTAATGATGTAAAGAATCTTTCCATGTGCCTGTTGGCCATCTGTATTTCTTTTTTGAAAAAAATGTCTCTTCGGGTCCTCCACCCATTTTTTTTTTAAATTTTATTTTGGTATCACTAATCTACAATTACATGTGCAACATTATGGTTACTAAACTCCCCACTTCATCAGGTCCCCCCCACTTCCCCCACTATAGTCACTGTCCATCAGTGTAGTGAGATGCTATAGAATCACTACTTGTCTTCTCTGAGCTGTACAGTCCTCCCCGTGCCCCTCCACCCTATGTCTGCTAATCGTAATGCCCCTTTTACCCTCTTATCCCTCCCTTGCCGCCCTTCTTCCCCAGTCCCTTTCCCTTTAGTAACTGTTAGTCCATTCTTGGGTTCTGTGAGTCTGCTGCTGGTTTTTTTTCAGTTTTTTTTTTCTTTGCTCTTATGCTCCACATATGAGTGAAATCATTTGATACTTATCTTTTTCCGCTTGGCTTATTTCACTGAGCATAATACCCTCTAGCTCCATTCATGTTGTTGCAAATGGTAGGATTTGTTTTCTTCTTATGGCTGACCTCCACCCATTTTTTAATTGGGCTATTTGTTTTTTGGGTGTTGAGGCATATGAATTCTTTATATATTTTGGATGTTAACTCCTTATCAGGTGATTAGTTTACAAATATATTCTCCCATACTGCAGGTTGCCTTTTTGTTCTGATGGTGTCCTTTGCTGTACAGAAGCTTTTTAGTTTGATGTAGTCCCACTTACTCATTTTTTAATTTGTTTCCCTTCCCCAAGATGCATCCAGGAAAAAAACTGCTCATACTTATATTCAAGAGAGTTTTGCCTGTTTTCTTCTAAGAGTTTTATCGGTTCATGTCTTACATTTAGGTAAGATATTTTTGATCCATTTTTGGTCTATTTCAAGTTTACTTTTGTGTATGGAGTTAAGACAGTAATCCAGTTGCATTCTCTTGCATGTAGCTATCCAGTTTTCCCAGCACCAGTTACTGAAGAGGCTATCTTTTCTCCATTGTATTTTCATGGCTCCTTTATCAAATATTAATTGACCATGTTTGCATGGGTTTATATCTGGGCTTAACAGCATTCTTCATTATAGTAAAATATTGAAAACAACTTCAACATCCATTACAGAAGAATAATTAGCAGTGGTATGCAGTATAATAAAGAATACAAACTTTGGAGTTGAAAAGTCCTGAATCTGAATGCCAATTTTTCCACATGAGAGCTGTGAGACCTTTGGCAAATCATATATTTGAGACTCAGTTACCTCATCTGTAGAATAGGGGGATATTATCATATTCCTCACAGGGTTGTAGAAAAGATTAAATACATGTAAAAGAGCACGGCACAGTGCCTGGAGCTCAGTGAGTGTTCAATAAATACTACTTTTATTGGCCACTATTATATTCATTCACTGGAATATTATACAGACATTAAAATAATGGTTGTAGGAAAATCTATATGTACTGGCATGGAAAGATCTCCAAGGCTTTGTTAAGTGAAAAAAGCAAGTTGAAAAACAATAGGTGGTATGATATTGCTTATGTGTCAAAAATATACACATATAAACGTGGAGTGTATTAAAAGTGGTTATTTATGGGTAAAAAAGGAATTTGTTGCTAGAAGTGAAAACTTTTTACTTATGTACTTCTATATTTACTTCAAATAAATGTGTATTTAAAGTATTTTTAATAAATTTTTAAAAATAAAATGATTTAAAGATAATGTGACAACAAAGAAAAATGGCATAATGTTAAGGGAAAACACCTACATATAAAATTGTACGAACACCATTACAATGTAAAATGATGTGCCGCATCAACAGTGACTAGAAAGAAACATATCAAAATTATACCAGTGGTTCTAAATGACTTTTTGTCTCTATTTCCAAAACTTTTAATCAAAAAATTATTTTCATTCTAAATGAATCCAAAATTTGGGTTATATTTTAATATATTCTTTCTCTGCCTTGTATTCCATGACAAAATCAATTTTTTTAAATCATAAACCCAAGACTTCCCTCACCTCATTTAACTCTTCACTCACTGTGATCTTACCTACAGTCATCCTCTGACTATTCTTCTATCATTGAGCCACTTTTATCTAAAAGCCAAAACATCTACCAGTGACATGGCAAATCCCTCCCAACCACACAGAAGTCACTAAAATAAGATAAAGTGCTTGGGAAAAGACTATTAAAGAGATAAACAGAGGCTCCATATTTCCCCAATGAGATTAATGCTACCCCAGTATTGTTTATTGGCAGAAAGAAAACTCAAAGAAACCAACAATGATCAATTAGGCCAACAGGAAAAAAAAGCCTATACTTTCAAAAACTTTAATTATAGTACAAAGTCATAAAACAACATTAAAACCATTCTACACAGATACAGTACTTCACAGTCCATAAGCAATTTTACATTTCATTCTTCCTACGATCCAGTTCGGTAAGCAAGGTATTAGTCTTACCTGCCAATAGCCCCCAATTGATATATGAGAAGCTATAGGGCCATGGGTCATATCCCAAATCCTCTGCCTCTATATCACATGTCTTTTTTCATTATTCCACATCACATATGAATCTTCATACAGTTTACTAAGAAGAGTCCCATTTCTTATCTCCTTGGAGCATTCATCCTGGAAATCTATGAACTCTTGTACCTCATCCTGTTAAGCAGGCAGAGCAGGGCATCAACAACTGGTCATGGAAGGTTCAGTAAGAGCACTGATCTTTCCAAAGAAGACAACACTAATAAACATTATAACTGCAGCATATCCAGAGAAGGATGACCGAATTCACAAAGGGTCCGAAAACTAAGTAATGTGAAGAGTTGTTGAAAGACTTAAGGGTAATTAATTTAGAAAGGAGGAGGAGGGGAGGACAGCACATACACACAACAAAAATTCTGTCATCAGACACATGGAGGACCACCATATAAGAGAGTCAGATTTTTGCTGTTTGGCCCAGGTGGGTAAAAACAAAGGGAATTCAACAGTCACTCAACAAACATTTACTGGTTATCTATTATGTGCCAGATCCTTGTGCTACACTAGATATACAAAGGTGAATAAATCCCAATCCTCAGAGGTTCGGACTAGTTGAGGAGACAAGATTAAAAGTGCTCAGAAAGCTATGGGAACACAGAGAATGATGACTCTCACTTTGGGGCAGGGGGCTGGAAGAGAAAAGTTCACTGAATACATGAGTTGGAATTTCAGAAGCAGACAAGGTGGGAAGTGACATAAGGAAGAACTGCATCAGAGGCATGGAGACATGAAGCTCTGCAGTAAATCTGCAGTGGTGGAAAACCAGGTACATATTAGAGGTGCCAAGGGATAAGGCTTTAAATTGGGGTGGGAGAGGCCATTGGTAAAGAACAGAAAGGGCCTCACAATCTCCAAACTACAGAACACTAATAAGAGGTTTTAAATAGGAAGGTGGCATGCTCAGAAAAACATATAGGAAAGCTCATTTTGGCAGGAAAAGTGATTTCCAGAGGAGAAATTTCTAACAGTGGAGATAAAGAAATTAATTACAGAGCCACTATTGTTAGTCTGGGTGGGGATAATGATGAAAAGATACAGATTCAGATTTTAAAAATACCTAGGAGATGAAAATCAACCAATTATTGGCTATGGGAATGAGGGAAAGGAGAGGGCCCGGTAGGACCTTTGGAACTCTGCTTGGGCAGGTGGCTGACAGTGATACCCAGGCAGCACAGGAAGACAAGCCCATGCACTTACTCAAATACTGCTAAGAGTCCTGGCCAGGAATTGGTTTGTTACTGTTCAGAAGAAAAGGAATAAGGGAAGCAGGAGGGAAGAGGAACAAAGATGAGTTCACCTTTGGTCTTGTATAAATACAGGTGCCTGTTCAGTGAAGGTACTGAGTGGCATGTGAAGAAGAGTGGACTAGAACAGTCATTAGCTTACAGGTAGCAACTGAAGACAAGCAGAGTACACAGAATGGGATTGGCTTTAGATACTGACTTTTAATGAGGGGGTGAAATGAAAACCTGAAAACAAATGAAGAACTGATTAGAGAAGTAAAAAATGAATTAGGCACTAGCATAATGCTGAAAAAAGAGAAGAGAAAAAAAATTGAGAAGGGTGGGTAAAGTGAAAATTAAAGTTAAGTGTACTGCACAAAGCAAAGTTTACTAACAGAAGTTAATCTAAACAGGAATGGACACTACTGTGTGACAAAATCAATCACATCATCAAGTAAGGGATTCTGGCAGATAGTCATCTATGCAGGATATTGACCAGAGGTTTTCTTACCTTAAACGAGAAATGTAGCTACGTGACCTCTACAGAACACCTCTACTGCAGATCCACTGTCTAAATCAAGGCTAGCCTCAACACCATGGCATTCCATCAATACTCTCTTGCAATCTAACGAATGGGATATTTGATTATTCTAATAAAACTTCAAAAATTAATTTCTACACATTTCATGTAACCCATAAACAACCAAGACTAGATGAGAACTTTTCACTAATTTCTGCTCTGGGGTATTCAGAGACGCTGGACAAAGTGTGGAAATAGCTGATCTAGTCTACTTCAAATTCAAACTGATTTCAGTTGAGCTCTCAACATTTTCTTCCTAACTTTCTCCATTCTTGCAGCCCAACTGCACCCCACTGCCATCCCTTAACCCCTTCACTCTGACTAGAGAAGAAGTGCATTGCACAGGCTGCTCTATCGTCATCTTTCCCTAGGTCCCTACATATCTTTTCAGAGATTTGCCCTTCCTTCCTTCCTAAAACCAGACCGTGTGCCATTTCTAACCCTTCACCACTGCTGACCATTTCCTATCACCTCTCCTTCCCTCTCCTTTTTCCTTCACCTCCTCATGTATACATCAACCCTAAGTTTTTGGAAAACCACCCCATTGATCTTGCTGTCCCACACCCTATTTTTCTCCTTTTACTACCAACTATCTTCATTCCCCTATCATCTGTGCACTATAATCCCCTACAAAAATATATGAGTCTACCCCTCTACAAAAACAAAAATTAAAACCACTGACAAATGACATCTGATTTACAGACAGCTTGTTCCAGTTGCTGCTTACTCAGTTCTCAATTCCCTTGATCTCTCTGTAGCTTATGACAATTGACCAGCCCCTCCTAGGGCAGTTATTCCTTTTGCTTTCGTGAAGAGGCAGGATGGTTTGTGGAAAACACTCTGGACGGAGATCAGAAGATCTGTATTCTAGACCCCACCATACCACTAACTAGCTGTGTGCCCCCACAACTCCACTCCTGCTCACCACTCAGATCTCACTTCCAAGACATCCTGACACCCAGACTGCGTTAGGTCCCTGCAGTATACACTTTCTCAAAACCTACTCTTCTCCTTTATAGTGCTTATCACAATTAAATTATATAATTGGTAGTTGAATGGCTCTTTCCTACCCACACACCACATTGTAAGCTCCATGAAGGCAGAGCATACATTTGAGCAATGCCTGAACATCATCAGCATAAAATAAAAGCCTGTCAAGTGAATCAATGTTGAAAACGATGTCACAACCACTTCCTAAGAGACTGCTTATCTTTACTAAACTAATAAAATTAAAAGCACTTCATTTACTTAACAAAATTACCGACAAAATTCTGAACAGAAACTCCACCAATTACCTAAAACACACACATGATCTACATATTAAATTTTACATATAACGAGTAAGAAGGAACTTGTCTTCCAAAATAGTTACATGTCTCTTGCCAATCCACAAGAACAGAAAGGGTTGGATCAGTTACCTACATCCCAGGCCCATAACGTGAATTCTAAACCATGTGGAGGCTGCATGTGCAAGTGCAAGTGCAAGTTTGAGACTAAAACACTATTGTTTATATTGCTGTTTAGATAATACCCATTGGTATTTAGGTTCAAAGCTCTTCTAACATTGGCAAAAGCCATGAGCTATATATACCCTGCAAGGAAACCAAAAGAAAGTTTATCAGTCAAGTTAATGTTATTTTAAATGTTATTTACTAAAAATCAGGGAAACACAAGTATAGTTCAACAATTAGAAGCTGCCAATATACCTGTTTAGATGACTTTCAAATGCAAAAATTTCAGACCTCAATCAAGGAGGTGAAAAATTTTGTCAAGTTTAACACCACCTTGGTCAAAAAAATTAAACAGATGACATGCTAATTTGTACCTCAACTACACCATAAAGTCTTAAGGGAAGGATTGACGTTTTGTTAATTGGCCTCCTTAAATAAATAGAAATACAGGTGATTTCGACAATCTGATAGAAAAAAAAAAACACCCGAAAATGGCTTTTCAGGCTAAATATATTTATATATTGCCACTTGGAAACAACACAAAGTACTTAATACCCGATGCTTAGACAATTCCCTATATTAAGAGCGGTTAACAGGCTGTAAATACAGTTGTAATCCCCAGGAAAGAAGAGGCATTTCATAACGGAAACACTACCAGATATAATCACTTGGAGCTGTTCTCCAAGGCGCCCTCATCGTTAAGTCAACACTACTGGTTTTAAGAGGCCAGTCGTGCCCCCTCTGACACCCTCTTTCTTCTGCAGCTCGGAGCTACAATCCGAGCAAGAGAAGTCCCTCGACGGCAGCCAGCGCTTCCCTGGGACTTCAACTGGGAAATCCCTGGCCAGGGAATGTGGAGTTCAAGCTCCCCTCCCCCTTCCTTTCCTGAAAATTAATGAATTGGCCGTACGATTGTTTATTTAATGAGGTGTGTAGTGGCCTCTACTGGTGCTTGTGTGAGCACAAGAATGTCCCACTCTTACAAGTGGGATGAGCCTGGGGGAGGGGAGGGAGAGAGGGGTGAACCTGCCTCCGGGTACAAAGCGCAGAACTAGACCCGGGAGCCCCCGCCACGCCCCCGCGGCCACCCCTCTCCCGGCAGCGCCCCCCGCCCGCCTACTCCATCCCCACCCTGCGCGACCCCCTTTCTCTTTGGCAACCGGAGCCTAGGCAAAGAAGTTCCTGCACGTTTCCTCCTGGATCCTAAACAAAAACACTGCAGCCGCCGCCGCCGGTGCCGGTGCCTGTGCCGCGCCCCCGCCCCCACCCCGCGACTCCCCGGCCAGCGCCCCCGCGGCCCCGCTTACCTGGGGACTGCGGCGGAGAGCCGCTCTTGGCGGCCGCGGCGCCCGGCGCCCGGCGCCCGAGCAGCAGCAGGCAGCAGAGCCAGAAGGAGGAGGTGCCGAGGAGTCGCCGGGCTCCCCGCTCCGCCGCCATCTCTTCCCCGCGAGCCGCGGCGGCGGCGGCGGCGGCAGAGCCGCGGAGCCCTCGCGTCCTTCCCTCCCGCGCGCCTCGGCCGGTCCCTCGCTGCAGGCTCGGCTCCCGCGGCCGCCGGCGCCGCCGCTCCGGCCCGGCCCGCGCGGCCCCTCCCGCGGGAGGGGAGACTCGGGGGCGCCTCCCTCCTGCAGGGGGACGGAGAGGGGAGGAGAGCAGAGACGGGGGGAGGCAGTGCCATCCGGGGGCGGTGGGGGGGTCGGGCTCCAGGTTCCAGGCGCCGCCACCCGCCGCCGACTCCGGCTCCGCACACCAGCGCGAGGGGGCGGAGACCGCGGGCGGCGGGGGTGGGGGCGGAGGCCCAGGGCGCGCTCCCCCGCGCACGCGCAAGCGCGCGCCTCCCTCGCCCGCAGCCCTAGGGCTCCGCGCCGGCCCGCCCCCGCTCCAATCCCGGCTGCCGCCTCGCGGGCCGCGGCCACGGGCCCGGTCCCCTCCCCCTCCTCCCCGGAGCCGCGGCCGGGCGCTGCTGCTGGCGTCAGGGAAACCCCGGAGAAGCGAGCCTCCTCCTCTTGGCGCCCCCGGCTCGCCCCGCGCGCTCCTGCCTCCCGCTGCTGGCCCCGGGGAGAGAGTCCCCGCTCTCACCTCCCCGGCCGCCGCCGGCCGCAGAGACCCGAGGGCGAGAGGCGCTCCGAGCCAGGCTTGCCCCGGAGGCCGGAGCGGGCGCGCACCGCGTCAGCCGGGGCTCGGGGCCTCTATATAGGGCCTCAGAGGAAACCGAATGGCCTTCGGGAGGAAACCTGGGTGCGCAGAGGGTCGGCGCGGGGATTTATGTGCTCGCCAAAAACAATAGCGATCCCGCCCGGCTCTTGCTGGGACCTGGCGCGGCTCCCGTGGGAGGGGGCCCGCCGGCCGCCGCTGACCTCCCGCTTCCAGGCCGGGCCGCCCTCGCCGCGCGCTTCCCGCGGACAGTGCCCGGGCCCGCCCGGACCCCGGTACCCGCGCCCCCACCCGCGTCGCTCGGCGCCGGTCCAGGGACACAGGGCACAAAGGTGCCCGGTGTCCGCTCCTGCAGCTCGTGCGGGGGCCCGGGCTGAGCCCCGTGACTCCCCCTGGCTGCAGCTCATACCTCTCCCCTGTACCTTTGCGGGGCACTTAGCTTTTTAGTACCTGGAAATCACGTCCTTCGCCGGTAAACCGGGAGCAGGAGGGATGTGGTTTTAAACCACTTGTAATCGTGAGGCCGCACTCAGGCTACCCAAAGTTAGAGGAAAGCGGTTTGTAGTCACACTGCTGATGAGAATACTGATAATTTTAAAAGCTACACCCATGGAAAATATTTTTAAGAAAATTTCTTTGTGTGGTTATCCACTTGGAGAGCGAATGTTTAGTTATTAATGAGTTGGAATTTTGCTCACTGTTCTGCGTAGTCAGTAACCAAATTGTGTTGCTTCGCACAAGATGGCTATTTCTCTGACTTCCACATCCCTCTGTGCCTTCTCGTAATTTCTTGAGATATTTTCTTTTATATTAACGTGCCAAAATAAGCAATAGAAGGTTTGCATTATCATTGGAAGGGAAGAGCTCAGAATTCTCATAAAACCTCTTGAATCAACAAAATGATGCAGTTAGGAACCCTCATGCCAGGTCTTTGAAACAATTGACTCTTAAAACAGCAAACACACGCTTATTGTTTTCCATTAAGGAAACAATTCAGCTATCTTTTTGTTTTGGTTAGCGCTGTTAACCAGCAAAAATATTTCCTAAATACCTTGATTGACCTGTTAAATTGGAAATAGATTACCTCCCAATTACTTCACAAGTATTTGCTTAATTAACCTTTAATAATCACATCATTATTCAGTTTTCTGAGGTAATTAATGAGAAAAGCTCTTTAGAAACTATAAATTGCCTCCAAATGTTAATTTAGGAATATCTTTTCTAAGTCTGGAAAATGTTTCATTACATTAAAACTGTAATATGTATAATGTGACTTCTAAAATGAAGCTTACACTTACCCCCAAGTTTGAAAAATATATTAATTGTGGCTAATAATCATATTCATTTTCATGAATGACTTTTGTGAACTGTCTCATTAATTTCTCAGCCCACTTTTTACATCAGGGTTAAATCCAAAAGCTTAAAGCACTTTCTGTAAAATAGGGTGGCTAAATTATATATTTTTGACTTGTGATTAATCACAGTTTTAAACTCATTCTCATAAACTCCTAATACAGCCTCAAATAAAAGAACTCTAACCCTAACTGATTATATCAGTTCAACAGTAAGATAGTAAAGTAACCCAAGCACACATTGAATTCAGATCCTCCACCTTGTTTCAGTGTAACTGACACTGTCGACATTCCGTTTAAAAATCATTTGGAACCTTTAACCTCTCCTTTATTTAGTCTAAACTATTAATCTATGAAAGACATTAAACCATTTGTGAAATTAACACTTTTTAAATTCAAATTAATACATGAGGCCCATGTTCAAGGAATAGTGCACAAAGAAACTTTTAGAGCAAAGAAAACAGACTGCTCATTGTCTGTTAGTATGTTATCAAAGTGCAGGCCAAAAATAACTAGACCAAATATTCTTGTGAAATTTATTCTAAGTGTACTTTGATATAAAAATTAAATGAAAAACTAATAAAGCCCATGAATATGAAACTTGGTAAGAATCTATTCTCTATGGTAAAAGGATTATTTTTCACCATTAGAGAGGCACTATATTTCCATGTTTAATTGCTGGCACTAATAAGATTCTGCAGCTGATTCCCTGGCTGAATCCCAGTATCCAAAGTAAAGAAGAAAGCTAGTCAGACACCTGACTAGAAGATCCCAGTATAGAACACTTCCTGTCACAGCAAATTTTAACTAGGAGTTACCTATGTCATAAGAACATAATTTTCTTCTACAGACTTGACATTTTTACATTTGCCCTTTACATTCCACTACGTAAGAATTTTTATTTCTCTCTCTTCCAAAAACCACCTGTTCTGAAGAGCTGTCTCTCATTAAGCCTAAGAAGACAAAAGCCAAAATATTAATTCTGCTTGTTACAAGTTGCTTAAATCTCATATCTTTAGTTCAACAATAATCAATTAATTCAACAATTTTATTGAAAGCCTGTTATTTGCCAGCTATTGTACTGGGTTCTGGTATAATAAAATTATTGGTTCATTCATTAATATTCATAAAGCACTTCATTCATCTCATGTCCTGCCCTGTGTTAGGGCAACGTATGGTGAGCCAGAGACAAGGTTTCCAGTCTAGCAGGAAAGATAAACAATTATAACAAAGAAGTGTGAAGAGTTGTTATGGTAAGGAAACGTAAGGAGTGTGGGAAAACACAGTAAGAGCATCTAACCTGACTAAATTGTATGTGGGGGCAGGGGAGGGAGGAGGGAGGCATGAGGAATTAGGGGAGGAGCATTGGTCTCTAAACTGAGCCAAATTCAAGAAGATGGGTAGGAGTTAGCTACCCTGCAGTGGGTATTGACATCAGATTTGCATCTTAGAAGGAACACTCAGGCTGCCTCTGGAGTATAGGTTGAAAGAAAACAAGACTAACAAAACCAGTTCAGATTTTGTTAACAGTATTCTGGGGAGGAGATGATGTTGGCCTGGAGTAAAACAGAGAGGATTAAGAGAAGCGAACAGATAAGAGATAGATTTAAGGAGAGAAAGAGAAACAACAGGGGTGTGGGGGAGAGAGGAGACATGGTGACGCGATTTCAGCTTGGGCAGTGAAATGAAGGTGGTGACATTCACTGAAAGGGGGACAAGGAAGAGAAGCAGATGGGAGGCAACATGATTAAACTTTGGACAAGTTTAATCTGAGGTGCCTATAGATGTGTGAGTAGAAATATTGGTATACTGTTATGTGGGTCTGGAGGTCAGCAGAGAGAACTGTTCTAGAAAAGAGTTATCAGTCTGTACAATATATGCCCAAATATAAGGTGCCACTGAATATAAGGTAAACTCCATTTTCCCAATTAAAATCCCCCCAGAAAACTTTGTAGTCAACTTAAGTATATAAATTTTAGCAAGATAGAGGAAATAATCAGGGATCTACTTGTAATAACAAGTGTATAATTATACTTACACACTTTAAATTACTAATAAAATATAATTTAAAATATAACCTTATTGAAACTTTTCATAGTGTTTTTGTCTAAACCAGAGTCACATTTTGAGTCTCTGACATGGTTTCCCAGGACTGATAATCTTTAATTCCACCTAAATTTTTTACTTTATATTTGATGTTCTCACTGCAAATTTTATTCCAGACCCTCCTATCAAATCACACTACATCATTTTTCCTGTAATCCTATCCACCTATCATATTACTTCTTACAGTGACTTTTAAAGGCTTCTTTACATGGACATTCAACCTTGCCAATGTAAAGGTATTTCTCTAAAAGTAATTTCTAAATATGTGTTATATTTCTTTGTTTCCTTCCTTACCACTTCTGTCAGGTGGCTTCCAGATGAACATTAATGACATCATTTCATGCTAATATGTATCTCCCCAAAAGAGCATTTTGTTGTTTAAAACAATTGAGAAAACATCTTGTAATAATATGAAGGACTTCCTAACGGTCAAAGTACAAAGCCACTCCTTCTTTTCTAAGGGATTATCGTAGGGACTGTTGGGTGTAGGGGGGTCTTATATCTGGGTATATATGGTAATGCCAGGAAAGTTGTTGAGGTTGCCCCAGTAAAGTTTAGAACTGTAGAAGAGGATTAAGGGCTAGGACCAAACCTGAGGAACACCAACGTATTCAAAGTATAGAACAAAAAGAGGAACTTGCAAAGAAATAAGCAGACATGTAAAAAGAAATCCAGAAGCATGTGGTAACGCAGAAGTCAAGGGAAAAAAATAGTTTCAGGAATGCAGGAGTGGTCAGTAGTGTCACATGCTCCCGAGAAGTCAAGTAAGGTAAGACTTGAAAAACATCTGTTGAATTTAGTGATAAGGTGGCCATGGACGACCTTAGTAAGTACTGCTGCAGGAGAAAGTAAGGCCGGCTGATTGCTATGGCATGTCTCTGAGCATGAACAACTCTCTCAGGGAGTATACTTATAATAGGAAGAAAGAGTGGAGAAGTCAGGGGTGGGTTTTATTAAGAGGGGAGTGGATTTAAATGCTGATATAGGGGGCCAATAGACAGGAAAGTGGTCAAGATTCAAGAAAGAAAAGGGATAATTGATAGCTTTGAAACAGTGTAGTAGATAATTCGGTAGCTGTAATTCATCAAGGCCCATGGTCATATGACCTCAGTAGTCTCAGGCAACTGGAAATAGGCAAAGAGGACTTCAGAGAACAGAGTACATGCTCACCATGTGATTTCCAGACAGCTTTGAGTGTAGTTAAGCATGTTCTGTTCTCATAACCCCTTAATGAAGACTGAAAATAAGAAACAAGGATTGTGTCCCGATAGACAGTAGTCACAAAACAAGGTAGTCCAGCTTTCCAACAAGAATGACAGAATCTTGCTTTTTGGTTACAAGTGACAGAAACCCAACAAAAAAAAATATTATCTTAAGAAGAAAGAAATTTTATTGGGAGGACCCTGGAATCTGAGAAGAAGGATGTGGCTGCACCTTATAAATGAACTCGAGACTGGAATACCTTAAAGAACCAGACAGTCCTCTTTTGAACAGTCTCTTGTCTCTGCACATCTTTCTGAATCTGCCTGAGCTTCACACTTGCTGCAGAATGGCTCTCTTTGTGTCCTAACCCACATGGCAGAAAATGACCACTACCAACAGCTTCCATGTTACCCTTTTACAGTCTGATTCTGATGGTCAGTCCCAGTAAGAACTGATTGCCAGTCTTGGTTCAGGTGCCCACTCTAAACCATTCAGGGAGTTAAATGGGAGCTCCCACTGTAACCAAGTAAATAAAAGAGGAATGTTCAATTCACAGAAAAGAGGTCCAATAATTCAATAGGCATCTAAGGCAGCTGGGTTCCATTTGTCACTATATCGCAATTGCCCAGCCTGGTACCTGGAATTTACTAAGTATTTGTCTAAGGCATAAATAATTGGTGTTGATTTTTTTCAAATAATGGGGAAGGGAATTTAGAAATGGGTCAAAATATTTGCTTGGATATTCCTATCCAAGCCAGAAAAGGAGGAGGCAAAGATGGGTATGTGCAGACAAGTTCATAGGTAAGAGGATATGAAATTCATCCTGAGGGTCTTGACATACTCCATGAAGTAGGCAGCAAGGTCATCTGCTGCAAGAGAAGGGGTGTGGTAAGGTGTTTACGGGGAATGGTAAATGTTTGGAAGAGTAACAGAGCGGATTAAGAGAGGGAACTATGTATGTGCCCAGCTGAAATTAATAATGATACATTTGTGATTTTTCTCCATCTAGTACTTATAAGGCAGTTCTCAGGAGGAGGAGAGAGGGGGATGGTTAGACCGGCCCAGAGTTGGAGATTTCTAAAAGTGAGTGAATAACTAAAAAGGACAAGTGATTGAGGCATTCAAGGATGCTGAAAAGTACATTATTGAAGTGGTAAATCATTACCACTGTGGTTTAGTCTAAATAGGAAAGGAAATAAATCCAGAATGGGCAGAATAACTAGGATAAAATGATAATGTCAACAAACTAGAGCACTCAAGAAGATCAAGGAGTAGATGTACTAGGTACAAATACAGAAATTGGAGCATAAAGATAGAAGATTGTGTATTTGAGACTATAGGTTTACCATTTCAGAAGAGTCAAGGAAGCTGAGGAATTTTTAGGTAATAATGTTTGGTGCATTACCTTTTGGTGCCTTGCTTGTATGTTTTGAAAATGTTGGGAGTTTCCTTCTCACTGCTGTAGACTCAGCTTTATCCAGTTGCCTGCCATTGACCTTCCATATGACACACACACACACACACACACACACACACACACACACACACACACACCAAGCCACTTTCCACAAAGGATTTAAGTGGCCAAAAAAAAAAGAGATTGCTAAAGCCTCCTCATTCCAAGCTGCAACAACCCTCCCCCACACACACACACACATCCTGCTCTCCAACACTAGGAAGCTGAATTAGACAATATAAAAACCCCAAGAAGTTCATGTATTCCTTTAGCTTATGTCTTATATAAAGGCTACCTAGGTTTCCGTCCCTTTCTCTTAGCCCTGCTGGGCCATTCTGAGCTAAGAAATTCCCAAGCAGAAGTCACCTTCAACCTTACCACTAACTGGGAAACAAAACGGAGAGTTTCTTCTCGGTGCTGCTGTAGAAGGAACCAGTAGGAATGCTATTGTATGTTGGCTTTTTCCTGTCCTGTGTGCTGCCACGACATCTCCTCCCAGGTGTTGAAGATGGTGGGGGTGGGGGGAGGAGAGCAGGGACAGTGTGGCAAAAGAGATGGGTCATTCACACGGCCAGTGACGTCACCCAGGATGGCAGGCATGGAGTGGCTGGAGTGGAGGAAAAGAATGTAAGCCACTTTATAATTAAGATATCTGAGAAGTGACTCAGAAGTCAGTCATTATATGGGAAAAAAAAAAAGACACTGAGCTGGATGGACTCTCAAAATCAAACAGAATTATTGTTTTGCTTGGGTTTCTTTTTGCTTGTTTTTTTTTTTTTAACCCTAAAAACATAAGTGAAGGGGTGGGAAATGGCAGTAGAGCCCCAGGTGAAAGTTACCACCACCTATTGTTCATTTGAAATCTGAACAAATGAGGTCCTCAGGAGAAGTGGCCTCAGGGGAAAGATTTCAAATAAAGGAGATAGAGGGAGGGCCTGTGCAGACACTGGGGAAATGGCATTTGTTTGTGATCCAATTGGACATGCAGGGGAGCAGAGGAAATGGCTGGGAATGAGGGTTCAGCATCAAGAACTTGCATCAATGGGGAGGAAGTACAACAATTATTTAAAAAAAAACAAAAAAACCCTGCAGGGCAATAACCACTAAGATGAGGAGTTCTGCGGGGGCTGACACTAAGCCAGTGTAGCATGCCGAGGGCTGTGGACTGTGAGGAGTCTGGCCAAGCCTGACACAGCCTGAGGTGTTTGGGTCCAATGGCCAAAGGAAGGCCGGTCTGTTGCTCCTCGCAGGAGGGTTCTAGATTCTGCACTCACACCCTCAGGTGGACAGCCAAGAACTGCAGCAGCTGAGGCAACATTACAGGAGCAGTACGGACCCAAAGGCAGATATGAAAAAGGTTCCTCCCTCCTACAAGTTCAAGGGTGCTGCTCTCAGGAGGGAAGGCTTTCCTGCCACTTAGTACAGGGATTTCCAAACATAGAATCACCAGGTGATATGTATAAAACACACACAGATTTCTAGGCCTTGCCCCAGTCCTCTTTTTTTTTTTAATTAAGGTGTCATTGATATTTCATTGATAAGATTTCACATGAGCAATATTGTGGTTACTACATTCCCCCACATTATCAAGTCCCCCTGACATACCCCATTGCAGTCACTGTCCAACAGTGTAGTAAGGTGCTACAGAGTCATTACTTGCCTTCCCTGTGACCCACCTACATTATGTGTGCTCATCATAATGCCCCTTTCCCCCCCTTATCCCTCCCTTCCCACCCATCCTCCCCAGTCCCTTTCCCTTTGGTAACTGTTAGTCCATTCTTGGGTTCTGTGAGTCTGCTGCTGTTTTGTTCCTTCAGTTTTTGCTTTGTTCTTATGCTCCACAGATGAGTGAAATCATTTGGTACTTGTCTTTCTCCGCCTGGCTTATTTCACCGTGCATAATACTCTCTACCTCCATCTATGTTGTTGCAAATGGTAGGGTTTATTTTCTTCTTATTTGCCCCAATCTTCTTGTATTATGAACTCCCAGGGGTGGGCCCCAGGAATCTGTATGTTGGGAAGTCACTTGGTTTTAGAATTTATATGCAAGAAAATAAAGGTTGGTGACATAATTGGATAACAGAAGTAAGCCAATGACTGAAGGATAATCAGCTTTATAGATTTTCATATTATTAAACTCTTTTAATTATATTAAAATAAATCAAACCATTAACTTACAATTCCCTATATTTAGCACTTTTACACTTCCTCCTCTCTCTTTCCTGCTTGTCATTATTTTCATTCGAAATTATACCCTCTTAAAAAATATCCCTTTTGCTGTTGCACTTATCAAATTCTCCAATATTAAAGAAATGCATGTTATGGAACACATGGAAATGCCCAAAAGTAAATAGAAGAGTAAAATCACCTGTATTCCCTCTTCCCATGTATTATTAACATTTGGCTACATTTTCCATTTTTATGTCTACCCACAAAGTTTCTTTTTCTATATTTGTAATCATAATATATATATAGAAAAAGGAACTTTGTAATTATAGTTTCTTACACTAATTTCTGACTTTGAAAGAAACTAGTGTAAGAAAATTTGTAATCACATATGTAAAAATACATTCTACTTTCTTAAACTTATTATTTCATCATAAATATTCCCCATGTTATAAATTATTATTCTTAAAAACATAGGTAATAGCTTCATGATGTTATATTGAGTAGATAAATCATAATAGTCTAAACCATTTTCTTATTGTTGGACATTTGGGGTTGTTCATTCATTCAATATTTAACAACTTCCTTTTAGGCACTGGGCAGGGTTCTGGGGCCTGAAAATACAGTAGTGAAAAAAGTAGGCAAATTCTCACTCGACTCATGTTCTAGTGGGGCGTCAAATGATAATAAACACCATGAAAAAAAAAACAGGGATAGCGGGTAGATGATGAGAGCTTTGCTATCTTATATAGCATGGTTAACGCAAAAAATGCCACAGTGAGTAGACTGGTTCATAATACTTTAAAGTTTTTCAAATTATTTTGTCAAGATACTTTATCAGAGAAAGAACTACTGAATCAAGGAGTGTGAATATTTTCTATATTCTTTGATGTACATTGTTGCTTATATTCCAGAGAAGTGGACCAATTTGTATTTCCATCTTTGAGGTGGGAATCATTGGGTATTTATAGCATTTTATAATATTTGAAGATTCTTATTAATTTGAATGAGCTTCAAAAGAGTAGAGAAATTAACTTTTATCATATGTGCTGCAAATAACTTTTCCAGATTCTTAATCGGCCCTTAACTTTTGGGGTGCTGCTCTTTCTTTGGCATAACCACCAATTGTCCCAACTCTCTACTGAGTGACATTTTCCTCATACATTGATTTGTGAAGTAAAGTTTATCATGTTAACATTTTAAGTATATCCATATCTGTTTCTAGGTTATTTATCTTGTTTATTTATCTGTGTATTTTGCATCAATACCACACTTATTATTTATTATTCAAGGATGATATTCTAATATCTGGCAGGGTTAATTCTCCCTTACTATGCTAATCTTTAACATATATTCTCTTTGCTATGCTTTATGATTTATTCTTCCAAAAAGTTTTTATATTAATTTGATCAAATATTCATCCCAGCCTGCTCCCTACCATTTTTGTATTTTTGATGCTATTAGGAATGGGATTTCCTTTCCCACCACATTTTTAATACATTATTGCTGTTATACAGGCTAGCTATTGATTTTTGTACATTTATCTAATTCTACCATTTTATTGAACTCTTTTAATCAATTCAAATAGCTTTTTAATGGACTCTTTTTGGTTTTATAGATCTACAATTCATTTTCCTTTATATTTCTAACAGGTTTTGCTGTATGTTCTTGATGTTACCTGATGTTTTAGGATTTATTACTGTTATGTTTTTAATTTGAAATACACGTCTGATCAAAATAAAATTACTTTGCTGAATGGTTTGGCCTTGAATTTGACTTTCTTTTTGTTTATTTGTGCCTAATATATCTTTGCTGTGCTTTTATTTTAAACTTTTCTCTTTCTGTTTTAGCTATATGTAGAGCTGCAAGTGCCTGTCATCCACTCCTCTTCTAAGCACTGGTTACCACTGAAGCTACCATGTTAGTACAGTGTGACCCCATATCCTGGCCACAGTTGATGATTAGGCTTGGTGTGAACACCTGACCTGAGATTGGCCACTCATGGTACCCTAATCCCCAGGCCACACTGGACTGGTTCATGTATGGGTGTCTGACCTAAACTGAGCTCATAAAAGACTCCTGGGCTTGGAGTTTATAGAGAAGGAGAGCAGCTTCTTTCTGGTGGTTTAAAGTCGAAAATTTTAAAACCAGTAACTGTCAGAAGCCTTGTGTTTCAGCATATGGAGAAAACTAGTACCCAGCAAAAGAGAATGAAGCTGATGCTTAGAACCTCAGCAGCAATGAATGAAACAATATTTGAATGTCATCCAAGTTCTCGGTTTCTGGGGTTCCTGAGACGCAGCTGCATCTCTGCACCCCACAGTTGTTCAAATACACTTTGGGTTCTGTGAAATGCTGCCATCTTGGTCCGATAAATCCTCTTTTTTGCTCAGGCTAATTTGAATCTGTTTTCTGTCACTTGCAACCAAAAGATTCCTAGCTAACATACATATTTTTGTAACCAGCTGAGATTTACTCTTGAGGCAGAAATGCAAGCCAGGTAGCTTTCTAATTTCTAGAGGTGATAATTATTTTTGGTGTTACATTGGTCAGATCAGGCAGCAGCAGGAAATTAAGAGAGGGGAGAGTACAGTATACTGTTGTGGGTTATCTTGGTCCCATTCTCCTCATCTCTCACCTAGAGAATGCAAGTCACCGTTTCTCCCCCTGGATTGAGGTCGTAAGTAGTCCCAGTCACAATGTGACCACTTATCCAAAGCACATATCTGACCAGCGGCAGATCAGTTTCATGGCCTCTGGATAAAGTGAGGGGAAAAGAGATGAGATTGATAGCCTTTGAGAATAACACATTCTCTTTCTAAAACATGCCCTGCTGTGCTGTCTTCGGGGCTGTCAATTTGTACCTTTTGCCAGCAAACGGCAGTTAGAGAAGACAAAGAATCACATCAGGGAAATGACTTTCCAAAGGGTCCTGTCACCTCCCAACATTCTCAGGGAACTGACGGTCATATTCTCCAGGCATGTGACACTGAGGGGCGCGGATCCTCGACGAAGACTGTATCAAAAGCCTCCTCATTTCCCTGACAGCCATGTCGCCAAGAATGTCAAGATCTGTACATCTGCTTTCAGGACATGGAGTTACTGTTTTGGATGGTTTAGTCCCTTACTAGCAGCTTAGAAATCAAATTACTCTGCTGAGCCAGAGGCCCTAGCTCACTGACTGAACCACTAAATCAGACTAATTGAGGTAACAAATATGCCTGAATAGTGCTTCCTTGAGAAAATGCAACCCTCAGAAGACCTGACATTTACTTCTGACTTGGCTGGACAAGTATTGACAACTTAGGCATCGCTGAGACTGCCTTTGATTTGTGTGGATTACAAGTAATATGGAATGAATCTTAAGAGTCCAAATGTATCTCTGCCCTGATTCAAACACAAACAGAAACACCAAATAGAAATGTGCAAGTTGAACGCAAATCTAGCCCACGTCAGTAACAACGGAGAGCTTTTACCGCCTGACAGCAGCTTTCAGACCCATATGAAAGGATCTGAGGGGTTTCATAGTGGGCCAAGTGTCAATGTCACAAATGCCTTCCAGAAATTACTGCGGTTGTTTGGCTGCTGCGTTGGCAGTCTCAGCCGGAGAACTAAGAAGTATAATGTTACCAACGGTATATATTCCTTTCTGTTCTAGATGTGGTGCTTTGAGACAAAATTGAGGTAAGGACCAACAGCTTTTACTATTGCTGCCAACCTGTCAGATACCTTTAAAATGTTTGGTTTAGCTCTTTTAATCTCAATGAAACAAACATTAAAGAAAAAATGAGATTCCTTTAATAATTGCATTGTAAAGTTGATGGTTGATGGCAAGAAGAAAATCTTGTAATATAATGCAATTATGATATAACACAAAAGGAACCCACCAGAAGTGTGTGATGATACAGAGAAGAGCGATGTTTTCCTGAAGATGGTCGTGTGCCCTGCTGACACGTTAAACAGGCTGATATTTTAATCAATGTTTAGGGCCCTAGAATAAGCTCAAAAGATATTGGGATTTTACTTTAAATGAATTATTCTTAGACCAAATAGCAAATTAAAAAAAACATTGTTGCACAGTCCTTTTTTGCCATCGCAAAAACTCTAAATAAAGAGAAAGGGTAACCATGGTAAGAAGGGTACGTCAGCTATAACTCAAGAGAGCTGGGGGTTTTTTTGTTTGTAGTTTTACTACTCACTAGTTTACTCTCACAGATTATCCAAAATCCCTGTGTCTACAAGTGCCAGATTCCAGAGATACTTCATTAACTATGAACAATAATGTGGACCTAATCAACATAGAAAGTAACCTATGGAGTTCATTTTTTGTCTTCTGACTTTGACACAGAAAGATATTTTATGAGCAAATATGATTATCTTCTAGGAGGTCAGCCCTAAATATCCCCAGCCTCCTTGACTGATTAATTGTGGACTGTTTACCCATTTTTCTATACCTGAGAGGGTAAGTCTCCTAAATGGACAGTTCTAAGAGGCAGCCTGGTGAATTAGAGAAGGACGATATAACTGGAGTCAGGAGACAAACGCTCGGCTTCCAGGAGTACTCTAGTTGGGCTTGTTTATTATCTCTTCATCTATTGTCAACACAGATAGACTCTGAGTGCCACTGAGGTACAAGGCAAGTAGCCTTTGGACTGGCTGAGGAGCCGCCAGCAGACTCAGTCGTATGCTCAGTCTTAATATGCTTTAAAAATGGTTCTAACTGTTTTCACCATAAGCATCTTGGCTACAGTGTTTATTGTTGCAAATACTTTTGCTGCAAAACTAATTGTCCATAAGGCAATTTTGCCATAGAAGATAAAATCATGAAAAATGAAACATGAAAACTTAATAACAAAATTAAAAAGCCTTGTGAAATGCAAAACTCTTGAATATATTTAAAATGCATAGTGTAGATTCATGGAAATACGGTGCAAGTAACTGATTTTATTTTCTGGATTGTACCTAAGCACTCATCTTCGAAGTCTTTTGTTCATAGTATTATACAGTTTTTGTCTCTTGTTGATTCATCTTCTCATTCAGTGTCACATTTTTTTTTTTGGTAAAATTTCTTCTTTCATTAAGAGTAGTATCGGTTTTCCACATACTGGAGTGCATATCTGTAACTGTAGTACATTGTAAAGCCTTGTACGCTGTTGTCTGTTCTTGACATATTGTCACATGTCCACTGAAACATGCTCCGAAGTTCTATGGGAGATGCGTGTACAAAACTCTGCATCGCTGTATAGACCATCATGAAGGCTAAGATTCATATAGTATAAAAATGGGACGACTGCGTCAATGGAGAAATGAAAGCAAATTGTCAAACAGTTGATGAAACCAGCAAACTGTCAACCAATTATTTTTATCTTTTATGGCAAAATTTCCTCATGGCCAATTAGTTTTGTGGTGAGAATGCTTAGGGTGAAAATACAAGACATGGTAAAAACATTGAGTTTCTTTTATTTTTAAATTTTTTATTAAGGTATTATTGATATACACTCTTATGAAGGTTTCACATGAAAAAACAATGTGGTTACTACATTTACCCATATTATCAAGTCCCCACCTATACCCCAATGCAGTCACTGTCCTTCAGTGCAGTAAGATGCCACAGATTCACTATTTGCCTTCTCTGTAAAAACATTCAGTTTCTATGAGATCCATGACATTAAAAACAGTGGGTTGACTAACATTGGCATTTCTCAGTCTAGAAATACAATGGCTGAAATAGAGTCAAAGCTTTAAAAACGCCTGCTGTTTTTTTTTTTAACAACTTGCCCTTCTTGCTTTTTTTATCCTGTTCTCACTCTCCTCCTATGCATTTTTCCTTATAGTCATCATAGAGATGATTCTAAACAAATGTCCTCCTGATGTCTCATTCTAGCCTGCATCTACTTCTCTGGGCTCACGTAGCCACATAAAACTCTGCAGCGATATCACAGAGCTTCTGGCTCCTTAGATTCCCCATACTTTTTCATTTTTCCATGACTTTGCTCAAGCTGTGCCCTTTGATTAGAATGTTCACGCCTGGTAAATTCTAATTCCTCTTTCATATTTCAACTCTTCTAGGAAGCTTTCCTTGCTGCAAATCCCATACCCCCACAATCCTACCCTATAGTCAACTGAGCCCTCCCTCTGGCTACCTGTCTACCATGAACACACTTCTGTAATTGCACTTATTGCCGTAGTATGACTTGCAGGTCTGCCTCCCCTACTAGGGCAGGGACCACACTTTATTTGCCTCAGCAATTGTGAAGGCTGGCACCATAGGCACTGGGGAAGATTTTGTTGGGCAGACACACTGACAGATGGCTGAATGGATGAATGAACTGAGGTTAATGCAGTCTTATTCAAAAAAATCTCAAAACTCTGGCACAAGAGCTTTATGAATAAAAAGAAGTATAAGTTTACATTATGCACACTTACTTGGCACTTGCTATGTCACAATTTATCCTTTTTTATATTGACTGCCTTTTTCTCCCAGGAGATCATAAATTACTAACACACATACCAGTGAGGCGTGCGGTAGGTAGCATGAGACTTGCTTCTTCTACTGCAAGTGTCTGGTCTCTAAAACAAGTCCAGCCACTTCTTGTTCAAGGGGCCCTCTTGGGAGAAGCATTATTTAATGGGTGGCTAGTTACATCTGTGTGGATCTTAAGATTATTGCCAAAGCCCAAAGACTACCCTTCTTCTAATCCCTAGAAGCAGTCACATGAGTTAGTAAGAACCCTTCTTATCTTTACTTCTGAACCCAGAGTTTAGCTGAGTAAAATAGAGGTAACTGTTTCCTCTTAATTTAAAGCATCATCTCTGAATTGAATAATGTAGTTTAATTAAGGATTTAGATATTTTTAAGTGATTGCAGAAAAAAAAGCGGTTGCTATGCTGAAGAAAAATTTCAGAACGAAATAGGACTCTCAAATTGTGTAAGACTTATCTTTTGACTTCTTTCTCTTCCTCTCAGCACTGGGCTGCTAGAAGTACGGTAATTACAATGGCTTTTCTGCTGCTATTCTCATCTAAATCAGAGGCCCCAAATCATGGAAATGCAATTGGCTACCGAGACAGGATTTTCTGCCCCTAAGTAAAGCCCCAGGTGATATCCCTGTAAGAAAGTCCTCAGCTTTTAGCCCTCATCAGCTCAGCCCTTGCGATATCATGTGTTGGGTAATATTGGACTTCTTCTAAGTGTATGAGTACGTGCTTTTAGGAGGCATTTTTACTGCATGTTAGAAGAGCGTCTTTTTGAGTTTGGACTCCTAACCTTGAAAAGGAGTTGACGTGCTTCTTCACTGAGTGTGAAATGAGCAGATGGTGTTGTTTCACTCCAATTTGTTTTGCATGGACTGAGGAGAAGGCTGTGGGGGAAGGGATAAATGTGTTCTATCCCTGATTGCTAAACACAACTTATTGGCACAAAAAAAGCCACTTGACTAACTTGGATCATCTACTTCTTAATAAGTACTGGCACTTTTCTTACTTTACTCAGTCTGGAAATTATTATCACCATGTTTTTCTCTTTATCCAGAAAGGATTATATTCTCATTATAGCAAAAAACAACATATTTGGACTGCCCAAGCAGATAACTGAAGGAGCCTTCTACGGGCCCTTTGATGTAATGAAAATCACTGAATTCATACTTTTAAAAAACACCTTTCCAGGCATATTTACCTCATTTTTTACTCTTCATTCAGCTCACCAACACCCAAAGAGGTCCCCAGTGAACCAAGGTAAGGATCCTAAAACTCTCCTGGAAAAGTTGCTCAGTTCCCGATGATCCTCCACTAGCTGTCTGTCTGGGCTGCTAGGCGGAATGCAGGGCAGAAGAGTGGTTGTGAGACCTCATCTTCTGCCACATCTAGAGAACATTTGTACCTTCTATCAGGTTACCAGGTGGAAACCCTAGTCTAATCTCATCCATGGAAAATGGCTCAAAGAGCTGAAAGGAAACTGTCAGCTGTCAGCTGTCACCGCGGCAGCTCTGTTGCCACCACACCGCTTTAATACAGCTACAGCCCTCTGTTTATCTCCTTTTTATCCACTGGCACAAAAACATCAGTAATGACTATAGACTTTACTGAAGATTTCATTGGGGAGAGGGCGGGAATGAATGGAGAGTTAACATCCATACTACACAGAAACACCACCCAGACATCATCATCTACATGAGCGTTGTATTTCTCTTTAGCAATTCTCTACTGTCCTTCGTGCATATCACTCTGAATTCAGCTCTGCCCCCCGATTTTGTATATTCCCCTCAGTAAAAGCTTTGCAATTAGTAGACCTAGCACTCTCCTTAGAAGGCAAGGTAGTAACTATGTATTATTACGTAAGCCCACTCTCAGGGGTCCTCACCACACCAAAGAGGCACTGAACTATATTCAGCATTCTTCCCAAAAGGTGGTCTTGTTAATATAATCTTCTTCCCCTCCTTATACCAGCTCTGGCCCAGTCTCCAGAATTCACTGAGGCTACCTTCCCATTTTGTTTATTTAACCTGCTACTCCCTACTCATGTCTCCTGGGTCGCTGACCTCCTTTTTCCTCTGCACCTCACCAACCAAGGCTCACCTTAGCCCTTCCTTTCTTTGGCAACATTTTTGGACACCCTTCTTCAACCAGGCCCAGCCATCTCCCTGGGACATGCACTGCTGCCTCATTAGGAGAAGCCCTGCTGCTTCCACCCTGCCTGGACTGCTCACTCGGAGTGGTGAGTCAGGTGACACCAAGTCACTGCCCTTAAATGAGACCCTATCATATAAAGAATTTACAAGCATGTTCATCCTCCACCAATACCTTTAGTACTGAAGGAGGAGCCTCTCTTGGCATCAGAGACTGACTGCAGCTGGAGATGACCGATCACAGCTCAGCTCTGGAATTCTCCCTGATCTGTGCTGTGTCTGTCCCTTGTTGCAACCACCTTGCCAGTTGGATGGTCATCCATCTGGACCCAGCTCTGCCTCTGCAGTGCTGACCCTTAGAATTAGAGCCCAGTCTCTTCACCCCACTGTCAAGTTTGCTGCTGCTTCGGGGCCCCCCTCCTTGGGCTTCGGGGGCCTCGTCTTACCTCAGCTGTGGGACCTGCTTGGTGGGTATCTCCCCTCAGCCACTAAGGTGGCACCAGATAAACTCAAAGTCTCCAGGGAAAGAACTCTAGGAACTGACAGAGTTATAATAGGTTTGCCAGGTGTCTGGGATTGAACCAGACAATCTGATACTCTAACTTCCTGTCTAGTTAAAACAAACAAGAAAAGAATTAAAGGAGCACATATTTTTGGATAGTTATGAGGTAAAAGAACAATTTCTAAAATATTATATACAAATATAATGCTACACAAATGATAGACACACATTTGAAACAGGCAGATAAAGTACTTAAATTCATTTTTACATCACCCCATTTTCCCCCAAACCCCACCCCAAATGCAGGTTAGGTACCTTTATAGAAAAATAAACCTAGAAACCTAAATTATAATGGTTTAATGCTGAACCACCTCTATTTTTAATTTTAAAATGTACAGTGACTTGCTCTGCTGTTTTTCAAAACAAAATATGTGTGTTAGGGAGATATATAGATAGTAGAGCTGTGTTTTTAACCAATTATTTAGAACTATTTTCAAATATTTGGTTTTCAACAGAATGCAAAATGTCTTTTGGAATTTGTCTTCTAATCTTAAAAGTACAAATAGGTTTCAAAGGACATTTAATCATGATTTTCATTCCTTTTCACTTAATAAGGTAGTTTTAAAGTGCTATTTGATATTTAAGAGAACCTCATGAATTATTTTAATGATTTCCTCTGTTTTGAACTAAGAAGAATTTTTGCCAAAAAGAGCTGGAATATATAAAGCTTTGAGACTGTATTAAACTGTATTGTTTTTTTGAAATGGATTCATAAACACAGAGAACAGACTGGGGTGCGGGGATGGGTGAAATAGGTGAAGGGGATAAAGAGATAGAAATTTCCAGTTTTAAAATAAATAAGTCACAGGGGTGAAAAGTACAGCACAGGGAATATAGTCAATAATACTGTAATATCTTTGTATGGTGACAATTGGTAACTACACTTATGGTGGTGACCGTTTTAGAAAAAACATGTACTGGTTTTTCATTTTTTGAAAGCTTGCCAGAATATTTATCTTCTCCAGTTTATATTTTTTTCCTTTTTTCCACCCTCACCTACTAATTGAATAAAAGTTAAAAGGTCACATCTTTCTCATCCTACCACCAAAGTAAACATTTCTCCAATTACCCCTAAAAGGCAAATGTTTCTAAGGAATTATTTATTGTTTATTAGCAGAAAGGCAAAGGCTGTAACAGAAGGCTCTGTGTCCCACACATGAGTTCCTAGCAGTAGCATTTACATATTCCTAAGCCTAGAAACAAAATCATGCCACATCAATTATATTTCTAAGAATTTGTTAACCAACTCTCTGCTAAAATACATCTCTACTGTGGATCTGAAGAATTAATCTTTTAAGTATCACCTTCATAATTAACTTGATTCACAAATGTTTGTTGCCTGACAATGTTTTAGACACTGGAAATATAACAGTAAACAAAATAGAGAAAAATCCCTGCACTTTCCAGCTGTGGGAAGAAGCTCTCAGTTTCTTTAACAGTACCAGCATATTAAAAGTAAATATAGTACACAAAAAATTACTAGAATCCAGAGAAATTCAGGCTTCCACAGTCAGACTGCAAATTTCTTTGGGCTGGTATCCTCTTGGAAGGAAGGACTTAGAAGCATTCTCCAGACTCCTCCCCTGCCCAGGTCAGTGTTCAACTCATCAGTATTTTGTTGTAACCATGGATGGTCATTTCTGGACAAAGAAACTCTGGATTCCTAGAATGATTTCTTTATATAAATGACCGACAGTTTTTCAGGTTGACTTGATTGCCTACCTACAACAACAATTCTTTAACATCTCTGGTATTAAAAAAAAGTAAGAAAAAGTAGTTTTAGTAATTTAAATTTAATCAAGACAAGTGAGGGAATACTCTCACGTTGCTGCACCTATATTGGTCTTACAAGTACAATGCCATAGAATGACATGCATTGTGGAGTGAACTGGGAGAAGCCCAAGGAAGTCCCATCTGCCCATATTTCCCTCTCCCTGCCCCCAATTTATCTCTTCTACCCAGATATTTCGATGCAGGGGAAAAAAAATCCATCATTATTACTTTGTACTGAATTGCCTTCTCTAGCTATCATTTGAAAATATTCAGACACCTCTTGGAGGGTTATCAGATTTTGCTAACAGTCACGGCATTTGGAAGACTGAAGAGAGCTAACGCTTAACAGGGTCAAATTGTGTGCTAGATGCTTTACATGTCAAACTGATAACTCCTACAGTGATGGTTAGAGGAGGTTTTCTCATCTTATTGATGAGGAATCTGAGGTCCAGAGAGGTTAAATGTCAAACTCCCAGATCACACAGCTTTCAATGCTGGAAACAGCCATCAAACATGACCTTTCTCTCCCATATCCTGAATTCATTTATCAAATTCCTTTCCTCTGTGGCACACAAAACCTAAGGATAGCCTTGAGAGTGATGACTGCCTGGCAAGAGTGTTGAAAGTGAGGGGAAAGAACAGAGAAATGAAATGAAAGACAAAAAGGAAACATTTTGCTGACTTTCCAGTTTTCTCTGAGGTCAGATTCAGCACAGAGCTGCATTCTTATTGCTTTGATAAAATTCCTGATTCTCAGAAATACTGACTTGGCAAGACCTTAGAGGTCATCTAACCCAACCCACCATTAAAAGCTTTATACAGTCATTAACTCACTTTATTACTGTTGGTGATCTGGGAAGGAGTATCATTGACTTGGCAAGTGAGAGCATTTCTCTGAACCACAGTTTTTCACTATCTCATTGTGGGCTTGTCTGGAGATATTTGACTTTAAATAACAAAAATTCTTTACATCTATTTGGTTTTTCACAGTTGTCAAAATGCCTTCATATTCATGCTGCCCTTTAAACTCTCATTTCTGTGATATGTGATATGTGTGTATGTGTGTATATGTGTATAATGACAAGAGCCCGGACGCAGGCTGGGTAGATCTGGGTTCAGATTCCCACCAGCAGCGCATTAGTATTCTGAACCGGGGAGATCATTCATCTCTTTAAGCTTCTTTGGGAAGGTTGCCTTTTCCTTTAAGCCTCCAAGCCATCATCTGTAAAATGGGGATGATATCTGCCACACAAGACTGAACTGAATAAAGTAAGCCCATGTGTGTATAGTGTTTGGTCATGTCAGGTGCTCAGGGCTGGGTGCTTCCTCTTCCCTCCTTTCTTTTAACTGCTGAGGAACTGTTGGTGAGAAGAGATAAAGCCCCTTTTCCAAGATAACACAAGTGATTGGTGAATGGTGACCAAGCCCTTTGACCCCAATTCTAGGGATTTTAGTACCATACCATCCTGCATGGAATAACTTTTGCCTCATTCTCTACCCTTCTGATTTGTACACAACCTACCCGTTTTAGCAACCTCCTGATTTCTTTGTAGTACAAACTCTTCTGCTCCCTTTCTCCACACTAAGCCTTCTGTTTCTGCCCTTTTTGCATTGCTGCCTCCTGCTAATTTCTGTGCACAGGGCTTCTTGCTAGTTTCCTGTGTGTCTTATGTGCTCTGTGGTAGTTTAGGGCAAACGGACAGGATACTTGCGGCCACATACCAGCTATGAAATCTGGTTCTCATATAGGAGACAGAGCAGCTGTGGTGGCACCCAGGCAGATGGGCTCCAAGTCCCCTGGCTTCTGGTGACCCGGAGTGACATGCTATACTGGCTGCCTTCTGGATTTTGATTACTTCTCCCGCGGTACTGCAGCTTCCCCAGCCTCTAACAAACTCTGATTTAAACAGTCCTGCACTCAGCCTTTCACATACCCTTGTAACACACAGAATTGCTGCAGCCCATTGGGAGCACCTCAAATGAATGGCCGCCAAAGGAACTGGTGCTGTAAAAGAGGTCATTCTTCCACGGCTACACGGAACGTCTTAAAAACTGTCTTTATTTAGGTCATTCGAAATGCATGGTCACAGTGTGGCATGGGAATGAAAAATAAAAATGTAGGCAAGCACATTAACAATACAGCATGCATATATACCATGCAAGTTTATGTGGTACACATACTAAAAAGATACTTGTCACTCATTTCCTTTATCATAAATTCAAGTAATACAATTGCAATATTACCCAACCCAGAGAAAATACAGGGTCATAGATCTGAGAGAATTCTCAAGAGATCATTTTGTCGACTCACCTATCTGTAAGCAGAAGAAATGCCTCAACTAATCAGAATTGAGAGTTAATGTTCCTTTATTGAAGATTTCTATTCTGTTTAGGAAGCCTATTTGCATATCTAAAAGTGTTTCCTTATCACCAAACAAACAACCTCTTGGGAATTCCCACAAATAAGGAGGATCAAATTTGTTTTCCTTCCCAGGGAAGGCTCTAGGCATGTGACCTCAGAAAACTTATCAGGAAATTCTTATGATACATGCCCCTGGAGTGCATGGGGCCAACTCTATTCCCTGCAGGCTCCCCCTGTCCCTGCCCTAAAGGGTCCTCAGGTGCTTACCCACCACCGCCCAGCTTGTGCAAGGCTGATTGCCTCCTTGACACATGGGGCCATTGTCCTATAGGACCCCTGGAGATTTCCAGAAATTCCTCATTTTCTGGGAGGGCAGAACAAAAATAAATTTAGCTGTTGGCAAGAATTCTATGCTCTTTTAAACCCCCATTAGAACTAAGACTCTCACAGTCCGCTGCAGACCAAGTTGACTATCACACTTTATCATTCTCCTCCCCAGAGCACCTGCTTGAGGCTGATCGTTCAAGGAATGAGAGAAGAGATGGGGAAGGACAAGCTGCACAGCATGTGATGGATATGGTCCTCTTGAACCCATGTGTTCAGTACAGCATACCTCCCCACCGACCACCCTCCCTGTCGCCTGGTCCTCATGCTGGGCCCTCCTTGTGACTAGTAAAGCAAGAAAATCAAAGCCAGGCAGACCAACAAAACCGCAGACCACTTGTGGGAGCCTGTAGAATGCAAGGAGCCTTTTCTCGCCCTGCCTTAACGTCCACTTGCATGCTTGGCACGCTACTGAACTTCTTTACACTGTTGACAGAATTCATTTGAAAGGGCAGCTGGAGTTTATGTCCCTTTACCTGGATTCCCATCTCTCCCAGAGTTTGGTGGAGTAACAAAATATCAGTATTTCCCCAAATAGTTTTAAAATATGCTTATAAACAACATTGTAGGAAAAAGGGAAAAACAAGTTTGCAAAAATAGCTGGCTTAACCATTTTGTGAGCTGATTATAGGAAAATAAATCTAATTTTATTTCTTCTATGAGAAGGGAGGGAAAGCAAATAGGTGGTATTCAGCCTTAAGAATTGGAATCAACAACCCACTAGGGCAAGCCCTGTCCTCAGCAGGAGCTATTCTCCCCTATCTGATACAGAAATTTTATCCCAATGACTCTCCCAGGGCCCCAGAAGACTCCAAGACTCTAACATCCACTCTCTGCAGACCCAGTCACTGGCTCAGTGCAGACCTTAGACATAATTATTTGCTCCTGGTCTGTAAGTCTGATTAGAGCCCCATTAATACCTTTGGGTTTCTTATAAAGAAGAACACACATTTTCAGTCTTTTATCTTTCTTGTTTCTCTTTCCCAGAGTCTCTGCTCTTCCTGGTCAGGACTTACGATTTCGTCAGCTTCTGCCCAGCCCAGCCCAGCCCAGCACTCATACCAAGCCCATTACCTGCATTCTTGGTCTTCCTGTATATTAACCTGGCTCCATAACACTTCAAGCAAGAGACGAACACACCTGATCTTTAGTGATGAGGACTGATTGCCAGCAGAGTTAAGAATGTGAGGTTTCATAAGGGTCACGTCTTCTCAGATGGACTCTGTCTAGATTCCAGTGTTTCCAACTAGACAGTGAGTGATCCCTGCCCTCGGTGTCCCCAAATTTGGGAGAATTGAACTGGGTGTGTGTTAGTATTTTAGGGTTGTCATAACAAAATACCACAGGCTGGGTCGCTTAAACAACAGACATTTATTTCCTTACAGTTCCAGAGGCTAGAAGTCCAAAAGCCAGGCGTCGGCAGGTTTGGTTTCTTCTAAAGTCTCTTTACGGGCTTGCAGATGGCCACCCCTCGCTGTGTCCTCGCACGGTCTTTCTCTTTGCATGCATTCCTGTGGTGTCTCTGTGTGTCATCCAGATTTCCTCTTCTTGTAAGAACACTAGTCATATTGGATTAGAGTTCACTCTAACTGCCTCCTTTTAACCTAATCATTTTCTAAAAGGCTCTATCTCCAAATATAGTCACGTTCTGGGGTATTAGGGGTGAAGGCTTCAACATATGAATTTGGGGGTAGGAGGAGACACAACTCAGCCCATCACAGGTGGGTTTGCTACCTCCCAATAAGGAGCACCTTCCCTGGGCAGACTGCATGCCACACTACCTCAGCGGCAGCTGCTCCTGGGTGGCTACCTTTAGATTGGCACCAGTGTCTGGTAAAGCCAGTTACGGTGAGGGCACTGAGTTGGTTTCGCTCAAAACATAGCAGAAGCAATAGCAACTGACCCAGGAAAGAACCGGTTTGGGCCACTTTCCTTAAAAGGTAACTTCAGGTGTGGCAGGTGTTCTTAGACTCCTGTAGCGCAGGGTGAGGATCCCTGTGGCTTCCAGCTGCTGGCAGGGTACCAGGGGCTCCCTCCCTCCCTACCTGCCCAGGTCCCAGCCTCTGAGACCTGAAACAAAGGCTGTGTCCTCCCTGCCCAACCTCACCGAGGCCCTTTCCAGCCTGGAACCAGTTCCTATCTCTGTCTCATTTGGTTTGACTTTTCTAAAATCATATACACCTCCCCTGGCAAAACGGCAGCTCTCTCTAGCTTCTTGGTTATCCACCCCCAGGCTCATTTTCCATAATGCTTCTTCATAAACCACGTAGTTCTCTTGGCTTCTGACTTCAATTTAGCTCTGTCGTTGCTGCTTTCAGAGCCCCTCCCCTTCGCCTGTGAGTCCCATGACTAGCTTTCCAGATCACCCTCGACTTGGTCCCCAGTGCCTCTCCACCCATCTGCTCCCCTGAGGCAGACCCAGCCTGACCAGTCTAGGACCTGGACCCAAATCTGCACTCAACACCTTGAGCCTGAAAGTGGGATGAACTTGGTTAGCACAGGAAGGTGGTTTTAGCTTTTGGGAAATGTAGTGGTGAAGCTTCTGACACAGCTAGTAGACTTACAACCCTAGACATTTTGCGATCCTCAGGATAATTGAGAGAATGGTTGTATTGGGGCTATCTAGAGAAATGTGTGTGTGTGTGTTTATAGGCTCACACAGTTATGGAGTCCGAGAAGTCCCATGAGAGCCAGTGGTGTAATTTAGACCAAGTCCAAAGGCCTGGAAGCCAGAAGAAACATGGTATAAATCCTGGTCTGAGAGCAGGAGAAGATGAGATGAGATATCCCAGCTCAAGCAGTGCGACTGATTAAAGGACAAATCCCTCCTTCCTTTGCCTTTTATTCCATTCAGGCCCTCAGTGGCTTGGGTAATGCTTACTCACACGGGGAAGGCAATTTTTTTTACGGAGTCCATTGATTCAAATGCTAATTTCATCCACATATACCTCACAGACACACTCAGAAAGGTTTCATCTGAGCGCTCCACGGCCAGTCAAGTTGACACATAAAATAAACCAACACAGTGGCCTTTTTGGGTTTCTACCTGCCCAGGAAGGGTAAGAACGGGGTTGCCCTCATACATAGCTAGACATGGAGGTGTAGGTAACTTGGCAATCCGCTCCCTTAGGCATGGCTAAAGTCAGTCAGGCCCTTCCTAGGGAGTGGGAGATAAATGGTCAAATGAGACTCCAGAAGCCCCTGCAGCCTGGTTAGGTTATGCCTAGGTTGAGAAGATGGAACCAGAAAGACCTGCACTGCTGCCAGAATAATCTGCACCCGGACAGGAGCTGCCTTCTCTCCTGGGGGCCTCTTAGCCTGACTCCCTCCTGGTGCTCAGATGACCCAAGGGCACACAGACTGTCCCCCAGGGAGCAGAAAGCCAAAGAGCTGCTCCCTCCCTCAACTTACAGTTAGAGCCTCACCCCCAGCTTAGTTCTGGGGTGCCTTCTGACCCGAACTCAGCTGCTTCTGCTGGGGTCCTAGTACTGTTGGAGACGAGAACGTGAGCTGAGGTCCCACTTGCTAATCCGGCCTGAATGCAGCATTTGCTGAGAGCTGATACCTGCTCTTCCTCATCCATCTGGCCAAGGACCTCAGTATTCCCAAAGCTGAATCTTTGAGGGGAGCAGCCAGGCCTCTTGAATTGTGTCAAGAGGTTGGGAGGGAAGACATCTCCCAGAGAAATTTGGCCCATGGATTCCACTCCCCAGCAGGCAGCTTTAAATTTGCTTTTCAGGACCCCAGCATAGTAGGATATATAGGTGTTTGAGCTGGCTAAGAGAAAAATTGGAGACCCAGAGACTCTTCTGAGGAGATGTGAATGGTGCTGTCAAGGGTGACCCAAACCCTAGAGTGATGTTTCTTTGATGCTGCAGAGCTACCACCATTTTATTACAAATTTCTAAAGAAGTACAGTTTCACCTGACCTTCCATCTAAAGTGTTTAAAAATTCCTTTCAAGTTGTTTTGTTTGCATTACGTTTTGGTCTGCCAGGCATCTTCCCCTTTGGGAAAGTGCCCCTCCCTCGCGCTATGTGATTCTGGGGAAAGCTACGACGAAGCTCAGAGATCCGCCTTCCACCCTAATCCCCAATCAGACCCTCTCTCCCAGGTATTTGAATCTGGAGTGGGAGCACAGAAAGTCAGATGACAGACGAAACTGGGCTTTCCCCCAAAATATGTCAGCACCTCCCTTCCGTTACGGATGAGGAAACTGAGACTCAGAAGATGAAATACTTTGTCCGAGATCCCACACTACTAAATGGAAGGGCCACGTCTGAGCCCAGATCTTTGCGACCCCCAAGCTTTCAAAATTTTCTCCAGATACAAAGTACTTATTTCTACTGTATACAATGGAGAAATTAGGGGGAAATGGCTCTAGTGCTTCCCACTCCATTCAGTGAGTTAGATGAAGAAGCATATATGAGAGGCAGTTATCTATCATTTGCATGCATAGTATCATGGTATTTCATCTCCCCGCCTTGCTGCACTGCAGTTCCCCACATCAGCTCATCCTACTATTAGCCAATGAAGGGTTTTCCGTCTTTTTCAATGCCCCCTATTCTCAGATTTCAAGTTTGCCCTCACTGTCACCTCCATTCAGCAGGCACTGTCCTGTGCATGTCCTCAATTTTCCTCGATCTTTTTCTCAACCAATTACTTCACCCCCCGGAAGTCCACCCACCCACCCCTCCCCAACTGCCGATAAAAGCAGGCTGGAAGCCAGAATGTCCTGATAAATACTGAAACTGTTATTGCATTTTGTCATTAGACATTATGCTTTAACCAAATTAAGCACGTCTGCGGAAGACACTGGAATCTCTTCAGAGACGGTTTATTTTCATACGACCTGTGGGCTTCTTTCTTCCTGATGAATCAGCGCTGCCGCTCTGCTCTCCATGCTCCAGCAGTGACAAGGCACAAAGACTGTCAAGCTTTAGCCCATAAATGACTCTAAATGCACCTATTATCCCAGTGTTTTCCCAGGTGATTCCTCCTGAGTTCAACACTCGGGCCCACGCAGTTGTAAGCGTCACTCTATCTTGCTTGAAGGCTTGCAGAGTTTGAGAAAGCATTTGATTTCTTGGGTATGCTGCATGCTTTAGGAAAACCAAACCAAACCAAACAATTCTTATTTGAGAAATCATATTCTTTTCATAATCTTCAAAGGAAAAGCTTAAAAACAATGTCAACCTCATCCAATTAGCCCAGAAGCACTTGTCAGACTGTTTCTGTGAAGATAAACTCCAAGAAAAGACTTGCTTGACACACCTTTTGTTGACCTGAAAACCATTTTCACTGCTGTGCAGCCGCCTGCCTTCATGTACTTAGAAGCAGTGGAAGGTGCGCTGTAATTTAACATAGCTTGAGCACAATTATTTCCTCTTTGGGGCCTAAGGGTCACGATCAGATGTGCTTGGGTTAATTCTTACTGTCACTTCTCTGCTTCTGCTATGGACTCCATCAATTGGTGTGCCCCTCAACCCCCCCCCACACACACATTTTTTTTTTAAGTACCTGCCTTTCTAGGCACTGTGGGAGGGAGGCACAAGAAATGACCAAATAGATCCCTTTCAAGGGCCTCTCAGTACCAGTAATGTAAGCAGATTGTATCACTGGTGGCTGGGCCCTGAAGAGAATTTCAATTCTAGCAGAAGCAGACGGAAATAGGCTTTTAAAATCCTTCCTTGCCGGATTCTAACCTGCTTGGGAGCTGGCTGCCCACTTTTGCTGGTCTCCTAGCAACTGAGCCCCTTCCTCTGCAGGCATTGCTGCTGTCCACGGGGCCAGGCTTGGGAGCCCCAGCCTCTCCCTGCTCTCCCCAGCACAGGGCAAGGATGTCACTGAGGGAACCGGCGTGAGCACTTGGAGAAATTGCTAAATGGTCTGTAAATTCACAGAGAGGACAACAATCTAAATGGGGCCACCTTTCACACATTTTTCAGGGGATCTTGGGATTTAAATTCATCCTTCTGCTTCCTTCCAATAATAGCTTGCATGGGTGGCAGGCTTTGTATTTTACAAAACACTTTTGCATTCATTACCTCATACAATTTCCTACAAGAGCCTTAAGAGACCTCTGTAGTGGGAGAAAGAGAGGGAGATTTTATAAGTTCACTGTAAATGCTTTTAAAGGACCCAAGAAGAAAGTCCAGGCCATTCAATTAGCAGGGTTAAAAATAAGTGGGAAATTCTAGTCTTTATTATAATATTATTATTATTATATTAATATCGGTTTTGGCTAGCTAAACTTTGCCTTTGTGCCTGGGAGTTTGAGTGGAGCCCAGGAAAGGTGACATGTTTTCTTTCTTCCTCCTGCTTTATCATTCTTGTCCCTTCCCCAAAAGCCACTAGTGGGATTAAAAGTGATCAGAGTCCCTTTGTTTTATAATGGCCTCATTCTGAGTTTTACCTATACTGTTTTTCCCTTCTAGTGAAAAGAGAAACAGAAGAAAGGGAAAAAGCTCTCTATCAGTCTGCTCAGGCTTCCATAACAAAATGCTGTAGACTGGGGGCGGGACCTTTGAGATCCACTTCTCACCATTCTGGAGGCTAGGAAGCGCCGGATCAAGGCCTGGCCGGCTGGGGTTCGGGGGGGGGGGTGCTCTCTTCCTGCTGGTAGTCGGCTGACTCCTCCCTGTGTCCCTACACGGTGGACAGACAGCTCTTCTTAAAAGAGCCCCAGTTCTATCTACCCATCCTTATGACCTCACTAACTCGCGAAGAATCTCATCTCCAGTACAGTCACATGGAGGGGGTGGTTAGGGCTTCAACAGTGAATTTTGGAGGGGACACAATTCAGTTCATAGCCAGCTCCTTCATTTTCCTGCAGGATGGAAGGAAGAGAAGCAAAATCTTCTCTCCTACTCAGACGACCTGTAAAGTCTCCCTTAGCTAAAGATGGAGGCCAGTCTTTCAAATGTGGGTGAGGATATTTGACCCAGTGATAAGAATCTTTTTGCTTGTGTTTCCCTCTCTGATTCGTGGATGGAACCTTTTGAAAGAAGTTATTGATTCTCTTTGGTTTACGGAATCTTTATCATTCTAATAATGTTTAAACAACCAGCATGATGGTTCTGAAAGACTGCTAGTAAAGACAGGGTTTAAACATGCCATTGAGGAAGATGCTTCTACCCTCTCACTGATTACAGTATAATTATCAGCAGTCCTGCTCCTTGGGAAAGAGGGCAGCCGCTGAAGGTCTCAGAGTGACCCCCTTTGTCGCCACCTTAGAGAGCAGCAGCCGCAGGTAGGGTGATGTCCCCGAAACCGCAGTGGCCAGTAAGACCAGATATGGTGGTCATCTGAGAGACACACTCCCTCACTTGTGCCCTGGCTGTTGATGTCTTCTCGCCATTGTTTCTGGTTGTCGGACTGAGGGGAGAAATGAGAGCTCGGTTTTGCAAAAGCATAGCAGCTTTCTCATCATATCATGCAAGGCTCTGGACAAAGATAATTATGCCAAAGTCCTAATTTCACTGGTTTACAATCTCGAAGAGAAAACACAAATGTAAGTTTTTAAAATAATTTTTAATTTTGGATTTACAGAAAGGTTGCAAAGATAATACAGAGAGTTCTGTTTACTCCTCAACTAGTTTCATTGTCCCCTAATGTTGTCTCACATTACTATGGTGCATTTATCAAATTAAGAAGCTAACAGTACTTGTTAACTAGATTTTAACTTTATTCAGATTTCACTAGGTTTTCCACTAAGATCCTTTTTCTGTTCTGGGGTCCAATTTTGGGTCCCACATGTCAATTCACTGTCACATCTCCCTAGTCTCTTCTAATCTGTTAGAGTTCCTTAGTTTTTCCCTGTATTTCACACCCTTGACATTTTTGAAAAATAATAATCAGGTGTTTTGTAGAATTTGCCTCAATTTGGGTTTGTCTGATGCATTTCCTCATGATTAGATTAGATTAGATTGGGGTTCTGGGTGTTTGGGGAAAGAAAACCACTGAGGCCAAGTGCCTTTCTCATCACCTGATAGCCACCTGACATCACTGATTAAGGTAATCCCGGTCATTTGGTGAAGGTGGTGTTTTCCAAGTTCTTCTGCTGTAAACTTACTGTTTCCCTTTTCAACCTCTTTTCTTTGGAAGTGAGTCACTAAGTCCAGCTCATCCTGGGTGGTGGGAGACAACAGGGGAGGGTCTCCACATGTATTATTTGGGAAGACTTGTCTTTTGTCCCCTATTTATTTATGAAATGTGCATTAAAGAAACTACAATACATACTCTGTAAGTTACTGATCTGAAACAAAGTCAAGTACTCTCAGGTAAGAGAGTAAAAAAATAGAACACTGATCTAAATAAACTTAGAAAACCATGGAGTTTTGAAACTGATAATGGGGACTTTTATTTCTTTTAAATGCTTAAAAATATACCATGCCTGCAGAAGAACAGATTCTTTAACATGTTTGTAATATATCCACATTATTAGAAATGAAATTGAACCTCAAGATGTCTATTGAAACAGGCCTCGCTAAGGACTGAGGATCACTTCTTTATTAAGTTAGTGAAGTGAAGTAGTGAACAAGAAAAATAAATTATGGTTCATCCATACAATGAAATGCTATATAGATATTACAAAGAATGAATTCATTTTATAAGTGCCTGTATGGGAAGGTCTGCAGAATATATTACTATACTAAGTGAAAAAAAAAAAACAACAAGATAAATAGCATGACTTGGGGGAATTCAAGATGGCGGCATGACAGGTGAAACAGAGAGCTCCTCCCAAAACCACAAACAGAACAAAAATGTAGTTAATTAATAAAACTAACCTTAAAAGAGCAACAAGAAAGAAGGTTGAACCAGACTGCATACACACCTCACAAACAGAGCAGAACTCATGAAACAGGGTAGCACACGAAAGCCTTAATCCAGCGGGACCCAAGCCCTTCCCGCACCCCAGTTCACAAGTAGGGGAGGGGGCGGAAGCCTGGGACTGCTGAACACTTAGCCCTGGAGATCTGCTTTGTGAGCAGAAACCTATAATGTGTGATGCTCTGGGCATTGGGGAGCTCGGACAGGCGAAGTGCTTGGGAAATTGACATTCCGGCCATCTGTGGAGGAGGGGATCCACACCTGGCCACTCTGTGTCAGAGGAAAGGCAGGGAGTCTGAGAGGCTTCCTAGCAGTGAGAGGGCTGCTGAAGGGGCGCGGCCTAGGCAGAGCTGGCTGCATGGGAGAAGGGAGAGCTGGACAAGGTTAAGGTTCTCTGGGCGCGCTCTGCCCAGCTGGTTGGGAACTTTGAGGAGCTTCAGGTGCTCCATCCCCCTGGGTGTCTACTCAGCTCCCAGGCCCCCCACTGTGACACGCAGCCTGCTGCACCTTACTTCTAGCCTTTCTGCACCAGTTTGCAAACTTGGCAGTCACAGTGCTGGAGTCACGCCAGCCAGAGGGAGGCCCCGCCTACAACTGCTAGAGATGCAAAGCACAGAGGCTCACGCCTGTGTGCTTGGCCAATTGGATCTGACACTGGAGACAGGCACCGCCTGCGGGAATCAGGAAACAGATCTTTCCTCCCTCCAGGCACCAGCTCCTTTCGCCTGTGACCCCCAACCTCACTGTAGGGGCTGAGCAGCTCCAGAAACTGGAGCTTCTGCTCACTAGTGGGCACTACACAGAAATATGAAACATCAAAAGAACATGGTTCAGACCAAAATCTCACAAACCCCAGAAAGAGGGCCAAATGAAACTGAATTCACCAATCTTCCTGAAAGAGAGTTCAAAATAAAAATGATAAACATGCTTCTGGAGGTACAGAAAAATATTCAAGAACTCAGGAATGAATTTAAGTTGGAGATTCAATCATTAAGAAATTCCACATCTGAAATGAAACATACAATAGAGGGATTTAAAAGCAGATTAGATGTAGTAGAAGAGAAGGTAAATGGAATAGAAATTAGAGAATAGGAATACAAAGAAGTTGAGGTACAGAGAGAAAAAAGGATCTCTAAGAATGAAAGAATATTGAGAGAGCTGTGTGACAAATCCAAATGGAACAATATTCGCATTATAGGAGTACCAGAAGAAGAAGAGAGAGAAAAAGGGATAGAAAGTGTCACTGAGGAGGTAATTGCTGAAAACTTCACCAATCTGGGGAAGGAGATAGTCTCTCAGGCCATGGAGGTGCACAGATCTCCCAACACAAGGGACCCAAGGAAGACAACATCAAGACATATAATAATTAAAATGGCAAAGATCAAGGATAAAGACAGACTTTTTAAAGCAGCTAGAGAGAGAAAAAAGATCACATACAAAGGAAAACCCATCAGGCTATCATCAGACGTTTCAACAGAAACCTTACAGGCCAGAAAGGAGTGGCATGATATATTTAATGCAATGAAACAGAAGGGCCTTGAAACAAGAATACTCCACCAGGCAAGGTTATCACTTAAATTTGAAGGAGGGATTAAATAATTTTCAGATAAGCAAAAACTGAGAGAATTTACCTCCCACAAACCACCTCTACAATGCATTTTGGAGGGACTCATATAGATGGAAGGATTCCTAAGGCTAAATAGATGTCACCCAAAGGACATACAAAGAGTACAGAATATGATTCATAACATGCAAAGAATGGAGAAAGAAGAAAAAGGAGGAAAAAAAAAAGAACCTTTTGGTTGTGTTTGTAATAGTATACGAAGTAAGTTAAATTAGACTGTTAGATAGTAAGGGAATTACCCTTGAACCTTTGGTAACCACGAATCTAAAGCCTGCAATGGCAATAAGTACATTCCTGTCGATAATCACCCTAAATGTAAATGGTCTGAATGCACCAATCAAAAGACGTAGTCACTGAATGGATAAAAAAACTAGACCCGTCTATATGCTGCCTACAAGAAACTCACTTAAAACCCAAAGACATACATAGACTAAAAGTAAAGGGATGGAAAAAGATATTTCATGCACCTAATGAGAAAAAAGCGGGTGTTGCAGTACTTGTATCAGACAAAACAGACTTCAAAACAAAGAAAGTCACAAGAGACAAAGAAGGACATTACATAATGGTAAAAGGGTCAGTCCAACAAGAGGACATAACTATTATAAATATCTATGCATCCAACACAGGAGCACCTACATATGTGAAACAAATACTAACAGAATTAAAGGGGGAAATAGAATGCAATGCATTCATTTTAGGAGACTTCAACACACCACTCACTCCAAAGGACAGTTCAACCAGACAGAAAATAAGTAAAGAGACAGAGGTACTGAACAACATATTAGAACAGATGGACCTAATGGACATCTGCAGAAGACTCCATCCAAAAGCAACAGGATACACATTCTTCTCAACTGCACATGGAACATTTTCAAGAATAGATCATATATTAGGCCACAAAAAGAACCTCAGTAAATTAAAAAACACTGAAATTGTACCAACCAGCTTCTCAGATCACAAAGGCATGAAACTAGAAATAAATTACACAAAGAAAATGAAAAAGCCCACAAATATATGGAGGTTTAATAACATGCTCCTAAATAATCAATGGATCAATGGCCAAATAAAACCAGAGATCAAGCAATATATAGAGACAAATGACAACAATAATTCAACAACGCAAAATCTGTGGGATGCAGAGAAGGCTGTGCTAAGAGGGAAATGTATTGCAATACAGGCCTACCTCAGGAAAGAAGAACAATCCCAAATGAGAAGTCTAAACTCACAATTAATGAAACTAGAAAAGGAAGAACAAATGAGGCCCAAAGTCAGTAGAAGGAGGGATATAATAAAGATTAAAACACAAATAAATAAAATTGAGAAGAATAAAACAATAGAAAGAATCAATGAAAGCAGGAGCTGGTTCTTTGAGGATATAAACAAAATAGATAAATCCGTAGCCATATTTATCAAGAAAAACAGAGAGTCTACACACATAAACAGAATCAAAAATGAGAGAGGAAAAATCACTATGGACACCACAGAAATACAAAGAATTAGAGAATTCTATGAAAAATTATATGGTAACAAACCAGATAACCAAGAAGAAATGGACCACGTTCTACAAAAGTACAACCTTCCAAGGCTGACCCAGGAAGAAACAGAAAATCTGAATAGACCAATTACCAGCAAAGAAATTGAACTGGTAATCAAAAAACTACCTAAGAACAGAACACCTGGGCCAGATGGTTTCACTGCTGAATTTTATCAAACATTTAGTGAAGACCTAATACCCATCCTCATTAAAGTTTTCCAAAAAGTAGAAGAGGGTATACTCCCAAACTCATTCTACGAGGCCAACATCACTCTAGTACCAAACCCTGGCAAAATTTTTCTAAAAAAGAAAATTACAGACCAATATCCCTGATGAACATACATGCAAAAATACTCAACAAAATATTAGCAAATCGAATTCAGAACTACATCAAAAAGATCATCCAACATGATCAAGAGGGATTCATCCCAGGGATGCAAGGATGGTACAACATTCGAAAATCCATCAACATCATCCACCACATCAACAAAAAGGACAAAAACCACATGATCATCTCCATAGATGCTGAAAAAGCATTTGACAAAATTCAACATTCATTCATGATAAAAACTCTCAACAAAATGGGCATAGAGGGCAAGTACCTCAACATCATAAAGGCCATATATGACAAACCCACAGCCAACATCATACTTAACTGTAAGAAGCTGAAAGCTTTTCACCTAAGATCAGGAACAAGACCGGGATGCCCACTCTCCCCACTGTTATTCAACATAGTACTGGAGGTCCTAGCCATGGCAATCAGACAAAACAAAGAAATACAAGGCATCCAGATTGGTAAAGAAGAAGTCAAACTGTCAATATTTGCAGATGACATGATATTGTACATAAAAACCCCTAAAGACTCCACTCCAAAACTACTAGAACTAATATCTGAATTCAACAAAGTTGCAGGATACAAAATTAATACACAGAAATCTGTTGCTTTCCTATACACTAATGATGAGCTAACAGAAAGAGAAATCAGGAAAACACTTCCATTCACTATTGCATCAAAAAGAATAAAATACCTAGAAATAAACCTAATGAAGGAAGTGAAAGACCCATACCCTGAAAACTACAAGACACTCATAAGAGAAATTAAAGAAGAAACCAATAAATGGAAACACATCCCATGCTCATGGACAAAAGAATAAATATTGTCAAAATGGCTATACTACCTAAAGCAATCTACAGATTCAATGCAATCACTATCAAAATGCCAACAGCATTCTTCAGTGAACTGGAACAAATAGTTATAAAATTCATATGGAACCACAAAAGACCCTGAATAGCCAAAGCAATCCTGAGAAGGAAGAATAAAACAGGGGAAACTACAGTCCCAGACTTCAAGCTCTACTACAAAGCCACAGTAATCAAGACAATTTGGTACTGGCACAAGAACAGACCCACAGACCAGTGGAACAGAATAGAGAGTCCAGACATTAACCCAAACATATATGGTCAATTAATATATGATAAAGGAGCCATAGATATACAATGGGGAGATGACAGCCTCTTCAACAGCTGGTGTTGGCAAAACTGGACAGCTACATGTAAGAGAATGAAACTGGATTACTGTCTAACCCCACACACAAAAGTAAACTCAAAATGGATCAAATACCTGAATGTAAGTCATGAAACCATAAAACTCAGAAAAAACATAGGCAAAAACTTCTTGGACATAAACATGAGCGACTTCTTCATGAACATATCTCCCCGGGCAAGGGAAACAAAAGCAAAAATGAACAAGTGGGACTATATCAAGCTGAAAAGCTTCTGTACAGCAAAGGACACCATCAGTAGAACAAAAAGACATCCTACAGTATGGGAGAATATATTCATAAATGACATATCCGAAAAAGGGTTGTCATCCAAAAATATAAAGAGCTCACGCACCTCAACAAACAAAAAGCAAATAATCCAATTAAAAAATGGGCAGTGAATCTGAATAGAAACTTCTCCAAAGAAGAAATTCAGATGGCCGACAGGCACATGAAAAGATGCTCCACATCACTAATCATCAGAGAAATGCAAATTAAAACCACAATGACAGATCACCTCACACCAGTAAGGATGGCCAACATCTAAAACACAAACAACAACAAATGTTGGTGAGGATGTGGAGAAAGGGGAACCCTCCTACACTGCTGGTGGGAATGCAAATTAATTCAACCATTGTGGAAAGCAGTATGGAGGTTCCTCAAAAAACTCAAAATAGAAATACCATTTGACCCAGGAATCCCACTCCTAGGAATTTACCCTAAGAATGCAGCAGTCCAGTTTGGAAAAGACATATGCACCCCTATGCTTATCGCAGCACTATTTACAATAGCCAAGAAATGGAAGCAACCTTAGTGTCCATCAGTAGATGAATGGATAAAGAAGAGGTGGTACATATACACAACGGAATATTATTCAGCCATAAGAAGAAAATAAATCCTACCATTTGCAACAACATGGATGGAGCTAAAGGGTATTATGCTCAGTGAAATAAGCCAGGTGGAAAAAGACAAGTATCAAATGATTTCACTCATATGTGGAGTATAAGAACAAAGCAAAAACTGACGGAACAAAACAGCAGCAGACTCACAGAACCCAAGAATGGACTAACAGTTACCAAAGGGAAAGGGACTGGGGAAGATGGGTGGGAAGGAAGGGATAAGGCAGAAAAAAGGTTATTACGATTAGCACACATAATGTAGCAGGGGTGGGTGTGGGGTGGGGGGTTACGGGAAGGCAGTATAACACAGAGAAGACAAGTAGTGATTCTATAGCATCTTACTACACTGATGGACAGTGACTGCAATGGGGTATGTGGTGGGGACTTGATAATAGGGGGAGTCTAGTAACCATAATGTTGCTCATGTAATTGTATATCATGTAATAGTAAAATTAAAAAAACAGGATGTATATTAATTTAATATATTGAACAAGTATTTATTTTAAAAAAAGAGTATGACTTGTCTTTCTGATTTAGATCACATGAGCTTCATTCAAAAATAACCTCTAGGGTTGGTCTTATCAGAAAATGCATGTCAAGAAGCCATAGGCTTGGCAAGCAGTGAGTTGGAGAATATTGTACCAGCTAAAGTGATGTCACTACTATGTGGTCTTGCATCCTAAGTGTCACTAGAAATTTTGCCCTTGACTTTAACATGGCAGTTCCCACCATAAATTACAGCACTTGTTATGAATAGTTTGCTTCTTTAGTTCTAAAACACCCTTTCTACCATATTTTAACAGCTCTAAAATCAGGATGTGCCAGCCAGGTAGCAGTTGGTGAGGGAGCTGTTATCGCCTGCACGTGTACAACAAAATTTGGTCAGGGACTTGGAAGAAAATCCAGGAAATATTCGTGAAGAACTCTTTTAAAAAAAAATTTGCGTCAGCAGGCATGAGTGTGTGTGTGTGTGTGTGTTTAAGGAGGAGAAACGAGCAGTCATCAACAATAGTCATTCCAAAAATGATTTCGAAGAGTCAAACATTGAATGTGAAAAAGTTTTAAGAATACTGTAGCAATTTATTTTGCATAGATTTTTCCTTTTTATGTATACACAAGAGTGATGTAGGTTAAAAATCTATGTCTAAATACGTTTAAAGAGTTCTTTCAATAAATATAAAAAATTCTAAGTGTTAAATAGCATGATATCAGAGTTTAACTGGCAGCCTTTATTATTTCTTAGCAGAACATAAAACAACGGCATGTCTTACAAACAATGTTTTGGAATCAGTGAAATGTGGGGTGTGTTTCTTAAGAAAAGGACAACTTTCTGAAGGATTCAGAATACACAGCTCCTATCTCTGGTGGACCCTGCTCTTACACAGAGTAGCTGAGTTTCAGACACTCTTTTATACTTATGAAAGGAGAGGCTTGGATCTGAAAAGCATGGTTTGGGAAATGATAAGAGAAGTGTTTGGTGAAGGCGAAAGTCTTCGTTACCTATAAATTGCCTTTTTCATTATAACAAAAGTGCATTAGCGATTACTCATTTGTTCATTCATTTCTTTGTAGCATAGGTTCCCAGACATTCCAGCTTGTGGTTATATAGGAGGTCACATTTATAATGATAACTTGTATTGCTAATTTGCCCCAGCTGCCATCTCAGGACCCAACTTCAAGTTGCTTCCCTATTAGCAAGCGTTCCTGGGTTTCCCTGGCATGTCTTGCATGCAATGATGAATAGGTTAGGTCCAATATAGGAGACTCTTATTCTTGTCCTGTTTGGTTGATCTCCCTCCACTGGGAGTGTTTAAAGCTGCCCAGCCCTGGTGTTCAGCTAGGCACTACTTCTTCTAGCTGCTGCTGCAAGTGGGGGGAATTGACTCTCTTCCTTTTGGCCTTATATCGTTGCCATGTTTTCAGTCCTCCTTACTGGCTAGGAATGCAGCTGGACTACACTGAGCCAATCAAGGCTCTTCCCAGGAAAATTTGAACTTGGGGAGTACTAGTCTCTAGATCGGTAAATCTAATGTGAAATGAGAATGGCTGGCAGCTAAATTACTAGAACTGGTTTGAGATAAGAAAGCCAGCATGTACAGAGAAGCAGAAAGCTGGGTTTCAGGCCCAGCTGTACCTCTACCCATCCTGTGATTTGATTACATGAGTCATATTTGCTTTAATTAATTGATTAATTAATTTTAATTAATTTGGGTTCCTGTCCCTTGCTAACCAAAGTACACTCACCACACTGTGACACTTGTCTTTCAATATTTACACCATCCCTCTTCATCCCTGAGCCCAGGGTGGGCTGCAGTGGGAGATAAACCCAGGGGACAGATCCCACACGGAGGGATCCCCACTATGTCCCGTGGCCCAAGCTGTGATCTCGGGCTCAGCTGGCTTGTTGTTATCCCCTAATGTAAAGTCTCTACCTCACCATTCATCTCCGTTCAACTCTACTTCCTCTCCTTTACTCGACTCCACTTACCCCCATCCTTCCAAATCCTTCCCCTTCTCCTCTGAAGCCCCATTCCTTAATGACCGAATTCCTTTATATCTTCAATGTTGTCACTGAACATTGCCTCCGTCTTCAATCTTAACTGGTACCAACATTTCTCCCAGTGACATCACTTCCCGTGCTGCCCTCTTAAAGGGAGGCTGTTCCTTCTGTATAATTCATGTACTTCTGGCTCAGAAACTGGCACCTTGTCCTCCTTGTTCCAAAATGCTGCTTCTGGACCATTAGACCTGTCTTCTGTTGTGAAACTAAGAAGCCCATTTTAGAGCCTCACCACCCACCCCTCACCGCGGGGCTGCCTCTCGCTGCCCCGCTGGCGCCCCCTCTCATTCACTGCTGACGTCTGCCTCTGCCTCGCAGGTCCCCGTCCATCCCAACCCACACCACCATCCTGGGGGACTTTGAAGTCCATTCACACAGAATCTTGGCCCTCACTGTCAAAGGCCTTCCCTCCCACAGCACTCTGGCCGCCTCTGCCCGCGGGCTCCTCTTGGATCCCCTCATTTAGCAGAAACTGTACCGATGACCATGTTGTGAATATCGACATCCTACTACCAACCACAGCTTCTTATCCTTCCATCTTGCTCAGCCAGTGACTCCTACCATTTCTGCCTTTCAACAATATTGGGGCCTCATAGGAGTTACTCCTTTGAATTTTTGTTTTTTACTTGCCTATCAGCAACTTTAGCAGAAACAGCGTTCTGTTTCCTGAGACATTCATGTCAGAACTGGTGTCTGGTGCTAGGGGTGGCGTGGTGCCATGTCCAGCAGAGCTGTATTTGATTTCCCCACATGCTTGACACCACTGAAGAGTGTTAGTCTTTCTAGTCTTTGCCATTGTGATACAAAAATTCTCCTTCGGTGATTATTTAATTTGTATATCTGATAGTTGTAAGGTCTAACATATTTTTGTATTGTTACTGGTCATTTGTATTCTTTGGGGAATTGTTTGTCAATGTCCTTTACCTATATTTCTATTTGTGTGCTCATCTTTTCCTATCAGTTTGTAAGAATTTTATGTATTAAAGACATTAGTTCCTTATTATGTATGTTGCAAACACATATTTGTCCTTAAACTTTGATTTTGGGGTGTTTCCCTCTAGAAATTTTTTATTTTAAGATATCTGCCCTAGCAGTCTTGTCTTCATGGTTCTTGCCTTTAGGGGCAAGCTTCAAAAAGGACTGTGACATTTGTTCTCTAGATCTCTTTATGGTTCAAGTTTTTAATGCTTAATTTGTAATCTGTCATGAATTTACTTTAATATAAACAAATACAAGGTGGCTCCAGACTTTTTTCCCCTCCAAACGGTCAGCAAGATGTCTCAACACCATTTATTGAATGTCATCTGATTGCTACTAATTTGGATTCTATTCTACTGATTTGTCTTCCTTATGCAAGACTCTTTTAATTTCTATAGCTTTATAAACTGTTTTAGTATCTCCTAGAGTAAGTTTTCTTCATCAGCAAGGTAGCATGACTCTATAAGGCAAATATTTTCCTATGACCTCCAAGTAAAATTTTTTGTTGTTTTCTTCATAGAAATCATACATATAAACTTATTTATGTATTTTGTCAAAGGAGTTGTTTTTGTCAAACCCTTTGTTTTGTCAACCCCTTTGCTTTTGTGTTTTTTAGATGTTTCCTTTGATTTCTATTTTTTATTCTATATTCTGTTGTATTAAAAATAATAGACATTTTATTTGCTTGAATTCTGTGTGGGATTTAGAATTCAGAAATTCTATTTTTAATTGTTCTAATGTCTTTAGGCTTAGAAAAGTAATCTTTAAATGTTGATTTCTTTATCAATGGTGAGAACATAAGCCTTTTCATAAACCTCATGCTACTTTTTTCTGTTTAGTCATTGATGAAGGAAGTAAACAGATTCACTCAGGGTTTGGCAACAGGCAAGATGTCTAGAATTTGCTTGGTGCTTTCACCTGAGATCTATACACTGGGCTGGTAGAGGAGCCCCTAGCAGACATTTTTTAGTATATTTCTGCTGGACCCAGAGAGACACTCCAGTCAACCTGCAATCCATTCCAACATGTAAATTTTCTGACCAAGAGAGTCAGATGCAGTTGGTGGCTTTTCTTTAAATATTGTCAGACATGAAGGCCACACACCTCCAACAGTCTTCCTGTTTCCATGCTTGCTCACAACGTGGAGGTGACTCTCTCCAGGCTATGGTGCCTCTCAGTTTGCTTCCTCCTCCTTCCTGTTCTGTTGCCTGCTGGAATTTCAGTCTCCGAGTAACTTGGAGAGTGTTGCTGATAGAGTGATTGGGGGCTGAGCCCAGCTCGTGCAGCATGTGACTCCAGCCCAGCCAGGAAATGGCAATTTATTTTTCCAGATTGTCTGGCTTGCCCCTGAATTATGTATAAATAATGAAGGAAGGCTCTAAATAATTCCTTCCTTCTCTAGGGCCACCTGCCCTATTCTCCCTCAGAGTGTGGAGCACGCAGGAGGCAGATAAAATAATATGCCTCCTCGTCTTTCTTCTAGTCTGTCCCACTGCAGGCCTACACTCTGTCGTACTCATAGTTTCAGTGCTGTTGTTAGTTTTATATTTTGGTCATGGCATTTTTAATGGGAAGGCAGGAGGAGCCGTATCAGGAACAGCATCTGCTGCCATGCTAAGCCAGAAGCCACCTGTGTATTTTTTTCAAAGTAAATGATGTAACTTGAAACCTACCCAGTTCAGGAAATGCAAAATTTGCAGTTCTTGTGGGAATATTATATCACCATCTTTGCATTCACTTAAGGTATTTCACTTAAAAAGCACGGTGATCTAAGATACTTTCTACTTTACATGTATTAATGCAGTAGTCATAGGTTAATATTTCATTAGGATTGAATTAAGTATTCACAGATGTGCATACTAAGGGTGACTATCTTAATATTGTACTGGTGGGGGGAGGTTGACAAACCATCCATTTCAAAATGATTCATACTAACCATAATGGTGTCTCATAAGAAGAGAGTATGGTATTGAATTGGTACATTTCTCCTTGTGGAACATCGAGAGCTTTGCTTTCTTTAAGTGCCTACAGATGTGAAGAGGTAGCCTAAAACTTATGGGGTAGGGTGGGGCAGGTAAGATACTGAATGAGACAACAAACAGAAAAAAATTTAATTTTTCTCTTAGACCTCAACGCCCCTCCCACCACCACCACTCAGATTATTTCCTTGCTGTGAAGTACAGCAGCCCTGAGCTTTGTTATTTTAGCATATGTTTTTACAACTGCCTCTACTAACCGTACGAGCCTAGGCAAGTCCTGCTCCTGAACTCCACAGCTCTGCAGTGAAGTGAGGACACATGGGGAGAAGAAGCGGGCTGCGTGACACCAGATGAAGCTAAGGGCCCAAGCTGGAAGTTTCAGTGAACTACAGGGTCTTGGGGGTGGAGAGTGGGGGGCAAACATTTACTAGTCTTCACTAATAGACTCTGACATTAGAAATCCTGTGACCAGATCTTGCGGCACTTGGTGCTAGCAGAGCGCAGCTGAGGCATGGAGCCCACATCCAGTCCCCTCTTTTTAAGAAAGGCTACACTGAGAGCATGAAATGTACCTGGTAATAAGCATCCAGGTGGTAGAAATTAAAAAGAAAGAAAACATAGCCACACCATGAACTGAGAAGAAAAGATGGAGGAAGAGGCAGAATACTTCAGAAGTAGAATACTGTAAGTGCTATTATGAAGGTAGCTCCAGGTGGCAGATCCAGGAATAAAGCCTAGAAGTCTTAGGGGGACAAATTTGACTCCATAGAGGCAGGATTTTCTCACAATGGGGGCGGGTTAGCTTTGAGAAACTGCTTGTTGAATCTTAGTACTTAGAGTTTATATGTTAAGTCAAAGGCTACTAACATACAGGCCAGGATTCCTATTTGGAGGGAACAATTAGACGATCCCTAATGTTCCTTCGAACTCTAAGATTTCTATTCCACCTTCCTATTTTAGTATGGGATTTATAACAGAAACATTATAATATTCAAATTCATGTAGTCCTTTTATCATCAAATATCATGTAATATCATCAAACCACAATGCAACAGAAATAAGTATCACGGAGTGATCCCACCCACAAGGAAATCTCCAAGAGGCTCATGCTTCATTCCAGAATTTCACAGCTAAATTCTTGTGACCCAATGTTTTGACAGTTAAAAAGAAATCCTAGTTATTTTTCATCGTATAATAGTATTTTCAAAATACCTCTCAATTTAGGTTAGCTTTATCGTTAAGCCTCTCTCCCCTGCTCTCCCCATTTGCTGTTAAGGCTCAGGCATAAGGCTGAATAAAGGAGGAGGAAACCCGTGGAGGGAGAGGAGAAGGATGCTCACCTGTTCTAGCCCAGGCTACCGAGGCGGAGTCCCAGCAGACAGGAAGGGACTATAAAAGAAACACCCCCTTCTCTGGCCTAGGAGACAGGAAGGAAGAAGGAAGAGAAAAGCAGAATAGAGCGTGCTCAGAATTCTTCCGGGAGGTCGCAACTCGGACTTGGCAGGAACGGCAGGCGGGTAATGGGGAGCTCTAGGGGCAGGCTGATGTTCGTTCTGCTTTTTGTTTGGCATTCTGGAAAGAGCTCATTTCAAAGGCTGCACTGCCCCAGCCTGTGGGGGTCATACGAGAATATATTTGGTGGGGCAGCATGATTGCAGAGGGAAAACTGGAGTTCGGTTTTCCTGAGAAGCTGCTGGTTTGGGTAGAACCTAGAAGTTCCCACATGGCCCGAAGCAGGTGTATGTTCAGAATGCAGCTGAGCTGAGAGCTGGTGGGCCTGCAGTGGGGCCTGTGATGCGGAGGGGCACAGTCAGACTTGTCCAGGGGTTTCGGGGGAAGACAAGACAGAACCTCAGGGGATCTGTGATGCCCACAAGAGCTGAGGAGCCGTCAGCCAGGGAGCACCACTCTGGAATGGTCAGGCTGAGAGACAAGACCACAGACAAAGGCAAAGGGGGCTCTCAGAGCACATGGAGCTGAATCAGGAAGAGACACCATTGCCACAGAGGTCAGCCGGGACTCAGAAAGAAGGAGCTAAGGCCTTCTTTCCTGCTGCCAAGTCACCGAACCATACCCTTTCCTCATATACCCAAGGCACCATCTGGTAGAGGAGAAGAGAAGACAGCTGGAAATCTGAAAGGCAGGGCACTTTTACCTAAAGGGATCGAGCATTTTCTCAAGGACACTTCATTTATTTACTTAAAATTTTAATTTATCTTTAATCGAAGGTTCATGTATATTAGTTTCAGGTGTATAACATAGTGATTTAACATTTTTATACATTTTGAAATGCTCACTGCAATAAGTATAATTGTCATTTGCCACCACACAAAGTTATTACAATATTATTGGTTGTATTTCCTATGTTGTATTTTTCATCCCATGATTTATTTCATAACTGGAAATCTGTGCCTCTTAATCCCCTTCACTTATTTTGCCTATCCTTTATCCCCTCTCCTTTCTGGCAACCACCAGTGTATTCTTTGTATTTATCAGTCTGTTTCTAGTTTGTTTTGTTTCACTTTGCTTTTTAGATTCATGTGGTATGTGAAATACAAAATCATGTGGTATTTGTCTTTCTCTGCCTTGTTCACTTAGCATAATACCCTCCAGTTACAGCCATGCTGACACAAATGACAAGATTTCATTCTTTTTATGGCTAAGTAATGTTCCACTGTATATATATGCACCACGTTTTTATCCATTCATCCACTGATGGACACTTAGGTTGCTTCCATATCTTGGTTATTGTAAATAGTGCTGCGATAAACATAGGGGTGCATATAGATTTTCAGATTGGTGTTTTAGTTTCCTTCTGGTAAATGTCCAAACATAGAATTACTGGATTGTATGATAGGTCTACTTTTAATTTTTTGAGGAACTTCCATCCTATTTTCCAGAGGGCCTGCACCAATTTACACTCCCACCAATAGTGTGCGAGGGTTCCCTTTTTCCACACGCTCGTCAACACTTGTCTTTTTGATACTAGCCATTCTGACAGGTATATCACATGTGATTTTTGATTTGCATTTCCCTGCTAATTAGTAATGTCGAGCATCTTTTCATGTGTCTGCTGGCCATCTCTAAGTCTTCTTTAGAAAAAAGTCTATTCAGATATTCTGCCCATTTTAAAATCAGAGTGTTTGGGTTTTTTGGTGTTGAGTTGTATGAGTTCTTCAAACATTTTGGATATTAACCCCTTATCGGATACACCATTTACAAATATCTTCTCCCATTTTGTGGGTTGCTTTTTCATGTTGTCGATGGTTTCCTTCACTGTGCAAAAGCTTTGTGTCTTGATATAGTCCCAATTATTTATTTTTTCCCTTTGTTGCCCTTGCCTGTGAAGACAGATCCAAAAAGTATTGCTAAGAATTATGTCCAAAACTTTACTGCCTATGTTTTCTTATAGGTGTTTTATGGCTTCAGGTCTTACATTTAGGTCTTTAGTCCATTCTGAGTTTATTTTTGTGGGTGGTATAAGTAAGTAGTCCAGTTTCACTCCTTTGCATGTAGCTTTCCAGTTTTCCCAACACCATTTATTCAAGACTCTTTTCCCCATTGTATATTCTTGCCTCTTATGTCATTACAGACACTGTTCAAACGGTTGTGCAACCACACAGGTTGTAAGATTAAAATTTAGGAGCTTTTCTGGCTTCCTAGCAGGTGAGACCTCATGAAGAAGATACTATGGACAACCTAAATAAGCAACACTCTCTTTGCCTGTCTGAGTTGGGTATGAATAAATTTTTTAGTCCATTGCACATGTCAAGAGCATAAAAACTGTGATATGGAGCTCATGGATAGACATTTGTATTTCCAGTGCCTAGGCTGGTGTCCCAGAACATAGAAGGTGCCAGATAATTATTTCCAAGTTAATAAATTAATTAATAGCCAATTTTCAGTAATAGAGTGAAAGAACATTTTTACAAACTCATATATATTATTGTAGAAATATCAGTCACTTCCTTGGTTCGATGCAGGCTCTCTGGGGAATCTATATAATTCAGTCTTGTCTGAAACAGGACCGGCAAGATAAGGTATCTCATCAGGGAGAAATTGAAAAGATGAAATGGAGTAAGAGCAACTAGAATCCGAAAAGACTGTCTAATAAAGGTCACTGAGAGGAGATGGAAGAAAAAAATCAATGAAGAGCTGCAAAAGAAAGAAAATTTGTAATAGCTGAAGTTAATTTAAGGCAATGACAAATGGAGCTGGGTTTGGGCTATGTATATGAGACCTACCAGTACAGTCCATTTTATTTTTATGCAATAGCCTTAACTCCATGTCATAAAGCACTTAGCATAAAACACTCAATAAGAGAATCAATTACAGACTGGAAATGACATAAAAATAATTTAAAATTTTTTTCACATTGCCTTTTCATACCAATTAATTTCAAAATGAGCCGCTGGTTTGTTGATTTGCGTATTTACTATTGAACACAGCCATCCTCTTTGCATCAGCATAGCCCAGTTCATTCACAGGGTAGACTCAAAGCCCCTGGAGATAATGCTTTCATAGTACACTTTATAGCAGAATTTCTGCAAGACTAAACTCATTCATTCCACTCATCCTAAACACGCTTTTCTTCCTCACCCACCTCTTTTGATTCTTTTTTATTTTACCAACACAGTGTATCTCATATCTGCCCCAGCTCACTCTCAACACCTCTTGTCTAGACCAGGGATAGAAGTTACATTCAACCCCTGTGCCAGTTCAAGGGGAATGGGGTGCTGTGTTGAGAAGGATTCCGAGGCATTGTCCAGGTACACAAGGAAAGCATGTCGCGATCAGTGAATGATGTCTACTCTGGATGTAGGAGAAGGAAGGCCAGGGTGTCAACCATGTATATGCCATTCCTAGCCCAGAATTTTAACAACCTCCCCTACTATCTCCTCACCTTCAGTCTCTTGGTTGTACAATATTCTTTTCCTAATAGTTAGGAATATTCACTTTCCCCTCATACTCCTCTTATAGCTGTTTCTTACTTCAGGAAGTCTAGTCTCCTTCGCATAGAATTCAGGGCCCTCACAGTCTGCTGTCCCTTTCCAACCTTATGTTCTGCTATGGCCACATATCCTTTTACCATTCATCCCCACTTTCTCACCACTCTGGACTATTCAAATAGATTCCAGGAGTATGTCTGCATTCATGTTTTTCCCTTTCTTGGAAGTATGCTTCAATTTCCCTCCACATCTTTCATACTCAGTCCAAATGCCTTCTCCTTTGGAAAACCTCATATCCCTCCAGCCAGTCAGATTTAATTGATGATTCCTGGAATGTATTGCACACCCAGAAGAAAAATGAGCTCAGCTAAGCATTCTAAACAAGAAGATACTTACCAGGTTTTGCCAACTCTGGCTCCCAGAACCTTTATTGTGATAAGCAGAGTAGTACCCTCCTATCTAGAAATGCATGTACTGCAATATCTACAAGTACTTTATAAAAGAAACAAAAGAAACAAATGGAAATCAATGAACCCATATTCTGGAATGAGACTATTATTTTCTAAGCCTATATTTGGGGGGGGGGTTGAAATTAAGTTCTTGTTCCTTATCACAAATGAGCTAGTGGAAATCTTACCCAGATTCTGTTCTGATTCAGCAGTAATGAATGTGAAAAAGATACAGTTGCCTATTAAAAGTAAAAAACACAGACTGGCCTTTTATTTTTAAAATGATATATAGATTATCTATTTGAGGTACTTTTAAAACATAGTGACTGAAAAATGACAAATACAAAGATGGAAAGAGATCTACTAGGAATGCAAACAAACAAAAAAGAAACAGAAATTGAGAGATTATTGTCAGATAAAGTTGACTTCAAAACAGAAAATAAAGCTAAGCTATTTCATCCATAATGGAATACCACAGTAATGAATCTTTTTGTATCAAGTGACATAACAGCAAAGTTAATCAGTGGACTAAGCTAGTGAGAATGAATGAAAGTAAGTGTCTTTCTGGGAAGGCTGGACACAGAAGGGCCCATGTAACTCTTACGAGACCCAGACTTCACTAAATGTCAAGCTACCTACTGAACATCTTCGTTGGATATCTAATAGGTATCTTAAACTTAGGTCTTCAAACCAAATTCTTCATTTATCCCCTAATCTGTTCTTCTGTCAGCCTCCAACCTCCAGCCTCAGAAGATGGCAATTCCATTTCTCCAGTTGCTCAAGCCAAGAACCTTGGAGTTTGTCTGGACTCCTTTCATTCTTCCACACCTCACCTCCATTCCTTCAACAAATTCTACTCTACCTCCAAACTACAGCCCAGATCTGACCACTCCGTGTCACCTCTTCAGCTGTCACCCTGGTCCAAGCCATCATCATCCTTCATCTGGATTACTGCAATACCTTTATAGCTTGTCTTTCTCACTCTCATTAGAACAGCTAGAGTGGTCTCTTTAAAACCCAAGATTGTGCCACCCCTCTGCTCAAAGACCTTGAGTGGCTCCCACATACTCAGAACGAAAGACAAAGTCCTTACGGAGGCCTGCAAGGCCCTACATAATTTGGCCCTGGCTTACTTCACTTCCTTTATCTCCTTTAACTTCCCTCGTCTCACTTGGTTCCAGACACACTGACCTCCCTGCTGCTCAGTAAATAACAAGCTAGGCATGTCCCTGCCTTTGGGCCTCTACCCTAGCTGTTCCCTCTGGCTGGAACATTCTTGCCTGGAGAGCAGCAGGATTCACTTCTTTACCCCCTTGGGTTTCTGCACAGGAGTTAACTCTCAGAGGAGGCCTTCCTTGAACCCCCTCACTGAAACAGCAATTCCCTCCTTCTCCACTGCCCCCTCACTTTCCATCCTCCTTGCCTGCTCTATCTTTCTATAGTCCTTATCACTATCTGACCTATGACATGTACTTTCAAAAATTTGTTTTTCTGATTTCTGTGGTTCCTCCTTTCCCTCAAGAATGTAATTTCCCTGAGGCCCACACAGGGATTTTTTGGGGGGGGATGGGTTGTTCATTGCTGTGGCCCCAGAATCTAGGACAGTGCCTGGCCTATGGTAGTTTGATAGATATTTGTTGAATGGGTTGAATGATTGTGTCAGTTACCCAGCCACTCTTAGCTCTCACTTAGAACTCAGGAAGGATCCATAAAGGCCAGGTAGTTGGTGTAGCTGGCCCAGACTGACACTCTAGGAGGCACCTTGGCACTTGACAGGCCACCTCAGAAGGGGGAGTGGACGCTGTGGGTCCATGCTCTGTTTACACGACTTCTACTATGTCTCTGCCTTTCTTGCTTCCACTTCCCTCACTCCCCTCTCACTCCCCTCCCCATCATCATAGTCAAAAAACCTTTATAAAGGCTTTATTAGCGATTACTCCTTCTAGGGCATCTGCTATGAGCAGCTGTGGGGCTCTAGGGTGTGGGCTGCCTGATATTTTTAGGCAAAGAGAATGTTTGGCAGTGAGCTCACCCACATGAGCTGGAACAGAATAGGGTCAAACCACCTGCTCCTCCCCATGCTGTGTAACTGATGCCTCTAGGTGCCATTAACAGGCCTGACTCAATTTGTCCTTAGAATTGAAGGCCAAATGACATCGGTTAATTAATACTGAGATTGAGAATATGGGCCTTGACAGAATTGAGTTCAAGCTCTGCCACTTAGTAGCTCTGAGACCCTGGGAACATCACCCAAACTATCTAGGCCTCCATTTCCTCATTCATGAAATGGAAATAATAATAGGACTTGCTTCGGGGAGCTGCTGTTAGGATTAAATGAAAATTCTAGTTAAGCCTGTAGCCCACTAGCACGGTGCTTAGCCCCTGGGAGGACTCAGTGAGTTCTAGCTGCTGCAATTTCAATGGTTGGTGTTTCCACCCAAATTACAGAATAAAGCTCATGCACCATGAGAGATTCCTGACAAGAGGAAAATTATTTAACTCTCATCCAGCCCCCAAACATTTAAGATGGACCACTTGGACTCAATTTTTAGCGACTGTGTTGTGTCCTTGAAGTTGCTGAGTAGCTAAAACTGGAGGAGTCCATGAGACAGAGCCCCGGGGATTAAGAAACAAAGTAAATGTTTATCTGCATTTTATGTGCTTGGTCTGTTAAATAGCTCTGTTTTCATTGACTTGGCCCAAATTGATCAGTTATTCACAGGAGACCTTAACTATGCACTTCTATATATAAAGTTTCTTTAACTGTTGGTTTTTTAACTACTTTGGTATTTTTGGACTTTCAAAGTATACTTTACCATTATTCTCAACTAAAAAGTAATGTGCCCTGTTCAATATGGATTTCCAATCAGGTGGCCACAACTGAAGGACATGTGACCGGGCCTGTGTTTGTGTACATAATGGGCTGACTTCTATAGGACACTTGTTTCTCTTTTTTCTGGATGTATGTCTTCTTCACACATGTCAAACAGGAAATCATTTGAGATTTAAAAAACCAAAGAGCCTGGGGTTTCACTTTCCTTTGCTCTCCTCCACAAAATCTAGCTGGGGTCTGTAGAGTGAGGGATCTTGAACAGGGGTGAATGGTTGAATGCCTCAGGAGTGGGGTCCTGACTGGCATTGCAATCTGCTATCTCAGGGCTTTTTGGAATCACAGATGGCCTCTCGCCAATCCATTAGGACTCATTCCCTCGCATTCTTAGATCTACGGGTCTCTGATTAATATGTGTGTGCATGTGTGTACATGTATATGTGAGTAGTGTATTTGTGTAAGAGAGAGAGAGACGACCTGTCCTGGGCCTGAGATGAGATTCAAACCTATCCAGGAATGTCCGATGAACTGAAGGATAGATCCACGAAGAGCTTATTTATATGAAGGCTTAGTATGAAAGATAAGGCATTTGTTGGAGCTTATGAAAGGAGAGCCTGGTGTCCTCTGGAAACTTGCTCAACAGCCCCCTCTGAAGGACTCAGGCCTGAGGTCTGCGGAGAGAAGACCTGGAGAAGGAACTGTTTCCACAGGGACTTGGAATACCCCGAGACCCTTGGGTGACTCTGACATGGTAAGGAAATCTGCTGGTATGGGCCTGCTTTGACAACTTCAGGAGCACAAGAGAGATGACTTGTGGTACAGAAGGAAGCATTCTAACTGAGGACTAGCAGAGAGGGCAGGGATGAGGCACTCTCTCCAGTAGCTTCTTAGATAATACAGACCACCCACTGGAATGTGTGGGAAACACACCACCATTATTAACCTCACTGTGGACTGACTGTGTCCATGTGTCAGGCACAGTGCAGGCACATTTCATCCCATTTTATAGGTTGAGATAGTAAATTGTCTGGTCTACACACATAGCATATGATGTATTTGATCTTAGTCTAGGCAGTTTGATTCCAAACCTATTGGTCTTGATCATCCCTTTATATATCTCCAGGGTTATATGAAACAGAATAGAAAGTCCAGAAATAGACCCAAATACATATGACTGTTTATATGAGATAAAGGGTATAACCTTAAAAAGTACAGGTAAAAAATTGATTTATAAAAGAACGGTTATTGGGATAGGTGTGCAGGCATCTGTGGATCCCTACCTCACACTGTGATCTAGAACAAACTCCATCCATGTGGATTAAATATAGGTTTCAGCATAAATGTAAAATCATACACATACTAGATGAAAAATGAACAAATTCCTTTATAAAAATGGACTAGGAAAAGCCTTTCTCATAATGACACAAAAGTCATAAAAGAAAACTATGGTAAGTTCAATTATATAAAAAGTCAAATGACAAAAAAGGAAAAAAACAACTCATATCAGAAGAAAAGACTAATCTCTGATTATATAAAGAGGCCCCAAAATTGATTAGGTAAAGACCGATGACTCAATAGGAAATTAGGCAAGAGCATGAAATGTCAGCAGAGAAAACAATGCAACGATTCTTAAATATATGAAAAGATCCTCAACCCTAATTCATTATAAGAGAAATACAATGAGATGCCATTTGAAGTGCTGTTGTGATACCAATTTTCACATATCTGATTGACAAAAATCCAAACAAGTAACAACATACCCTGCTGGTACAGCTGTGGGAAAACAGGCATTCGCCCACATACACCATTGGTGTTCACAGCCCATCATTAAAATACAAAAGCACTGACCTTCTAACCCAGCAAGCCTACTCCTGGGAATTCATCCTATTTTGTACAGACTTACCTGTACAAAATAACAGACGCCCAAGTCAGGTCACTGCAGCATTGTTCGTCTTGGCAGACTAGAAGTGACTGAAGTGTCCATGACTTGAGATCTGCTCAAACTAAGGCAAATGCACCAATGGGATATTGTTCATTTGTGAAGCAAGAGGGAAATACATAGGGTCCTCTCCATATACTGGCTCGTTAAGATATACAGGACACATTGCAGAATGAAAAAAGCAAGGCACAGAAGGTGTATGGTTTATTGCCTTTTGTGTATGAAAGGGAGAAAAGTGCAGAAAAATATATTCACACTGGCATAAAGAAAACTGAATGGATATTTAAACAGTAAAAGTGATTATCTCTTGGGGCAGAGGAGTAGAGAACACAGTGGATGGGGGGGTGGGACAGAAAACTTCCATTCTATAACTTTTTATATCATTTTGATTTTTAACCAGGATAATATATTATCTAATAAAAAAATAAAAGAACTCAGAGAACTTAATTATCTATACTTCTGTGTTTATTGGCTGCTTTCCTCTGCACTGTGTTTATCCTTTGATAACAGATGACCTAGTTTGGGTCTGTCTTCAAAAAACAGTGAAACAATCCCATAGTTATTGGCTGTGGGAATTAGAACTGGGTCTGTCATATTTGGTCCAGGAGTGGAGGCTGAGCAGGACAATCCCTTAAAGACTTTGGGGGAGGCTTACAACTGTATACTATCAAGCCAAAGCATGATAACAATCCAATTTAAAGCTGTAAGTGGCATGCTCCAAGAGAATCGCAATTCTCCAGACTGTTCTAGAATTGGGATGCAGGTCACAGTCAACAAGGGGCTCTATTGTCAGCTCTGCGGCATCCGGGAGCCCTCTGCATGTCTAACCTCTCTGACACGGGGAAGGAGGTCTCAAAACTGGAGGCATGGCCCGGGACAAGGAGGGTTGGTGTATACTCTTGGGCTATATCATCCTGTGAAAGCTAATAGAGGGAGCTGAAATTGAGAACAGGCATAACTGAAGGAAAAGAGGCAGTGATCTGAGTCAAGAAGGTCAAAGAGGGGAGAGATGGAAAGAGAAGGGAACTACTGTTGGCTGCTATTTTGTATTTTGTTGCTAAATCCTCTCAATAGCCCATGAGGTAGGTTTTATTATTTGAAAAATGAGGAAACTGAGGCTCAAATAGATTCACCAAGCCGAGCTCAGGATGGTTGTAAGTGATGAAGTCATATCTCTTTAATGCCATGCTCTGTGCTTTTGTGCTCTGACTTCCAAGGTCATAGTGAGCAACAGATTCTTGTAATCATTACCACCCTTTTCTAAATGGCCCTTGTTTCTCCTGGTGTCCCCAGCCTCTGCTACCAAGAGAGGAGACTCTGAAGCCGTCCAAAACCCGCCTTTTACCTGCCAGAGCTCTGGGGTTACGCCTCCTCTTGCCTCTTCCCCGCTGGTCCTCGAGCTCGCCCCGCCCTGGCCCGGGTCTCACGTTGTCAGTGTGACAACTCCAGTAGTGCCTGTTGAAGGGATGACCCTACTCTCTCAGGGGGTTTGCTTGTTTTCAGAGCTTTTTCTCTTGAGGATCTTGCTGTGGGGCCGTTGGCTCCCAGTTTGAGGGGCACCACCTTACGTCAAAGTCCAGGCTGCACTTCCACGCCTGGCACCACAGGTGGAGTCCAGGTGCGCCGCCCCCTCCCACTGACTGGTGCCTGCTTACTGCTTCAGGGATCCCTGGCGTGTTTGGAGGAAGCCTGTGCCTTCTCTTTCACTTGGAGGCTTTACCGCAAGAAGTGCTTTCTGATTTCATCTCCGCTCTACTAGATCATGGGTTGTACAGCCACATTTCCCTCTAGACCTTTGGAATCTCTATGTGCAGGTAAGGCAGCAGCCATATTGATCTGGTCCCAGACGGTGGTAGCTAATTCAAGCCTTTCCCTCCAGGCCCAGCACTTCCCAGCCACCCACAGAGAAAGGACATCCTTCTTTTATTTGCAACCTACATACTCTTTTCTGCCTGCCCAGCCCTCCTTTCATATACCATCTCTTCTAGAATCAATAAAATATCAAATACACTTAATCACTTAAATACCAGTTTTGTGGGGCTAGACAGCTGACTGAGGTATAAACATACATGGGTATACAAGTGTAAAACACACCGCATGCTGGTGTTTACCTCAGTTAATGTGCTGTCATCCTGAGGCATTTCACACCATGGTTTTCTTCCTCACTGAGTTTCTCAGTGACAGCCCAGTGACCTTTTGTCTGAAACAAGGCCATTTCTGTGAAGTTAACTTCTAAAGCTGCACACATTTTGACTTGTAAGCCATAAAGGGACATCCACAGTCCTGACTCTTTATAGATAAATTTAACACATACATATGTATCATCCCCCGGCACCTCAGATTAGAGGCCTTTGGAAGAATACAGTGTTCATTTATATTCCTCCCATAGCTGGAAGCCGCATTAAGCAGTTACTTTTTTATTGATGAGCGTCGAGCCGCAGGCCCAAGCTCTCTCTCCTGCTGGTCACTCCTCCAGCCAGCCCCTTTCTGGAGGCTATGAAAGCGATTTCCCATCTCGGAATAGCTAAGAGCCCTGTGTGGAAGCACCTCGAAGAGATCCCGCCTCCAGCTGCAGTCCCTGCCTGAACTCTGGGAAACAAACCGCCCACTTTCCACACTGTTGCAATTTACTACAAGTCTTAGCAAGAACAGTCCCTGTTTCAGACTGGCACCCAAATGTCTGGGGTTTGGAAATTTATAATTGGTACTTGAAAGTGCCACCAAGACTTCTTGGGAAAAAACAGTGGAAGACTTCCTTGCAAACATCGATCCTTATGCATGCCAGGTAATTTACAATAGTCCTCACGCCCTTCTTGCCCGTGGAAAACTGGGCACCCAGCTTCTCAGGAGGACATCAATGCCTCTTGATAGCCTGATGCCACAGCCAGCTTTTTATGGCTTTAATTCCCTCCAGCCTGGAAATTGTGGAGGAATGACTGGAGATTCAGGTGGGAATGTTCAACAGATACCAATGAATTCTGCCAGCCATGAGCTCACGACTCCTCTTTGCATACAAATATCCCCTAAGACTTAAAAATGTTGAAGTGAAAAGTGCAAATCAAATGATTTTCTGTCTTCCTCATTAAGACTCAGTGCTGGAAACTGACAGGAGAAATGTTCTCAGCTTATGCAGATGACCCAAGCATGCTTAAATGTATGCCATGTCTCTATATTTTAAAATTCTGAACCTTAAGTCATTGTTAATAAACTTGTTTTTATATTATGAAAATTATAAGGTATTTCTGGAAAAAACAAAACAGAAGTAAAAAGAAGGGGGGAAAAAATCCCAATCATTGTCCTACCATCCAAAATCAAGTGCGTTAACTTTTGTTGTATTTTCTTCAAGCCTTTAAAAAATTTGGCTTTCAAGATTTTGCTCTTTTCAAAAAGCAACTGACTCCCTTGCCAGTGTTTGCCTCACCAAATACAAAGCAAACCTTATAAGACAACACCAAGGGGTGTGTCAAGGGAAAAAGCACTTTTTATGCACTGCTGAGCCATGTAGACAGCCTGGGGACTCTTTGCCTTCCACAGTCCTTTCTAGAGATGGGGTTCAACCTCTTCACAGTATGGGAAGTAACCTTCCCCTCTCTCCTTTTCGAACCTATAAATTAAGGTTTTTGGGAGTGGACCCTGGTTTTCCCTTTATGTAATTCTCTGGTGATTTAGCCAACAGGCTCTACCTCCCCTCCCTTGGGACATGGTTTATCCCAGAAAGGGTTATTTGTACCCAGTCTGTCCTTCAAACACAATCCCAGGCATTAACAGTTTCCCTCTGAGGGATACAGTTAACCCTTTAACAGCACCCTCACGAGCAGGATGCCCCGAGAAAGGTGTCGGGGCCTGATCAGCCCACTGCCAGCATATTTTGGGGGTCAGTTCTATTTCAGAGGCGCTAAGCTAAAACTTGACAAGATTAATAGGCATGTTAAAGAAATCTAAACACCAGCTGGAGGAGTGCCACTAAAGTCATTAGCACATGAACACGCACACAACTTTTCTTTCTTCCCGGGCTCCCTCTGTGCCATCAGATTCTGGATGAATTTCCATTCGTTTTTGCTCAAAGTTGCATGAGAATGCCATGGGAAGACAGGTTCTGGAGTATCTGCAGAAATAGGACCTAACTTGTGGGACACAGCACAAAATGAAAATGCCTGCTCCTTGTTCAAAAATGATTAAGAACGTCTCAGTGGTGACAGCAGGGCATTAAACTAAACACTTGAGTGTGGGGTCCCATGTGACAGTGCAGGCTACATGCCTAGGAAGGCTGCACATATGATTCATATTCTTGTAAGCATGTGTCCATGTGCCTGTTCTGGTTTTAAGGATCTGCTTTACATGTGGAGAACTCTACTGCACTGTCTTTAAAGCAGGGGAGTAGAGATGGCCTATAGCAGAAAAAGCCAAATGGGATAGTCCTCTAATATCCTGCCTCTAATAAACCCAGGTATTAGTGATTAATTTAGGGCCAGGCATTAAACCAGCAAGGGACTGAGAAAGGGAAAATATTGATGGTGGTCATGTTGTCAGTTAAGAAAAGATGAGTAGCTGTATTTCTTCCCACTGTTTTCTCAATTTCCTTTAAGTTATCACAGATTTTATCATTAAATTTATTATTTACTTATTCTAGTAAATCCTTGGGAGCGGAGTCCATCGTGGTTTCACTTCTAACTCCTCTAAGGCACTTAGCACAGTGCTGGGCACTCAACTGATGTTGAATGAATCAATTCAGTAATGGCCAGAATGTCAGGCTTTGGAGGATGAAGGGCCAGATGGAGACCTTAATGCCTTATTTCTTTAAAAAAAATAAAAGTTGAAAGTACAGGAGATGTTTCTTCACCACACCCAGGCAGAGCAAAGAGAGAGATACAACCGAACTGTGTTCAAGCTTCAGTGGAAAAGAGTAAACAAGGGAGAGATTACACGTAATTACAGACAATCATGTTTCAGCGGATAAACAGCAATCAAAAAGCAAGGAGGTGCGGGAGCCTGGCCCCCTTCCAGCTCCAGCCGGGACACAGCCGTGGAGAGAAAGCCCTGGGTAGGACCCATTCCCCTGAAACTCTGTTTTTGGTTCGTTAGGGGATGATGGCCTGTTGAACTGTTTTATGTTGTCTGGATTTTACTTTTTCTGCTCAGGGGTGGGGCAGCAGTTATGGAGCTGCTCTGGCTGTCCCTTTGGCACTTTGGAGTTGATTTTTTTTTTTTTTTTTGGCCTAAGGCATTACCAAAAAAAAAAAAAAAAAAATCGGTTCTCCAAAGGAACACTGAAGCCAGAGGCAAATCATTTGAAATGCTTGGCCAGCACATAGGACAACAGCATTTCTCAACCAGATCGCTGCATTGGTTTAACACATCATAGCATAACACATGAAAACGTACTTTTTGGGACAACAAACACTTAGAGACACAGTTCCTGCAAGAACCAGAGCAAGAGACCGATGAGGCTTTGATCCTTCAGGCCCCAAAAATATATCCGGGGAAAGAAAAAATTCGTTTGATGCATTTTGTTGGTCATGTTATCCAAATAATTTCACCTAGATCTCTGCTGGGTCTTATTTACAGGGACTCGGCTATTTTTTTCTGAGCTTAGGAAAATGAGCAGCATTAAGACTTAATCGGATACTATAAAAACTGACTTGGGAATCAGGAAAGCCCAAATCTTGAGCATTCTACTGACACCAGATGGTTATGGCATAAGTTTAGGAAGGAACAGCTCCCATGCCCTGCTCAAAATCTGCTCTGCACACCCCTAGGCCCCTGAGCATCGTCAGGGTAATCTCTGCTCCTGCGCTTAAGTTAAATGTGTATTTCACAGATAATTATAGGGTTCTATGGGACTTCAAGACGGTATCCATGTGAATTAATCATGTTAAGCTTCTACCCAGGTAATGAACCAGGTAGAAATAGCCTGGGGCATCAAAATAACCCAAACTTTCTGTGTTGGGACATTGAACCCTCTTCAGAGGTGGGGCGAGGGTGAGGCACTGGAGACAGTAGTTCTTAAAGTTCATGCATTCGCATCACCTGGGAAAGCTTGTGAACTATGAAGAAGGGGATGTCACCCTCTGAGCGTCTGATTGGGTGGGCCGGGGTGGGGTCCTTGAATCTGCATTTATAGAGCCAGGTGATTCTGATGAGGGTGGTCAAAGTCTCCTGATTGGAGAAGTATGCCGTAGGTTTTCCATCGGGAGCAAGGATCAGATTCACTGGGAGGGGTTGTTGAAACACAGGTGCTGGGCCCCACCTCCTGAGTTTCTGATTCAGGTAAAATTCACGCAGAACCTAGATTTCTAATAAATTCCCAGATGATGCTGTTGGTCCTGACATCACACTCTGCAACCCGCTGCTTTAAACCCTTAATATTCAAAATAGGGTTCCTACAAAACAGCATCACACGGGGCTTGTTAGAAATGCAGAATATCAAGCTCCATCCCACACTTTATGAATACAGATCTGCTTTTTACTGACATCACCATTCGCATCACGTGAAAGTTTGAAAAGTGTCTGTTTAGATTACGACAGCAATGTGCAACCTTAAGTACCCAATGGAATCACCTGAGAAGCTTTTAAAACATACTGATACTGGAACCCAGCTCTCAGATTGTGGGTTTCATTGCTCTGGATGCAGCCTAGGCATCAGATGTTTTAAAAGCTCCCTAGGTGATTCTAACATGCAGTATTTGTCGGGTGATTGTTGATGGAAATTTCTAACAATGCTGGGGAGATAACTTCGCTTTAGCTTGAGTCTTCTTCCTGCTGAGTGGCCTGTTTGTACATGAGTCACCACTAAAGGCAGAAGAAGAGTTGCAAAATGTGAGTACTCTGGGCACGCACAGATACTAATACAAAAAAAGGAAGGGAACTTAGAAAAAAACTCTCTAATTAGAATTCTCAGTGGAGATTTGAGAGGACATTGCAGTGCTAAAATAGAAAAAAAACTGTCATGAAAAAGAGCAATCTGAGAACAAGGAAGAGTTCTTAGAGATGAAAAGCCTTGTTAAAATAAAATGCTCAGTAGAGCAGTAAATAGCACAATGTACGGTATTACAGAACAAGGAATTAGTAGTGAATTATAAAAGTGCCCAACTAGTTCAATTAAAGTCACCAATCATCCAGGGTGCTTTAGTAAAAAGTCTCTGGGTCCTACCCTAGACTTTAGAATCAAAATCATTAGGTAGGGGCTATGAATCCACATTTAATAAGCTTCTGGAGGTGATTTTGATGGGCTATCCCAGATTTTGCAACCACTAAATGAGAAGACAGCCCTAAAGGATTCTCCCTGTGGGGAAAATGGCAGTTCCTATGGCCAGAATCCTCACCTGACCCTAAACTACTTTATAACTGGCCTTCTGCTAGGCTACTGCTTCCACATCTGTAGGCAATAAGCAAGTATTGACTGAGTTGCTATATAAAGAGCTCTGCCCAGTGCTCTGGGAAGAAGCACAGATGGAGGAGGATTACAGATCTGCAGACTGCTGGATGCAGACGGGATTCTAGTGCTTCCCCTACCGCCAGAAGAATAAAGTCAGGCATAAACTCTTTTACCCCAGGAGAATTCTGTTGTCATTTCTCAGTTTCACAGAATCCATAGTGAACCTGTCTGAGGCTGAAACCCTAAGGCAAGACACTCCCCAATCTCCTAAAAAAGAGACAGGAAACTTTCAGGAATCAACAAACAATAAGAGGTACAGAAAGAGTCATAATGGTGCATCATTCCACTGAGGAAGGGGCTGGAATGGAAGGTGGGTTGCTGGTGCACTTCTCGCCACATGTGAGTGGTGGCTTCTGGATTGTATAATGTGGCCTTGATGGAAGGTTGGAAGTTGAAATTCTACTATATGTAACAGAAGTTCCAGAAGTAGATAAATGAACAAGTGCAGGTGAAACTATCAAATAAATAATAGATCATCTTCAGATCAAAAGGAACATAAAATGAGAGGCTACCTCTATTTTTTAACAGCTTTATTAAGATATGAGGAGTCACATTATACAACTCACTTAAAGTGTACAATTCAATGGTTTTTAGTATAGTCATAGCTATGCAACTATCTATTTATAGAACATTTTTATCACCTCAAAAAGAAACCCGTACTTAATAGAAGACATTTCCTACTTTCTGCATCCCACTGTTCCACCCCCAGACATAAACAACCACTAATCTACTTTCTAGCTCTCTGCATTTGCCTATTCTGGACCATTCATATAAATGGAATCACAAATATTGGTTTTTTGTGACTGGTTTCTTTAAGTTCAGCATGTTTTCAAGGTCCATTTATGTTTTAGGATATATTAGCACATTTTTTTACGGCTGAATAATGTTCCATTGTATAGATATATCACATTTTACTAATCCATTCATTTTTTTATGGCAGTTCGGGTTGTTTGTGTTTTTTGGCTATTATGAGTAATGCTGCTGTGAACACTTGTGTATCTGTTTTTGTGTGGTCATATGTTTTCATTTCTCTTGGATATAGAATTAGGAGTGGCATTGCTGGATCATATGGTAACTCCATGCTCAGCATTTTGAGGAACACCCAAACTATTTTCCAAAGTGGCTATGCCATTTTACAATCCCACCAGCAATTCCAACATGCCTTAGAGAGATTTCAGGTTTAGTTCCAGATCACTGCAATAAAGCAAGTATTACAATAAAGCAAATCAACTGAATTTTTTGGTTTCCCAGTGCATATAAAAATTATGTTTACACCATACTGTAGTCTATTGAGTGTATAGTAGCATTGTCTAAAAAACAACATACATATTTTAATTTAAAAATACTTTATCACTAAAAAATGCTAAGGATCATCCGAGCTTTCAGTGAGTCATAATTGTTGATCACAGATCACCATAACAGATGTAATACTAAAGAAAAGGTTTGAAGTATTGCAAGAATTACCAAAATGTGACAGATATGAAGTGAGCAAATGCTCACTTGGAAAAATGGTGCCAATAGACTTGCTCAAAGCAGGGTTGCCACAAACCTTCAATATGTCAAAAATTAAGTATCTGTGAAGAATAGTAAAGTGAAGCAAAATAAAATAAGTATGCCTTTATATGAGCAACAGCTCCACATCCTCGTGAACACTTGCAATTGCCTGTCGTGGATTTAACCATCTTAGTGGGTGTGAAATTATATCTCATTGTGGCTTTGATTTGTATTTCCTTGATAGCTAATGATATTCAGTATCATTTCATGTGCTTAGTAACCACTTGGTATATTTTTGGAGAAATATCTAGTCAAATCCTTTGCCTGTTTCTAAATTGGGTTGTTTATCTTTTTAGTGTTGAGTTGTAAGTCATCTTTATATACTCTAGATACTAGATCCTTCTTGGCTATGTTTGCAAATATTTTCTCCCATTTGATGGGTTGTCTTTTGATTTTCTTAGTAGTGTCCTTTTGAAACACAGAAGTTTAAGCTTGCCAAAGTCCAATTTATCTATTTTGTCTTTTGTCATTTGTGTTTTTGGTATCATACCTAAGATGGCTTTGTTTAACCCAAGGTCACAAAAATGTACTTCTTTGTTTTCTTCTAAGAGTTCTATAGTTTTAGCTCTTTCATTTAGGCCTATTATCCATTTGACTTAATATTTGTGTATGTCATATGAGGTAGGAGTCCAACTTCATTATTTTATATATGAATATCTAGCTGTCCTGGCACCATGTGTTGTAAAGACTATTCTTTCCCCCATTCAGTTGTGTTGACACATTTTTTGAAAGTAAATTGATTATGGATGTGAGAATTTATTTCTGGATTCTCAGCCTGTTTCATTGACCTATATATCCACCTTTATGCCAGTACCACACTGTCTTGATTACTGTAGGTTTGTAGTAAGTTTTGAAATTGGGAAGTGAGTCTTCCAATTTTGTTCTTGAAGAGATTGTTTTGGCATTCTGGGTCTCTCGCATTTCTTTAATACATTTTAGGATTACCTTGTTAATTTCTGGAAAAAAGGGGGGGGGCATGGTGCCTGGGATTTTGACAGGGATTGCATTGAATCTGCAGATCAATTTGAAAACAATTGCCATCGTAGCGATATTAAGTCTTGAGATCTGTGAACATTATTTAGGTTGTCCTTAATTTCTTTCAAAACTGTTTTGCATTTTTCAGAGCGCAGGTTTTATACTTTTTATTTAATTCATTCTTATGTATTTTATTCTTTTTCAATGCTATCATAACTGGAATTGTTAATTGTATTTTCTGGTTTTTCATTGCTAGTGTATAGAAATACAATTTTATTTTTAGCTATGGGTTTTTGCAGATTCCCTTTATCAGGTTGAAGAAGATCTCTTCTGTTGTCGGCAGAATAATGCCTCCCCAAAGATGCCATATCCCTGGGACTTACAAATTTTTTAGGTTCCATGGCAAAGGGGAATTCAGTCAGCAAATGTGATTAATGTTGCTAATCAGCGGGCTTTAAAATAGGGAGATGGCCTTGGATTATCCAGGTGGGCCCAATAGGACCACAAAAGTCTTGAAATGTGCGAGAGGAGAGCCTAAGAGAAAGATGTGACAATGGAAGCAAGGTCAGAGAAATGCTGTGTTGTTAGCTTTGAAGATGGAGGAAGCGGGCCAGTAGCCATGGGCTGCAGACAGCTTCTAGAAGCTGAAAAATGCAAAGAAATGGAATCTTCCCTGGACTCTGTAGGTGGAACACAGCCCTGCTTACCCCTTGAGTTTTATACCAGGAGCTCACCGGTTTCAGAGTTCTTTCCTCAGAACTATAAGATAATAACTTTGGTTGTTTGAGCCACTAAAGTTGTGGTAATTTATTACAGCAGCATTAGGAAATGAATACACCTTCTATTCCTACTTTGAGTATTTTTATCACAAAAATGGGTTGATTTTTTTTTTTTAAGCTTCACATCTTACAGATTCCAAGCAATAAGGAGAACATTCTAAACTCATCCAGTCAGTAAACAATGCATTTCCTACCATAAAAACAATGCGTTTCCTATCTACCAGATTGTGCTGGACTTTTCTTCTGAGCTGCTAAATGTCAAGAGACGACCAGACAAAGTGACAGACATCTGAGGGTAGAGAATTATGTCTGTGGATTCTATGACAAGACAATGATTATTCTTGTGTAAGGACAAGAGAAAACATGCTCAGACTTCGGAAGGATGCCGCTCATGCATCCTTCCAGAAAACTTTCTCAGAGAAGAATTTTACTCAAAGTAAAAATGAAGAAGAACAAAGGAATCAAGAAAGGGTGAAGGAGCATAAAACACTGAAAAAAACAGAGTTAAATGTAAATGCTAATAATGTAGTTGCAAATTACAATGCAAACGTTTTTAAAACTTGCTTGAAAGAGGATATATGATAGCAAACAAAATCAGTAGTACTCTGGAATTCATAAACAAGGCTGTAAGGTAGCAGAGGAGGTAAGAATGGACAGCTTTTCTTGTTGAGCAGGGAGTTCTTGGAGAAACATGTGATCAAATATTTTTGTTACAAACTGTTAAGTAAAGGTAACCGTAGATGAATCTGGGAGAGAATATGTAGCATTCAAATCCTAAAAGAAAAGGAAAAGAGAAGGGAACGAGGCCATGATGGGGACCAAGGGTTGAAGAAAATGAGGAAAGAAAACAAAACAGAAGAGTACATTACGAAGGCAAATACCGTAAAATGCGTAAGAGGGCTGAATCCCTCTATCAAAAGATAAAGATTGAGATTGGGGTGATCTTGAAAGATGAAACAAGCTACAAAACTACATTCTAGAGTTCTTCCTAAATGACTTAGCCAGTTTGAAAATAGAAAGATGAGCAAATATATTCCAGATCAAAATAAACAACAAATATCTGGGTCCCAAAATTAATTTCAGACAGAAAAGAATCTGAGGCTAGAAAAACAAGGCAGTGCGAGAGAAGACGCTATCGGTTAGATAATCTAACACCAGCTGCCCTCCCCTTCCTCTGCTCCTTCCTCTAAAACAGAGGTAGAAAAGCTAAATATTCAATCTCTCTTCTTAACCTCCCTTATAGCTCTGGGTGGCCATGTGAATAGGGTTGCCAGATTTCGCAAATAAAAACTCAGAATGCCCAATTAAATTTGTATTTCAGATAAACGACGAATAACTGTTTAGTATGAAATTTTTTTTAGTCAGACTATATTTAGGACATACTCATGTTTAAAAGTATATTTGTTTATTTGAAATTCCAATGAAACTGGGAATTGTGTATTTTATTTGGCAACCCAGCATGTGACCGGCTCTGGACAATAAGGCATAAGTGGAAGTGTTGGTGTTGATTAAGCTGCTGTTTTGTGTTTCATTTATTTATTATTATTACTGTGATAAAATATACATAACATAAAGTGTACCATTTAACCGTTTTTAAGTACCATTTTCAGTGGTGTTAAGTACGTTCACGTTGTTATATAACCATCACCACCATCCATCTCCAGAGCTCTTTATATTTTACAAATGTGAAACTCTGTACCCTTTAAACACTAACTCTCCATTTCTCCCCTCCCCTCAGGCCCTGACAACCATCCTTCTACTTTCTGACTTTACGAATTTGATTACTGGAAGTGCCTCATGAAAATGGAATCATACAGTATTGTGTCTGGCTTGTTTTACTTAGCGTAATGGTCAAGGTTCATCCCTGTCATAGTGTGTGTCAGAATTTCCTTCTCTTCTAAGGCTGAATGACATTGTTGCATGTGTAGACCATATTTTGTTTATCCATTCATCTATCAATGGGCATTTGGGTTGCTTCCACCTTTGTCTATTGTGAATGATGCTGCGATGAACATGGGTGTGCAAATACCTGTTTAAGTCCCTGCTCTCAATTCTTTTGGAAGTGGAATTGCTGGACTATATGGTGATTCTTTTTCAAACTTTTTGAGAAACCACCATACTGTTTGTATAGCAGGTGCACCATTTTACATTCTTACCAGCATTGCACAACGGTTCCGGTTGAGCTGGTGTTTCAAGTTGGGCTTTTCTGTGTCTTGGGACAACATACATCCCTACTGATGTATTTTCATGGACTCGGAGACAGACAGAGATCTCAGAATCCAGTCAGATTCTCCCTTTGGGCTTTTATCCCAGGTTTATTTGGATAGACCTATTCTTTCTACTGGGGTTGTACATCATTTAGGGAGTGAGCGACATATAACAGAAAATTCAAAAACAGTGGAATAATCTTATTTTCTCACATAAAAGAAGTTTGATATAGGGAATATAGGATAGTACAGCACTTTCTTCTTATTTTCCATTACCCATGATCCTCTTGTCTTTCTGCTCTAACTTTCTTAGCATGCAACTTCCTTTCTCATAGTCCTCATGGCCATGATGGCTGCAGCAATCATATCTATGGGACAGGTGGGGGAAAAGTAGGAAAAGGAAGAGGGCAGCAGGATGCATGCTAACTGAGCCAACACCCTTTAAAAAGCTTTGCTGTAGCCCCACCTTATGACTCTTGTTTTTGGTCAGAACAGCATCCTACTTGCAAGGGAATCTCAGAACTGTAGTTTGTACCTGGGCACATTGATTCCCAAAATAAACTTGGGTTCTGTTAGGGAACTTGGGAGGCTAATATCAGTCTCTGCCTCGGATTGTTAGTCTTATAAAAAGTGAACCTAGAGCAGCTGGGAGCTATCATGCACAACATATGGAGAGAACATACCACGAGCCGGAGAGACAGAAGTCTGACGTCATTTGACTCCTTGTTACAGCTGTGCCTTAACCGCCCAGTTACTTAGGCAAGTGCATCCCTTTGTAAAGCTAGTTTGAGTTGGGTTTTTATCATTTGCAGTAGAAAGAGTTCTCAGTGATGAAAATGCAAGGATCAGCAGAAAAGGATTGGTTAAATAAATAATGGTACATACTGGGAATATGATGCATACATCTATTAGAATTGAATGTGTATAATGATATAGATATATTTATCTCTATATATCTCTGAAAAAAATCTTTTAAAGTACACTGAAATGTCAGTGGTGATATATCTCTGAGTGATGGCACTTCCAATAGTATTTATTCTCTCCTTTATAGCTTTCTGAATGCTGTATAGTGAACATGCATTACTTCTAAAATAAAAGATACCTATGTAGTTATTTTGTAAAAATTAACAGAAATTATATCATATTTTTAAACATGTATGTATATTTGTGTTTATATAAAATATAGATGGAATAATATTCACTGAGAGGTTAGCAGTGGTATCCCTGGGTGGTAGGCCTCCTGGAAGTTTTCATTACATGATTTTATATTTCTGGGTTGCCTAAATATTTTGCATTAACTATCTATTTACAGTATGTGGTGGTCGGCTTTATGTGTCAGTTTAGCTAGGCTATTGTCTCCAGTTATTCAACTGAATACTAATATAGATGTTGCTGTGAAGATGACTTATAGATATAATTAATGTCTACAACCAGTTGTATTTAAGTAAAGATTATTCTCAGTAAACTGGGCGGGGCTGATTCCATCAGTTAAAAGGCCTTAAGAGCAAAACTGAGGTTTCCCTGAAGAAGGAATTGTGCTCATGGACGGCAGCTCCAGCTTGTGCCTGAGAGTTCCAGCCTGCCCCTCCCGATGGCCTGACCCATGGATTTCAAACTTGCCTAGCCAGCCTCCACGATTATATAGGCCATAAATAAATCTGCATGTGTGTGTGTGTGTGTGTGTGTGTGTGTGTGTGTGTGTGTGTGTGTTTCTAACTGGTTGTGTTTCTCTTGTGGGCCCCTAACTAATACAGATTTTGGCAGCTGGAAGTAGAATGCTGCTGTAACAAATACCTAAAAATGTGGGTGTGGCTTTGGAATTGGGTAATGGGTAAAGGTTGGTAGAATTTGGGGGCAGATGACAGGAAAAGCCTAGATTGCCTTGAACAGACTGTTGGTAGAAATATGGATGTTAAAGGGCTCAGCAGGAAGTAAGGAGTATGGTAGAGAATGCCTGCACCATTGCAGAGTATACACATATGGTCATAGACAGGATGTTGGTAGAAATATGGATTTTAGAGGCGCTGCTGGCGAGGGCTCAGAAGGAAATGAGGAACATACTGGAACTTGGAGGAAAGGCGAGCCTTCTTTTAGAGCGGCAGAAATCCTAGCTGAACTGTGTCCTACAGTTTTGTGGAAAGCAGAACTTCTAAGCAATGAATCTGTATATTTAGCTGAAGAGATTTTCAAGCAAAGTGGCAAACATGCAGCCTGGTTCCTCCTTAACACATATGTGAAATGGGGGAGGAAAGACACAAATTCAGGAAAGAATTACTGAGCAAAAAGGAGTAGCACTTGTTGATTTGGGGAATTCTCAGCCTATCCAGATTGCAAAAAAATGCTAATATTAAGAGATTTACTATTAGGAAATTGCACTCTACTGAGAAAGTCAAGGGTGTGGCTGCACGACCTTTGCTAGTGCTGAGGCTATTAAAGGTGTGACTCATGGAATGCTCTTAATTATCTCAACCTTGACGCCAGGAATAGATGTGGGATTACCCAGGAATGATCTACAGAGAAGTCTCTTATCTAATGGCATGAGCTTCTGTGAAATTTCAGGGAGACCTGTGAAGTTCTGAGTAGGTATGCCAGCAGAAGCACTGCTAATTTGGGCTTCGAGGGACAGGGAGAAGATGAAATAGACGAAGGCTGTCAAACTCCCAAAATTCTATAGGCAGGAAAACTACTGAGCTGTAAACAAGAAAAAGAAGGCTAAATCAGAGAGTGGAGCCTCAGACCTAGAAGCTAGAAAAACTGAGAGAGGAAGAAGCCCTATTCCTTGGGCCCTAAAGGCAGAATCTTGAACCACAGAAGCTTACTCCCAGGCCTTGAAACCTAATGGAATTTGCCCTGCTGGGTTTTGAAATTGCTTGGAAGCAGGGACCAGCTTACTCCTCCCCTTTTCCCCACTTGGAATGGGGATATCTACAATTATCTACCTATACCTATACCACCACTGTATTTGGGGTACAGAGAACTTGTTTTTTAGTTTCACAAGTGCATAAATCGTGAGGAATTTTGCTCCAGAAGAATTATACCCAGAGTCTTCACTATACTTGATACAGATGATGCTATTTTGGACTTTTGAACTGGTAAGATTTTGGGCTTGAGTTGACGCCATAATGGGTTAAAACTTTGGGGTGACTGTATTTTGCATGGATGACAGTCATGAATCTTTGAGGGCCAAAGGGCAGACTGTGGTAGACTAAAATATGTTTCCCCAAAGATATCCATATCCTAATATATATGGGAAAGACCTTTATAAAGGTCTTTGCAGATGTGATTAAGTTAAGGATCTTGGGATGGGAAAATTCTCCTCTATTAGTTAGGTGGGCCTTTATATAATCACATATATTCTTATAAGAGGGAGGCAGACAGAGGGAGTTTTCACTCACACAGAAGAAAAAAGGCAATGTGATGACCTCAGCTGAGTGAGAAAGATTTAAAGATGCTTTGGGTTTTGAAGATGGAGAAAGGGGCCGTGAGGCACGGAATACAGTCAGAAACTAGAAGCTGCAAAATGCAAGGAGTGCACCTCTAGAAGTTAGAAAAAGCAAGAAATCAGTTCTCTGCAAGAGTCTCTGGATGAAGTACAGAAATGCAGACACCTTGGTTTGGCCCAGGGAATCTAATTCTGACCTCTGGCCTCCCAAACTGTAAAAGAATATCTTTGTATGTCTTCAAGTCACCAAGTTGTGGTAATTTGTTACAGTAGCAATAGGAAACTAAGGCACTATATAACCAGAAACATAACAAAGCAATATTCACTTGACACCTACGCTGTATATAAATACCACTGAAGTTGAGTTCTAATATTTTGTTTGAAACTTTATAATCTGTATACCTAAAGGGTGGGTTTTGTACATTTCTTCCATGTACTATCTTTGCCAGGTTTTGACGTCAGATTGTGCTAAGCTCTTAAAAACAAATGAGATATCTGTCTTCTTTTTCTAAGCTAAGCAGCTTAAATAGCAGGGGAAGCGGGTCAACTCTCTGTTCCTAGCGTTCTGGTGAGGGGCAGCTCGTTGACCACATTCTTGATTTCTTCCGTGGTCTCTTTAAATTTTAATAATTAGAACTGTGCATTGACAAATTGTTCAGATATCTATGTTTTAATCGCCACAATATTCCTGTGGAATACGTTCTGCTGTTTGGGCCACTTCACAGATAGGGAAACTGAGGGTGAGAAGGCTAAGTAATTTGACGAGGTTATACAACTGCCAAAAGGCAGAGCTCAGACCTGAAATCAGGGTGTCTGGCTCCAAAATTTATCCTTTTGCCTTTGCTTTAATAATGTCCCATGGTTTTATACTTATTGCATACTTTCAATAATTTGTTTCCTTAGAAAATTGTTTCATCTAGATTATCAAGGGTATAACATATTATAGGAAGTATTCTTTTATAATTCTTTAAGTTTCACCTGTATTTATGGCTCCATCTCCTTTCTTACTCCAAATTGTGTATAGTCAGGCTACCTCTATTTCTCCTTGAACTGAGTACATAGTGGATCATCTATTTTATGGCCTTTTCATTCCTCATCTAGCTATCTGACTTAATTTTTCTGCTTTCAAACTAGTAGTTAAAGTCTTTAAATGTTTTTCTGTATCTCATTTTCCTAAGTTTGGTTTGTTGTTTTCCTCTAATTTATTCCTTCACTAAAGGCACCAGACATATTCAATTGATTACTTAGTTCATTGCTTATTTTCATCTTTTCTAATTTGGTAGTTGAGGTTTTTAAGTCTATACATTTCCTTTCAAGTACAGCTTTGGCTACATCTAAAAGTTTTGACTTGTAGTATTAGCAGTATTGATATTTAGCAAACATTCTGTTACTGTAATTTTTATTCCAAGTAGCTAGAAGTTTTTGGTTATTCTCCCATTATCTATTTTTAGTAGAACTGAATTATAATCAGAGAATATAGTTTATTCTATTTGTACAGTTTAAAATGTCTCATAGGCTAAAATAGCAAGTTTGTAAATATTCCATGGACATGAAAAGTTGGTGTATTCTCTAGTTACCAGTATGGCAATCAATATTAGTATTAATATTGATCGATATTAGATCATCTGTATTCTTTCAATCATCCAGCTCCTTTGAATTTCTTTATTTTGGGCTGGTTTAACTGTCAGTGACTGAAAAGGATATGCTAAATACAGATGATTTTTTTATTCAGCAGAATTTGTTATATACCCATCAGTCTAACAGTGATGGTATAGGCTGTCAGCCAGGATGTAAAAATAGAGTTCAGCAGTATCATGAGGCTGGCGTGCCCTGCAGAATGTCTCTCTAGTTTGTTTTCCCAGTAGAATCCTGGGAGTTTTTAATACCTAAACTTTATTGAGCACATGTATTTGTCAATATATTTTTGGCTGATGTTTACATAGGAAAAATCATATTTACATACCAAAGCCTCAACTCGACATTTTAACAAAACAATGTGCAGAGAAGTCTTAACTTACTTTCTAAATTCAAATAGTAGAATATCAGAACCATGTGCATGATGTTTTGAAAAGCATGCTGAGTGTCCTTGAGGGTCATGGGAAATGTACATGCTACTTCCTACACGCAACTGGCCTTTGTTTTGTTGCTGTTGTTTATTAAGGTATAATTGACTATAGCAAAATTCACCCCTTTAAAAAAAATGTACAATTCTGCAGGTTTTGACAAACATATACCCACTGTTATAACCAAGTTACAGAATATTTCTATCACTTCACAAACTCCCCATGCCCCTTTGTAGCCAACTCCCTCTACCCCCAGTCCCCGGCAACCTTTGATATATTTTCTGATCCTATAGTTTTGCCTTTTCAGAATGATATATAAATGGAATCATATAGGAGGTAGCCTTTGAATCTGGCTTCCTTCACTCAGCATGATGCACTTGAGATCCATTCGTGTTGCGGTGTGTATCATGATTTGTGCCTTCTTATTGTTAGAAACATTACATTGCATGGACAGGCCAGTCCATTTATCTGTTCCCCAACTGAGGAGCATTTGAGTTGTCTCCAGATTTTGATTCTTAGGAATAAAGATGCTATAAACATTCACAGGCAGGTTTTTGTGTAAACATCAATTTTCATTACTTTTGGATAAATACCTAGGAGAAGAATTGCTGGGTCGTGTGGTTATTGTATGTTTAACTTTATAAAAAGTCATCGGACATTAGCACACATAATGTAGGGGCTGGGGCACAGGGAAGGCAGCATAGCACAGAGAAGACAAGTAGTGATTCTATAGCATCTTACTACGCTGATGGACAGTGACTGTAGTGGGGTATGTGGTGGGGACTTGCTAATGGGGGGAATCTAGTAACCACAATGTTGCTCATGTAATTGTATACTAATGATATCAAAATAAAAAAATACTTCAAAGTCATAGCATAAAACCTAAAATAAAATCAAATAAAAGCCATCAAACAGTCCTCCAAAGTGACTATGTCATTTTACATTTCCACCAGCAATGAAAGAGAATTCCTGTTGCTCCGTATCTTCCTTGTACTTGGTATTGTCAGCTTTAAAAAAAAATGTTAGCAACTGTAATAGGTGTATAGTGCATTTCCCTAATAACTAATAAGGACTGACATCTTTTTATGTGCTTGTCATCCATAGATCTTCTTTGATGGAGGCTCTGTTTAAATCTTTGCCCATTTTTAAATTGGATTATTTATATTTTCTAAGTCCTTTATCAGATGTGTAACTTGAAAACATTTTCTCCCTGCCTATGGCTAGTCTTTTTATTTTCTTAACAGTGTACCTTAGAAGAGCAGTTCTTAATTTTGATAAAACCAACTTAGTGAACTTTTTTCTTTTATAGATTGTTTTTAGTGTCATGTCTAAGAAATCTTTACCTAATTCAAAAATACAAATATTTTCTTTTAGAGGTTTTGTAGGTTTAGACTTTTCATTTAAGTGTTTGACCCATTTTGATTTAAATTTTGTAATTTGGATTAGCAGAAATGATGTTTTAAGCATTTTATTAGCGTAGATGATGGCTGTTACATATATAGGCATCTTGCCATGTTTTAATTATGTTTTAGGAAGTTATCAGAGTTTTGGGTTGTTATGGAATACATTATCCCCATTTAAAATAATGACCAGTGTTTGGGGGCAGGACATCTGTTTTTCAGGAAGAGATTACTGATGTTAAGTGAGATATGTATTATTTCGTTAAGATGGAGTTTTACCTCTTTAGCTTTCATCCAAAATGTTGTTTGTTAGCAGCAGAAACTCTAATTCTTCTGACAGTTGTTACTCAATGTCAGGTTCAGAACAAATATGAATGGATGAAACCATATTCGGGTCACTAAACTATGACGGTGCTTTGCTTTGTTTTGGCCCCACTGAACATCCTTGTTTACAAAATCATGCCACTTCCCTAAAAAATGAGTGAAATTTTAATAAGCTGGAGGAAGCAGGTGCCCAGGGGAGGATGGATCTGTTACACTGTCATAAAACCCCTCTGCCAGCACACATGCAAATAAAACATGCATGGCAGAAGGCCTGAAAAGAATCAGCCAACTAAGGAGAATCATACAGATTGTGTTTGCACCTGACAAAACTGAGAGTGGGCAAAGCATTCAATTCTTTCTTGTATTCATTTTGCTGTTTTGTTTGAATTTTCCACTGTGAGTAATTCAGCTTGATGTGTTTCTTGTTAGAGATTTTCAATAAACCCTCAAGAACTAAAGACATAATCAGATGCTTCCTCATGACATTTATTCACCCATTCATTCTTCTGTTTACCTAATATTTATTGGTGTTTACTACACCCTCAGAATATAATAGTGAATGAGGAAGATACAGCGCATCGGTTCAAAGGCACTTAGCAACTTGAGAGTGATAGGTAATGGGCCGAAGATTCAAAACTTGGAGGATTTTGAAGAATATCCGCCATCCCACTACAGGAATTAGAGTCTGTTGACAGGCCACATAGTCACGGTGTGGTTGATGGGGGCTCCAGGGCTCCATCCAGTACATGTCATGCTGCGGCTTTGGCAACTTTGGGTGACAGTCTCCTCGGAGGGCTGAGGAGCAGGAGTGGGTTTTCCATTGTGCACTGGTTTCCTATTTCCTATTCAAATTACTATAAACTTAGTTAAAATGACACAAATACATTATCTTATAATTCAAGAGGTCAGAAGTCTGAAACGGTCACATGGAGCTAAACCCAAAGCGCTGGCAGGGCTGCATTCCTTCTGGAGACTCAAGGGGAATACCTGTTTCCTTGCCTTTCCCTGTTTCTAGAAGCCACCTGTATTCCTAGGCACATGGTCTCCTTTCTCCATCTTCCAAGCCGGCATATAGCATCTTCAAATTTCTCTCTGATTGACGCTCCTGCCTCCCTCTTTCACTTACAAGGGCATTGGTAATTACACTGGGTCCACACAGATAATCCAGGATACTCTCCCCATCTCAAAATCCTCAACTTAATCACATATTTTGTTGTATAGCGTATTCACAAGTCCTGAGGATTAGGATACAGGCATCTTTGGGGGGCCATTATTCTGTCTACTACACGTTGGGCTTCTTGGGCCTATCATTTGCTCGTGACCTACAGATAGCACAGGGCATCATGAGAGACGCGAGGACTCGGAGTTCAGGGCACTAGTCCGGGTATCTGGAGGCAGGCCAGGAAGTCTATGGATGTGTTACTGAAATGGACAATCATTCCTGGTCACACAGGTGCTTGCATAAGACCCTGGAACTTCAAGAATGTTGTACAGTCTCAAAGCCACCCTAGATAATCCTTTGCCCTAAGCATGTCTGATATATGTATCTGTCAGGAATAGTCCAGGTTATGTTGTGGTAACAAATAATCATCAAATATTGCTAGCTTATAACAACCTAGGTGTACTGGTAATGTTTCACATCCATCATGGATCAGCAGGACTTCTTACTCTGAGACTCAGGCTGACAGAACAACCACCATTTCAAACATTACCAGTTGTCATAGCAGAAGGACAGGGAGAGATCATGGTTGGGGGCAGGGAGAGTGGCTTATCCAGCAATTAAATATTGGGCTTAGAAGTGACATATATCACTTCTGCTCACAATCAGTTGGTCAAAGCTATTCAGTGGTCACAGTCAAACACAATGAGATCAGGAAAGACAACCTTGCCACGTGTCCAGAAGTCAAAGAACCAAGAATATTTGGTAAATAGCATTAATGACTACTACATTAGTGTTTTCTACTGGTTCCTGATATGAATGAGGCTATGCTCCCAGCAAGGTTTCTTTTGTGAATCTTAGGAATGATTTGAGCTGATCCGAAGCTTGTGTCAAGCGGAAGCAAATGGCAGCCCCATATCATCGCTATGTTGACTCCTGGCAAGCTTGGTTTGTCTTGAGCTTCCCTCTGCAAAGAAAGCCCTAGGGTGTCATAAGGATCTGAACTGCTTTTAAGCTCCTGCAGATCTGGGTATGAGGCTTTTAAAACATGTCCTATACTTGGCAAGGTCTGTCCCAGTACAGCCTACAGGTTGCAAGTTTGCTTGGTTCCTGTCCAAGAAGGCTACGTGGGTATTTGCATGGTCTGTGGATACCAGGACCCTGGCATGAAGCTGGCAGAGCCATTGGATTCATGCCAGGTACATCTGATTATTAACAGGAAATAAAAACATGAACATAAGGTGAACAACAATGCTAACCTCTCCTGTGTCCCTCCTGTTCAAATCCAGCTGCCCACCTCAAACTCCACAGGAAAGACTTGAAGCATCTTATAAATAAGAGGTTCTTCTCCCTGCTAGTCAGCCCCCAATGGGTGCCCAGCAGACACAACCACCTGGACTGGGACCAACTTGCACCAGGTGGTTTATGGGGCCTGTTGAACCAGAATCCAGCTCACAGATTTGGCATGGGTGGATATTAACCAAGATCTCCTTCCATTGTGTTGAGAAACCAGAACACTCTGCTCAGAGAAGAACCTGAGGTGGTAGGTGAAATGCTCAAGTAGAGCTGGTTAATTTCTCTCCCCACATTTCTTGTAGATGGACACAGGGACCACCCAGCTGGGTCCCTAAATACCAAACTTCACTATGATAGGGTGAGTGGTACTTATTGTATTCTCTCATTGTATATCCTCATTGTATTCTCTCTGTGGCTGACTGCTTGGGGCTAAGAATAGAGAAGTTGCTGTACTCCTGCCATTGTTTCTCCTCCTACCCCTGGTGAGGCAATCCTGGTCCCAACCCAGGCTGGATAGCAGATACAGCCGGTGGGCAGCAGGGTTCCGAGCCTGTGGCTGCCTTCCAGGCCAGTTGTCTACAGCTTGTTCCTCCGAGATCCTGTTGGTGCAGCTGGTTGGCCCGGCCCTGACAGACATCCCTGGATCCTGAATGTTGTCTGATTAAGTGGGTCTCTTGGCAATACAAGAGCCCTTAAGTGAGCTGCTGACAGCTTGTATGGGAAGAACTACCTCTTGGTTCTCCCATCGTGTGTGGGCAGGCAAACCTCTGTTAGTGTGATGTGATGGAAAACGACCCAGCTGCAGCCTACAAGTCTCCACAGTTGCAAAGGAAGCTGGGTAGCAGAACTGTCTTTCCCAGTTCTGAGACTGGAGCCATCGTGGTCAGTAGGCAAAGCTGCTGGCCTAAAGGAAGCAGCTAGACCCTGGCCTCACCCTTGTCCTCAGCTGGTGAAGGCCTGTCTCTGTAAAGGAAGTTATGCTTTCCTCCTCTGGAGAGCCAAGACCACGTACCTTCAAAACCAAGGATAGATCTTTCTTACCAGGCAGCCAAAAGGATGATCTGGAAGTATGGGGTCATGGCCCTATCATTATGGAGGGTCACCCTACACCCTGTGCAAGGCCTACCTATGAACTCTGGAGGGGTGACATGAGCCTGGAAAAAGCCAGTAGAGGAGATTTTTTTCCTGAACTATTGATACTCTGGTTTCCACTGGTAATTGCAGAACTTGCAAATACTGAAGAAGGGCCAATCTCTCGGCTGGCAAATGAGTTTTGAAATATCTTTGGGAAAAAAAAATGGACATAGTTGTCCCAGGAAAAAAAAATCAGTTTCCCCTGTGGAATCTACCCCAGGGTTTGGGTAATACTGGCCACAAAACACTTTCATATTCTGGCTGTGTAGCCTTAAATGTCTGATTTCCAGTTGGTTGATGGAGGGAATTTCTTTTTACAGAAGCATTTAGTTAATAAATGAAGGCAGAGTGATTGAATATCGCTGTTTTGTAACCCTTCAAGAGATGAAATAGTAGATCTAGATGATAATACTCAATAGCTGTTAATATTACAAAAAGAAAGACAAACAGAATTGTGTGCTTCCTGGTGGGAGAACATACCACTCCCTCCCTGTGAAGTACTCTAGTAAAAAAGAAAGAGTAAAGGAATCAAACCTGAACTCAGTGAAGCTCTTCCAACCACCAACTTAAAAAAGAAAACACAAGGGACAGAGGAACACACCAAATAACACCACAGGGATACAACCAGCAAAATCTATGTTGTGGGAAATGCTACTGTTCTTCAATAAATAAGTTTTAAGAGAGAAAGAGATACTACATGGAAAAGAAAAAAAAAAAGACTTAGAAGCCACCTAAACCAATTACAATATATGAACCTTATTTGGATCCTGACTTTAACAAATGTAAAAATAAATTGAGCCATTGGGAAATTTTAACACTGACCAGATATTTGGAGACTTTAAAAATTATTGTTATTATTGTTAGATGTAATAACAGGATTATTGTTACGTTCACAAAAGAGCCTTTATCTCTGGAGATGTGTGCTGAACTATTTCCAGATGAAATGATATTTGAAATCTGCTTCACAATCATCCCAGTAAAATGGGAGTTGAACAGCAGTGGTGAAAGTGAGTAGGCATAAGATAGAAATAAGACTGGCCATGAGGTGACAATTGTTAAAACTGGGTGATAGGTTTATGGTATGTTGGGGGGTCACTTCACTATTCTATTTTTGTGTATGTTTGGAATTTCCCAGAAGGAGCGGAGGAGGAAGTAGGACAGGAGAGGAGGAGAGGGGAGGGAGGGGAATGGAGCAGATAGCAAGGCAGGGCTCCAGCAGAGGAGACTGGCAGTAGGAATGGGCAGGGCACTGAGCTGGGGAGAGAGTCAAGGGCTGTCAGACTCCAGAGGTCCAAGTCTGTGGCTTTCCGTCTGGCCGGGCAGTGCAAGAAGACCCAGGAGACTGGAAGCTCTCCGCCCACCTACTCCTGGGCTCCACCCCAGTCTGTGAGCAGTAAGGGCCTGCCATCTGAACTTCTAATTCAAAATGAGAATTAACTACCTTTTTTTCCCCTGGAAATTACCAGCATGCTTCTCTCGGGTAGAAAATGCCTGGTTCCTCCTTTGGCCAAGGGCAGAATTCCCAGCTCTGTGTTCTCAGAAGAGTCGATCTTGAATCCAGAGAGATTCTCAGTAGAGCTAAGGGCAGCTTAGGGCCCCTTGATAAAAACTGTTTGCAATGCAGGGAATTGAGAGAAGGAAAAATCAAAGCCTGAGACTGAACCAGCAATTAGAGCAGCTCCTGGAATATATTTAAGTCAGATCAATCCACAAGGGAATTTCAGTCATGGCTTGCTTTCTCTCTCCCACAGCCCACGGCTGGGATCCTGGCCCTTCAATCAGAGCTCACCAGAAACAGCAACATGCATCTTCTAAAATGCTTTATTACAGTTTTGCAAAGTCCTAGCACACGCCCCTGCTCTTGTGGATTTATTTACACATTGATTTATATATTCCTCTCTCCACAGCAGCAAGCCTCTTAAGATCATACTATTTTATTTGAAAAGACACTGGGGTCGTGCATCTGGACAATGGAGACAGGGGAAGGCCATCTTTGGTGTGCTGAACTGCGCAGATCAGCCTTGTCAAAAACCAAATGCAGGGTCATCTTGCCGCCAAAGGAAAGGTCTTGTGCTGCGGGGAAAGTCCAGAAGAAGACAGAAATGGGAATGCGACAGCATGGAAGGTGACAGAAAAAGCAGCAGGGAGCTTTGGGTGTGGCCCTGACAGGACCGTACCAGGCTGAGGAGCGGGGTCTCCCTACTGCTATGTGGGGACGTATGTGTTCAAATTGCAGCTGGAACTTCTAACTGAGGTTTGAAGTTGGAACCAGGATTTGTCCACGTCTTAAATGGTCTAGTATCCACACGAGCAGGGAGTCAGCCTCACCTGTTCCCGGGGCCCGCACAGTGCAGGCTGCCCTGGCTCTCTGCAGATGGATTCCCAGATGGAGAGGCCTCAGTTAAAAGAGGAAAGAGAGAAGAAAAGAAAACACATAAGAAGAGAGCCTGGAAGAAGCTGAGATGAGGGAGAGAGGCCTGTCCCCTGGCAAAGGCCTGTAAGAGAAAGCCTGCCAGTCTTCTTTATAGATGACTTTTCTTTTTTAGCTAGCAAAGCAAATGCTGGAAAACTCCCTTCATTCTGATTGGCATCCTCTCGGCTCTGCGCTGCCCTTCTCGTCTCCCTCCGTCTCATGAGCGCTTTCATCTTTAAGGGAAGGGCTGGCTGACACAGAGATGACATCTTCACAGTGATCATGGGGTGATTCTCGCTGCCATCGTGTGGGGCCAACAGCTGACGGGCCAGACTAGAGAGCGGAGGGTGCCTGGAACTCGGCTTTCAACTTCCTTTTCAGGGTGGAGGCTCTCAGATTTCAGGTGTTTAAAAGATGTTTGTGTTTGCATGGGATGGGTTTGAGGGTGACAGTCTCACAGGAGAAAGGCAACCCAAGGCTGGGACCGTTTTCTGGGCAGGACGTATGTGTTCAAATTGCAGCTGGAACTCCTAGCTGAGGTTTGAAGTTGAAACCAGGATTTGTCCACGTCTTAAAGGGCCAGTTCTCATGCGGCACCCGAGGGACAGTCTGAGGAACTCCACTGTCTTGGCCCAAGAGGCATTGCGAGACTAAAGACTTGCCCCTGAAGGAGGCATTCGGGAGCTTGCTGCCTCTGAGGTTTCAAAAAAAAGTAACAAAAGGAGCCACATCCGGGAAAAGTTAAAGCTAATACATCTTGGCAAACATAATGAAAAACACAGACAGTTGCTTTAAGAGAGGAGCCCAGAAGGGGGTCAAGTTCTGCTGAGAGAGGCAGAGCGGCAGTTAGATGGGAGCTTATGTTGCAGCGTGGCGGCAAGGGGGTCAAAGAGAGGGTAGGACATTCTGCGTCTGATTTCAGGAAGGATGCACCATGGCATCCACGCTGATCTGGGTTCTGGGGAAATGCTTCTAGAGCCGGGCTTGGAGGGCCCGGCCGGGGGTGCCGGAATGGAGAAGCGCTCAGCAGGGCTGGATTTATGAGGCCGTCTTAAAGAGCTCAGTGCAGTGTGTGTTGCTTTGCCGGATGGAGAGTCAAGGTTTTATGCTAGCAATGGGCCCGGCCACATGTACACCGTGTAGTCAGTGGGAAGGAGGGGAGTTATTTACTCTGATTTGAGGTTTGGGGATCGAGATGTCACTGGAATGCTCAAAATAAAATTTTCAGCCAAAGGGAAAAATAACTGCCCCCGACTTCCATCAGCTGGTGGAATACTCTTCTGATGGAAGCACTAGAAAAATTACATTTTGAGATTCTTCTAATTATAGAGGAGAGATTAGCACCAATTTCATAAATTACATAACCAAGACCTGTCGAGCCACAATAGCCATTTTATCTTAGATACAGGATCAGCCCACTGGAGAAGGAATCTGAGGAATTGAGGGGGTGAGATGGGAGATGTGATTTCCACCTAAGCAGTCTGGGCGACTGCCACACTCCGCAGCCCCCAGTCCCAGCCCAGGGTAATGCTAAGACAACTACTTGGGCCAGATGATAGAGGAAAAACCTTTTACAAGGTTTGTTTTGACTTTAGTACTTAAAATAGGCTGCTATTTACCAATAATTTTTTATTGGTTATTAAAGGGAAAGAATCACATATATACAACCTGTCTTTCCATTAGGAGCTATATTTCAGGATAACCAAATAGCCCCAGTTGATGAAGGAAAGCTGTTTCACAGAAGAATGCAAGCTAATAAATAGAGAAGGAATGATAGAATTGGATAATTACCATTTTGCAACCCCCTATTGAGATAATTGATTCAGGCAAGGATCGTCACTGGATGCGAAAACCATCCAGCAAAAGGCTGATAGTGAATTACATATTTACAAGGTACCAATTATCACCCCACAGTTTACTTGCTACTTCCAAGGGGAAAAAAACCTTATCTTGCCCATGAAGGGATCAAGCTATTGCCATTATAACCCAGTGACCAATCTTAGTATCACCAATAATAGGTCGACCTGACATTGCATGTCTCCTGGTATGGCGCAGGGCTAAGCCACAGCGTCAGCTATCAGGTTTTCTGAATAAAAATGTTAACCTGAATCATATCAGGACTTTAGATTTAGCTTCCATTTTTGGAGAAATGCAAGGGAGATAGGAGCATGTTAGGTCATGGACCTCAGTGAAGCCATCAGGCAAAAAAGATGAGCTATTCTACATTATCTTCAACAAGTCAGAGTCATAGAAAGCAGAAAGGAGAGGAGCTGTTAGAGCAAAAAAGAAAAGAACTAATTACTGAATGTAATTTTGATCTTTTATTTGGTTCCAGTGTAAGAAGATCAGCTATAAAGGGCATTTTGGGGCGAAATTGAAGAAATCTGAATGTGGAGTAGGTATTATATGATATTCGGGAATCAACGTTAATGTTGTTGGTTATGATAATGGCAAAATGGTTATGGGGGCAAGCGTTCTTACTTTTTAGAGATGCATACTACACTATTTGAAGATTAAGCATTATGATGTCTATAATTCATTACAAAACAGCTGAGCGGAAAAACAGAAAGGAGAAAGAAGAAGCGAAATCAATGACCTTTTGATCATAGAGAACAATGAGGATGTGTAAGTTCTCCCCTACAAATATTTGTTAAGCCCCTGCCAGATGTTGGCATGCATGCTGGGTACACAGCAGTGAACAAACGGGCACCTGGTTCTACTCTCATGAAACTCGGAGTTTAGAGGAAAAGGGAAGGAAAACCCATGACTAACAGCAACAAGCTCCATTATTTAGCATTTGTGTGCCAGAATTTAAGCATTAAGAGTGCTTAAACGTATGATCTTATGCTCCCAATAGCCCTACAAAATGGGTGTTCTTATGCTTCAGCAATTGAAGCTCAGGGAGGGGTGTCTCCTGTGCCGCGGCTCAGGGCTGGGGAGAGGCTGAACCAGGTCCTAAGTCTCAGATTTGCGTGCTGGCCTGTGCGGCAGGAGTCCCGTGGAGCTCGGTAATGCCTTAGTGTGGATTAACACTGCCTCTTCCTCTCTTGTTTCTCTTCTTTTTTCTTGTAATCGTTATGAAAGGACCCTGATCATGGCTGTCAGCCAAAAAGAAAGTACTGTTTCATTTATATAAAGGATATGAAAAGTGAAATAATAAAAACCTAGTGCCGCGCATCCCAAAACTCCTCGAAACTGCCCGGACTACTCCTTAGTCTGCCACCTACCTTTTTAACTTTTCCTAGTTAAGCTTGCTTTCTTCTCAACAGTCACATTAAGAGAACTATGTTTAATTCTCATTATTCAATTATTTAATGCTGTGGACACACTTCTACTGTTTTAATTGCTAGTATTAAGCAAAAATGTTTCCTATGTTGAAAAATATGCAGCTTTGGACTACATTTGGCTCAATGCGCTTCTAAGGGATAGAATTGCACTTTGACCTCCAGCTGACCATCAATTGTCATCAAATGTTTACTGAGTATGTAGCGTGTGCCATGTACTGCTCTATATTTATAACATGTTTTCCCTGGCACTCCAGGTTCCTCAGGATTGCTTTACAAACAAGGTTTAGGATCCTGGCCCATTTGCAAATTGGGAAAGTCCTGAATGCTGACCATATATGCCCTCAGGGCTAGCACACAGTGTCCACAAGGGAGTCAGGTTTTATGAGCCTGTCACCACTGCATGAGGCGTTGCCGAGGGCCAACAGCTTTATGGCATTGTGGTAACTAGTTCCTGCAATAGAGGCCCGTCCTATCAGAGGAGCAGCGGTGGGACCAGGCAGCTCCATCAGCCTGTGTGGAAAGCTTAGCCATTCCCCGGGCTCCCATTACAGCAATGTGGCAAAGAGAGGGACCCTGGGAAGACCCCCAACCAAGGATCTTAACAGTTCAACTGGAGACAGATGTGAGGTGTCTTTATTCCACTGGCCTGGGCGTCTGTCCAAAGCCACTATATTTGTAGCTTTTACTCTCTTCTGCTTTTGCAATTAGGTGTCTACTGATGTTAGTGGATTTCCATGTCAGAGAGGGACTTAAGAAGCTCCAGAGATTAATGGGCTGGTTCCCTGCTACCCAGGAAGCCCAGGCAGAACCAGGAAGGCACAGTTCAGCAGTCCTGCCACCCATCAGAGTCTGTCTTAGTTACGGCCAGAAGACTCCAAGTTCCCATGTGCCATTAAAGAAAATACTCAGTGGGACTGTACAAGCTTTGGCATGTGTGAAATTTCACACCTCAGAGATAGCGCTTCTGTGTGTGTCCAGGCTGCTTCCTTGCATGTTAGCATTTTAAAAAGTGTGAGTTAGTCTATACCAAGACCTTTATCATAAATTATTTAATTTCTTTTCCAGAAGAACATTTCCCCGTTTTGTTAATCACCAAGCTAGTCATCAACACAATTGCTGGGTCTTTTCTGAGAAGTACATTTACCCCCCTAGGTATCAAAGTATTACAGGTTTACTGTAGAAAGCAGAGGAAAAAAATGTAAACTGCTTGTAATTCCATCACTCAGAACTACTGTTGACGTTTTGTGAAATTCACTTTTAGTCTTTTCTGTATACATAAGTGATTTTTAAAAATACTGGGATCGTACTACTTCCTATAATTTATGCAGTTTGAATTCTATTGTATTTATAGAGAATATCATATTGTGAGCATACTCTTGTACTATCCAATATTTTCAAAAACATCATTTTTTAATAGCTGCCTAATGTTTTTGCAAGTGAGTTAACCACAATCTCTTTAGCCAAACTCTAAAACATTAGGTTGTTTCCAATATATTTTTTTACTATCATAAAATATACTTTGTTGAACATCCTCAATTTGAATTTTTGCCCTATCAGGATTCTTTCCTTAGAATAAATTTCTAGAGTGGAATTATTGCATCAGAGGGAAGGAACTCTTAAAAGACCTTTATCCACCAGAAGGCTTGGCCACCACATCTTTCTGTCAGAAAAAAATGATCCATTTGGTGGTACTAGACTATTTCACAAAAATTTTTTTTAAAAGCTTTCCCAATTTCACAGGCATAAGATAGTATCTCTGTATTTTCAGACTATTTGATTATTGCTGAAGCTATGTCTTGTCACACTCTAAGTTTCTGGGGAGAAAAAAATCTTTGCAAGCTTTGATTCTGTTTTACAGTTAGGATTTATTCCAAGGTTTAACTATTCAGGAGTTTCCAGTTATGAAAATAAGGAACTTGTTCAGCAACTATTACTTACAATGTATTAATTGTGGAGGATTTTCGGATTTTGCCAATTATTGTTGACATGTTTAGCTTTAATTTTCAGTTAGGGTAAATGCCCACAGTATTTTTGCAAAGGCTTTGCAAAAAAATTACAGTTTAGCTTTGGAAGTGTGCTCTCCAAAGACTCCTTCATTGACTGTTTTGCTCCTAGTATCTCAAATGTAGCTTTCCCTAAGGTTCTGTACCTTTCCTCCCGTCTTGAAATTAAATTTTAGTCAGAAAGCCCTGCATCCATCTGCTACTTCATGCTTCACCAAAAGAGAACAAGACATGGGCCTTGGCTTATAAAGCCTTACGTTTTAGACAAATGCCTTCATATATAACTAGATTAATATGTCTGTAGGACCAAGTATTGTTATAGGGGTGTAAAATGCTGGGAGTATACTGAAGGGTGAGAGTTACCCCAACCATGAGATTTGGGGGGGCTTCTTACGCTGAGTTTTGGAAAGAAAGGCAGAATTTTTTTTCCCAGAGTGACTGAAAATGTATTTCTGGTTTCAGATGTTCTTGTAGAACATCTCAGCCAGAGGTGGAGTCTATGCCCCCTCCCCTTGAACCTGAGTGGGACTTTAGGACTTGGACACGTGACAGTGTGTAACCTCCGAGGCCAGGTCATGAAAGACGATGCAGCTCCCTCCTGGCCCCCTCCCACGTGAGGCATGAGCCTATGGAGAGAAGCCACCCTGCGAGAAGTCTGGCTACCCCGGTGCCTGAGCTATCCTGCCAGACAGAACAAAGAGAGAGAGGAAATGAGAGAGGGAGGGAGAGAGATGCCTGAGGAATCCCAGGGGTTCTAGGCCCACCTGTTGGATTCTTCTGAGCCTGGGTTCTAGATTATTTCAGTCCTAATCACAGCCTGATCATAACTATTTGAGACATCCTGAGCAAGAACCACCCACCTAAGCCCAGTCTCAACCCCCAGAACCATAGGAATTAACAATAAAATGACTGTTGTTTCAAGTCACTGAGTTTTGAGGCTGTTTATTACTCACCAATAGATAACTGGAGCACCAGATTTAGAGAAAGAGTATTCCGGCCAAAGGGACATTCTGAATATTTTTCCCTGTAAGCTTTCTTTCTGCTTTGTTTCCAACTGTCTATACCGATGACTCCTGTAGCAATCATTACAATCTTCCCCTCTCCCAAACGGATGTGCACAGTTCCCACAGTTCTCTCTAGGCATCCTACCCAAATTACAAACTCAATATATCACAAAGTGAACTCAAAATGATCTCTTAGAAACATACATTTCCTGTGTGCAGTATTTCTGTTAATGGCACTACTGGAGTCCCAGTCACCTAGGCTATTCATCTTGGTGTTTTCATCGATTTTTCCGTCCCCCTAAATTCGGCATCCATTCCCTTCTTACGCTTGCAATTCTACTTCCATAATATTTTGTGTCTGTGGTGCCACCACCATCACCATGTTTCCATACACTACTTCTGCTCAAGTTGAGATCCTTCACACAGTCTAGATCAATACCTCCAATGGTCTCTAGTTTTCTCCATTTTCTGCTGCCACAACGGTTTTAGCACAGAGCAACTCTGACTGCATCATTTTCGCTCAAAATCCTCCAGTAGCTGATTTCTCCCCACTCTTCCAATTTCTTACCAATGTAAGAGTGAAATGAGAACAAACAAGCAAAACAGACATTAGACTACCAATTGGGGCAGATGATGAAATGATAGTTGGAGGATGGGGAAGGCAGATCAAAAAGGAGAGGGCCCCTGATTCAGTTTATTAGGGAAGACAGAACAATAAAAGGTGATTTCGTAGAGTATGAGGCAGGTACCAGGTTGGACACCTAACTCTTACCTGGGCATCAGTGAAAGCTTCCTGGAGAGAATCTTGATAATTTGTTGAACACAGAAAACCATTTGTGTCACCCAAAACCCAGGCCAGAAAGACCTTAGCATAGAAATTCAGCACAAGAAGGCTGTATGGTAATTTGAACCTCCGGAATTTAGGATGTCCTTGATATTTCAGGGAGCAGTTCATCGCAGCATTACAGGCCAGAAGGTCTCAAAGAGGATAAACCATTACAGGTCTCGCTAAGTGGCTTCCTCTGGGTGATGTGTCCCCCCCACTGGCAGGTGTGGTCACCTAGAAACTTCAGTGGCAGGACACATGGTTTTCAAGGAGCCTGGGCTCACAAACATGTGGGTCAATAAGCACTCACACTCTCTATCTCCAGAAATTTAGGGGCAGCCACCAGGTTGAAAACAGAAGCAGATGAAGGCAGACCCTAGTGAAATACCCCATGATCCACTCTGCACACACCAGCACGCTTCTTTCTAACTCATTCCTAGCTCTTCACCCTGCCCAGAGGAAGAGCCGTTGATAATCTGACAGGTCAGAGTCCAGAATATTCACTGGGCCATATTTTATTGGTGGGTACGGTTACTGTACTTTAAAGGCACCCATCCCGGATTTCACTTTCTCTCTTCAACCTCCTGCCTGGGTCCCAGGAAGGCTTGGTCTTGGGGCCCGCTGTGCTTATGCCTCCTACCTGGACGTGGCAAGCAGACCCAGAACCTGCTGCCACCTCAGCATGGGCCCAGCCATGGCTCTCTCCCTGAATGCATAAGTAAGCAAGTAAGTTCAAGCAAGTAAGTTCAACTGGGGCCTGCTCACTCTTTGCATACGAACCTGCATTTATTGGCCCTGGATTTAGATTCAAAAGGAGGGGACGTGGGGGGGATCTTTCTTAGACCTCAGTCACCCAATACAATCCTCCTTTCACCAGCTTCTTCATTTGTGTGAACAAGGCTAATAAAAGCAATATGACCCTTTTAATTCTCATCCCACTACTCTTACACAGGATGCCAAGGAGCAGGCTGATGGACAGGACAGCACTTCAGCCTTTCTGAGTCTCTGGCTGTAATTCTATTGCAATATTTATAATTCCACTGAAACCTTAACCCCAGCCCTCAATGGTCCCCTATAAAGGGAAGGCAGAGCCTCCTGCTTATGGGTACATTGGACTCAAGCCCAAAGTCCTTGGGATCCTCCCAGGCATGTTGGCTCAGCTTCAGGAAACAGCAGTGAGCAGACAGATGGGGCAGCTCAGGGCCTGGGGTGAAAGTACCAGCCTTGCCCCCGACTCTCCAGAGGCAGTGGGCTATGCCAGGTGCCCAGCCTCTCCTGGAGCATGATGCACTGGGACATGAGTTTTCAGCGGGGAGGTCTGGGCCAACTGGTCCCAGGGAGGTGGGTGTGTGTGGAGAGGGGGCTGGAGGAGCAGGAATCATGCAGGTCTTCCTTGGATTGATCTCCGAGGAGGCTTTTACTCTTGGATTAATCCTGGCCCAAAGGGTCATGGGAGGCCAAATTAACCCCACCCCCTGCCCAAAGATGTTCACGCCTGGAACCAGTGAATATGTTAAGTTGCATGGCCAAAGAGACTTTGCAGATATAATTGAGATTATGGGTTTTAAGATGGAAAAATTATCCTGGTGGTCTCAGTGTAATCACATAAGGCCTTAGAAGAACGTTTTGCAGCTGAAGAGAGAGACGTGGCAAAACAGAAGGCAGGAAAAATAAGACATGACAAAGGTTTAAACATCTGTTGCTGGCTTTGAAGATAGAGGGGGCCATGAGCCAAGGAAGGTGGGTCAGCTTCTAATAACTAAGAATGATCCCTGGCAAACAGCATCAAGGAAATGGGAACCTCAGTCCTACAACCCCATGCAGCTGTGTTCTTGCCAGCAACCTCCACAAGCCTGGAAGTGGTCCTCCCTCAAGGCCTCCATAAGGAGCACAGCCCCGCTGGTGCCTTGATGTCAGCCTGTGAGACCCATGTCAGACTCCAGACCTACAGACTGGGGCATAATAAATGGGTGTTGTTTTAAGCCCCTCATTTGTCATGGCAGCAATAGAAAACTAACACAGAGGTAGAAGGCTGAGACGTTACTGAATCAGTCCACAGTCCACACACTTGTCTTGGAGTGTACCTAGCCACCTATACTTTCTTGAAGCGCTGCCAGGTGGGATTCTCCCAGGGATGCTCTACCAGCCTCTTGAGGCTCTGGGTCTGAGCAGAGAGCTCCTCTGGCTCACGCGCTGGTGTCATGGACGATATCTGGGCCCTCCTGTGGCAGTCCCGGTCCCATTCACCTGCTGACAGGTGGCTTTCTGAGTGAAGAGACCCTAGAGTTGCCCTGAGGCCTTCCCAGAAGAAAGAATGGTCCATGGGCAGGGAATAGGTATGTCCAGTGCGGCCAGGATAGCAAACTCTGTGCTCCAGAAAGAAGGCTGTGGAAATCAAGGGTAGCCTCTTGGCTTTGAGGGTGTGGTTCTAGACCCTGAGGACAGAGACATCAGCTGAGAAGCCTTTAAGTCTTCCTGACACCTGGGTTAGATAGAAGTTATCAACTCTGAACTTGGGATCAGCCAAGGACAGGCCTAACCCTTCCTGAGGGACCCCCCTGGGGACAGGGCTTGGACGCCAGTGATCTAGATGGTGGTGTTTCTCAGATATGATCCAATCGACCAGAGGATGTTGGTCTAGCTGGGATTTTCCTTATGTTTGTCACAGTCAGCCCACTCTCCTTAGTAGAGAAGAGCGGATTCATCTGGGGAACCACAGGGTACCATTCACCCAACTTCTCACCAAAGTGGCCAACCTCTCCGAAACGCAAACTCCCCAACGTGGCAGTCGTGGTAAGATTTTAGGAGGGAAATCAGGCTCTATCCCTTCACCAATATTTCTAGTAAATGAATAAATTAGCAGAGAAAAATCATGATTAGCGTTTAGCCTTTTAGCTCAAATCCTGTAAGAAGATCCAAATAATAACCAAAGTGATGTGGAATGGAGTCAATGAGCTTTCACTCATACTAGTTTTAAGCAAACGGTAAACCTGAACAGAACTGCCCTCAATTAAACATAAGTAAGCAGAAAAAAAACTCAGCATGGAACCTTCCCAGAAAAGCTCCTACCAAAAGACTACAGTAGAGAAAAGATGAAGAGAAATCTGAAATTTTACTCCAGGAAACAGAAGAATGACAAAACCATGGGTGAGGGGCTGAAGCTCAGCCCTTTTGTGCTCGGCTGGTGGTGACACAAACTAGTCCAGTCTTTCCAAACGGAGTGTCTGGGGATGGGAGAATGAACATTTTAAAGGAGTGTACTTTTGACCCAGCAATCCCACTTCTTGTAATTTTCCCCAAGACAATAATCACCAAAGCATGCAATGATCTAAAACAAGGATTTCCATTTCAGCTTCATTTATAATAAGGAAAATGGATGTTTACCTCAATATTCATCAGTAAGGTTAAATGTTAAAAAAAAATCATGGCACCTCCAAACAGGTAACATAAATAATGATATAGCTCTTCATTGATGACATGGAAATTTGCCTATGACACATGTAATCGAGTGCAAGAAGGGAGATAACAGCATGATCCCATTTGTTAATTTTTTAATAGGTACACATAGAATGATGTCTGAAAGAAGGTTCCCCCTAACAGTTGAATTTTACTTTATTCTTTCTACATTTCAATATTTATAATGAGCATAAATTTTAACAGAATAAAGCTCTTTTCAAAATGAATACCAAATGTAGTAAAAATCTACTTGATCTGAGGGATATGATGAGATCCATGGCTGGCAACTTGGAAAATGACAAGTTACTGTGGGGAGTCATAAAGAATGACATAGGCATATGTGAAACAACTTACTTTAATTTAAAACATGTAAATGAACATTTGTTTACTCTTTGATATAAGGATATTTTATTTTTGTGGGTCATAGAACTATAATCTGAATGCAGAATTCCTCTAGATTTTTTCCCTTGTAATATGTGCCTATATTTAATTTGATACTTCTTTTTAAACTCACCTTTATCAAGTCAATATTCATTCCCATTACTCCTCTTGCTTGCATGCTTCTAGATTATCAACAGCTTTTTCTGAAGCACTGGTGGCCACGTAACCAAATTTGGGTCCATGCGGTATTAGCAATCTACTGAGCGCTTCTGGGGCTGCTTTTGCTGTCAGCTTACCATTCAGTGGTCCAGTTGGTTACCAACTTTTTGTTCTTTTTTCTCTACTCTAGTCTCTTTACTCCCGTCCTTTTTATCACTGGACCCGACACACCCAGTGGGCACGGCTGGCTTTGCCGATGTCCCTGTAGGCTCTGTGGGACTCCCTCACCTCACTGCATTAACTGGAAATCGGCATGGCATCTGCCGGTCTGCTGCAGCTTGCACGCACAGCTGCGGTGACTCTTGAAAGCTGCCACCATCATCAGCCTCCCTGCCAGTACTCCAGGCCCCACGGGGTCAAAGCTGCACAGTGGTCCATAGAAAAGTGGGGGAGAGAGTGCTTCTGCCCCTTGATAGCCTCTGACGCTGTGTTAGAGGACCCCCAAGTGGGGGCTGCTTATACCCTCTGTCTCCCTGGGTATTCAGTGAAAGAACCCTTTTCATGTTGATTCATACTCTCTTGCTGTAGCCTGAACCACAGAGAGTGACTGGGGCAGGTCTGAGTGATGGGCAGCCAGCCAACTCGATTTGGAATTTCCTCTCCCTCCAGGAACCCAAGGCTCCCTTAGTGGGTCCGTTTGGTATACTTGAGTCCAGCGGGTTCTGTCCCAGCAGGCTCCTCAACCCATCACGCTCACACATTCTTAGATGTGTTTAGATTTGATTGGTCAGTACCTTTGGACTCAAGTTGTAACTTCCATTGCAGATTGGGGAGAGGGGAAAGAGGAAGCAGGTAAAGATTCTTAAGTATCTTTACTTTTAAATAAATGAATCTTATTTTATGATTATAAATAAATACATACTCTGCACAGAAAAAATGTAAAATACAGAGAGGAAAAGAGACACAGGGAGAAGGGGATTGTGGGGTATTATGTTTAGTACACGTGGTGTCGGGGATCACGGGGAAGACAGTGTAGCCCAGAGAAGGCAAACAGTGAATCTGTGGCATCTCACTACACTGATGGACAGTGACTGCATTGGGGCATGAGTGGGGGCTTGATAATATGGGTAAATGTAGTGACCACATTGTTTTTTCATGTGAAACCTTCATAAGAGTATGTGTCAATGATACCTTAATAAAATAAAATAAACGAGACACAGTGAAGAAAATAAAACTCACCCAATACTTAGAAATAACTACAAATAGTGTTTTGATCGTTTTTACTCCTCCATTATTTTACACTATTAAGATCACACTGGTTATATAATTTATAGGCTGCTTTTTAAATGACTCACCCTTAGAGCATAAGCATTCTCCCCGACACCAAAAATTATTTATAAGCAAACTTGATGGTTACCTAATACCCAATGTTCTATGTATTCGTTAGGAGTCTTTTGGATGGAAGTCACAGAAACCTACTCAAGCAAGTATAAATTTTTTTTAAATGAAATAAATTTGTTATGAGGATCAGGGATGTTTCCTGGAAACTAAAGGCAGAGATGCATCCAGACCTCAGAGCTAGATTGTGAGTAGAGGTTGGAACAGGGCCTAGGAAAGCCAGGAAGCCTCCTTCAACTTGCATCCGTTTTCCCCTTGACTTTTCCTCCAGCATTGCCTGTGTTTGTAAACTGGCTTTTGCAGAAAACATGACCATTGAGCACCACTGAGTTTACATGTCCAGGAGCTCCGGAGGGAAGCTGACCCCTCTCAGCGGTACCTTCACACATTTGGGAAGACGTCCTGATAGGCCCAGTTTTGATCAGGTCGACAGTGGAAAAGGGGGCCAGGGTCATTCAGTGGGAAGCTGTCTTCTCCTACTGAAATGTGGACTGAAGAGTGAGGGGGGAAGGGAGAGGGAGCTCTCAGAAAGCTGGGACGGGTGGGGTCTCTCAGACAACCTACGTGGGTATTCCACAGCTCACCAAACCACTCCCCTTCCGGGTTAACCAGCACAGGCAAGTAGATGCCACACTGGAGATGAGGACTGACGTGTCTCACCCCATTCCCCAAGAGCATACAGTGCCCAGATCCTGCTGGGCCAAGATACCAACCTACGCTTCTCAGTGGACCTGACGGAACTCATCTAGCTAAGCAAAGGCCGTTGCTGGACATCGCCAGACACAGGCAGAGAGATTTCTGTGCAGCTCTCTGCTGCTGGAAAAACTTCAACTTTGTCCATAATACGAGAAGCCTCTTATTCGGTAGGGTTAATGACTGCTAAAGTTTAACAAAGGAGAGGAAATACATCTTTCCACCTCGAGTAACCAGTCTGCTGTAGGGGGTAATTGTGTCGGAAATAAGGCTTAGATTTTTGAAGGAGTTGGATGGTTTTATGATCATTAATAACCTTCCCAGTTATGCCTGTGTGGATTTCATATTTCATGGTATGAGCTGATTGCCTGGAGGGGTCAGGAAGGCATATTTTCTAGAATTACACTAGCAGGTAGGTCCATTATCAAAGACCTTTAGCTTTTGAAGCATTAATTGTTGGTCACTGACTTGATGAAATGATGAGAAATGAGCCCAACAAAGCCCCGTGTGTTCATGGCTTCTCTCGGGCTTGTTTCTGAGGCCTCGGGGGATGCTGTCCAGGGGTCCTGGATCAAGGCTCACGGTGACAGGAGGCAGGAACTGGTACTGTGGCTGATACCTACTGGCTCCGTTCTGACGTCCACAGAGTGAGAAGTAAGGGAATATCTGCCTCACACAGGGAGGAATCTTGTCCGGCCGCCATCAGAACTCCCTGCAGGCTCCAGAAGCGAGGATTGGCTTGGGGACAGGTGCCCCCGCTATATCCCATGAGGCTGGCAACCCCAGCTCTTGGGTTCCCTCAACACCCTCCTGTGGTGGGAGGCTGGCTGGGGCAGCAAGAAAGTGTTTCTGAGGGGTGGACGGCCATGAGTTCTCCCACCCTACTGTGCACAGGCCTGGAGCTAAACTTCATGGGGAAACACGAAATGAATATAAGCCATGGTTTCTACCCCCAAGGAGCTCAGCGTCAGTTAAATGCAAACAAAACAATGGTCCTGACTCTGAGTTAGGTAAGAAATAAAAGGATGAAGAGACCAGTATGTGCTGGAATAGTCTGAACAGACTTTTCAGTACTGGGCACAGAGCAGAAGCCTTGACTAGATGGTAGGATTTTTTTAAATGGAGGCCATTCCAAACTGGAGGAGCACACACAGGCAAAGGGGATGAAATAAGAAGACAAGACTGCTGCACGCACATGGGGCCATGGAGGGAGGCAGTGGGGCTGAGCAGAAGGGGCTCCCCGGCCTCTCCACAGGGAGGCTGCCTCCACAGAGCAGCTGAGACCTTAGGGGCCTGAAAGGTGGGCAGGGGATTTGTACTGAGTGCAGAGGTACTCACGACCCACTGGAGGTTCTTGAGCCAAAAATCCAGCTGGCCAAAGTCAGGGCTGTTTTTAGAAGATGAATCTCGCAGTAGTATGGGGTGGGGTGGGAGGAGAGACAGCCTTTGAGAGGTAGGTTAAGAGGCTGTTACAGTGATCCAGCTGTAAGGAGGGCAAGGAAGGCCTGTGTTCTGGACTAGAACTGCAAAACCAGGGGGCTCCAGATGCGCAAACAAGGTTTCTGATTAGGGTGAGGGGGTAGGAAACTCAGCGAGGGATGATAAGGGTGGATGGTTATTCAGGAGGCCTGAGCCTGGGAGGATCAGCCTTTGGGGCAGCCAAGGAAAACCCCAGGATGCGTCCTCAGCCCTATGACCATCCTATGAGCCAGAGAAATGTGTGGTTTGGGAGAGCTGCCTTGAGATCCTGGGCCTTTGGGGGCAGCCTCAAGCCAGCAGCACAGGAGACCCCTGCACTGCTCAAAACACAGGGTCCTCGAGGTAGACTCGCTCTGACAGCTCCCTGGAGCATCCAGGGAGCTCAGCAGAGGAAGTGAAGCAGGACCGGCTGACCATCAGACCAGGGCAGTGGCCTTGAATATGACAGGAAAGGGCAGGTCCAGGAGGCACCATGAGGCTCTCCCCTCTGCACAGATGTTAAAGCAGGGCACAGATGTATAGCCGCTCCAAAGGGAACCATTCATCAGGCATCACAGCGGACGGTGCAACAACCTCCAGGAAGTAAGTCCAACCCCTTCATGTAATGACGGGACACGGGCCCAGAGCACAAGGACCCGCCAACGACGGCAGATGAGTCCTGCCACCCATCCCTGTGTTTCATCAGCAGGGGAACTCCGACTGGCAACCACCCAGAAAACAAGTCTCCCTGCTGTCTTCCCAGCACTTTTCTCCCAGTGTGGATGCTGAAAGACTGAGTCTGTGTTTGCCAGCTCAGACCCCCTCTGCCAAGAGACTCACTGGTCCCAGAAGGGTAAGCAGCTGGCTTCTCTCCCTTCAATAAATGCCACGTTGCTCTGGGCAGGATTTCCCCCTCTCCCTCAAAGGACACCACCGCTTCTTTGTTTACCCTGGGGTAGCCAGTGTCAGGCCTCCCTGGGCCTGCAGAGGGAGTGGGTCACACCAAGAGGGCTACAGCAATGACGAGAGCTGCAACAGGCCTCCGGCCTGTGAGCCCTCTGGGGAGTCATTCCTTCCCTTGAGGAGCTGGCCCGGTTCATGGCACTGGGGAGAGCTGTGAACATCCAGCCCCTTCGCCGGGGGACCAGGTGGCCCCTTGGCTCAGCATTTGGGAGAGAAGGGGCTCAGACACATGCCAGGTACACAGCTCACAACAGCACTCAGAACCGCTGGGCTGGAACTTGGCGTAATCAATGTATTCACAAGTCGTGGGTTTTAATACAAGACCAGGGAACTGGAGCAACAGCTTTCAACCCTGGCTGCCCATTGTAATCACCTGGTGAGTTTTTTTTTTACATTCTGGTGCCTAGACCCCAACCCCCAGAGATTCTGATCTCCCTGGTATGGGATGTGGCCTGAGCACTAGAATTTTTAAGACCAATGTGTGGCCAAGGTGAGAAGCCCTGGATTAGGAAGACTGAGAGAAATTCATTTTCAGTTGCAGGAAGGCAAAAATGCCCTCCCATCAGGCCTCTTTGTACATACAGGTTCACCTGATGATTCTGCTTTACCTTCCAGTACTGGCACAGCCATTTTCCTTTGGGGAGCTGTCCTTCCCACTTCTGTATACTTTCTCCCAATCCCCCCAGCTTCTGCAGCGGGTATGTGGCCCAGGTAGATACACTGGGGCTCTATGAGCTTCAGACTTTCTCTTGGGAAAGAGAAATATTCTTTTTTCTGGACTGGAAGCTAGTAGCCTGTGGGCCTCGAGTTTCTGGGGCCACCATGAAGAGAAGGTGGGCCTGGAAATGAAACCAACATAGGGAGAGCAGAGATAAAGAAGAAAAGGCACAGCGCTAGTGACATCATCTGAGCACCTGGATCCACCTCCACCTGAAGCTGGCCCCTCTGGATGTCACCCTTATTGAGCTAATATATTGCAGATTTTGTTTAATTCACTTGATTTGAGTTTGTTGGGTGTATCTGCAAAAATCCTATCTAACAGTGTTTCTCAAAACCTTAAAAATAAGCTCTGATGAATGTTAAATTTTCTCCTTTCCCTTGTGTTAGGTCTGCCTGAACAAGTTAATGACCAGAGTATGGAAATATTCTGGACTTAGATAGATCTGGCTCTGTGATCCCTACCTCACAGGTTCGCTGTGGGGATCCATTGACATAAGATTTCCATAATGAAGGGCACAGGGCATCTTACCAAAATGTTATGTTTTGTTATTGTTGTTGTTTTATATATATATATATATAGTTTGTTTTGAGGAAAGCTGCCAGCTGCATCTCAGTCTAGGTGGAGACAGGGATCATCTCACCCACCCTTCTCAGTTATGCAAATTGTCAGGCCAGCTTTTGGGAAAAGGTGTAACAAGACTTTCATTTGATGTGGCAAAGCCAGATGATCCCCTGAGCATGTAGAACTTTAGGGAGTAGGAGAATCAGTTTGAAGAGAGCACCCAGAGACCCTCCTGGGGAGAACCAGCTCCTCTCAGGGCCTTGGTGCTGGTTCCCTGACTGAGGCCCAATGCCAGGGGAGAGCAAGGAGAACCCCAAAGCAAAGGTGCCACAAGAGCAGAGGCAGACCAGCAGGCTGCCCTGTCCAGGTCGCAGAGGAGAGATGGGAGAGGATGGCCCTGGGCTTAGGACACAAGGCGCCCCGGAGCATCCCTGCTCGTGGAGGCTCGTCCTCGCAGACGCAGCTGTGTGTGAGAGAACCAGTCACTCCCACCATGGTGGCAGCCACAGACTCTGGTAGTGGTAGCAACAGTTACCACTGGTGGTAGGAAAGCACTTTGCTGAGCACATTTATACCATTATCCCCTCTAATAATTCAACAGTCTTATGAGCTTGGCACCATTATTATCCCGGTTTAAAGGTAACAAAGCTGGGGTAGGAAAGATTAAGCCCTTTGCCCAAGGGAGTCTGACTCCGGAACCCACACTCCCCCGCCACACTCCTCGGTTATCTCCCTGCACAGTCTAACTAGTGCTTCTTGCCCTCTGACTCCATGGCAGTCAGCCTCATCGGAACAGATTCCCACCCTGGTCAAGGCTGGGGGAAATGGCCCACTTGTGGGTCCACTTAGGGTGGAGCCATGATACTGCAGAAATGGAGTCACACCTCAAGGTCCTATCCCAAATGGCCTATTCCAGTGGAAGCCAGAGAGGACCAGTTACTCTATTTAGGAAGAGTTCCTCTGCCCCAGGCAGCTTTCTCACACCAGCCAGAGTTCCTCCCCTGCCAGGACAACATCATAGATGATGGCAGACACTGTTTTTCCTTGTTGTATTCCTTCTCTCTTTCTTCCTTCTACTAACAAATGCCCCACCAAGTGTTAGTGGAGCATGTGGCTGACAGCTAGAGACTACATCTCCCAGCCTCCCCTGAAGCCAGGTATAGCCATGTGACACAGGTTTGACCAATAAGATATGAGCAGGAGTGATGTGTACTCCTTTCGGGTCTTAGCTTAAAAGGGTGGAGTTTCCCTTTCCTAGGCCCCTTGCTCTTGCATTCTGGGTGGAAAAGAGTAACAGATGGGTCCGTATGCCTTGGATCCAGACATGGAAGCCACATATTCAGGATATACCTCACCAACCCTGCATCACTTAAATCTGAATGTTATGATCAAGAAAAATAAGCATCTGAAACCTCTATCTTACGTCACTACATTTTTTGGTTTCTTTGTCTCCTAATTGATACAAAGTTCAAAAGGACTCGAATGTCCAACCCCCTCCGAAAAACAAACTCCAAAACACTTAAAGCACATGGAAATTCCTATACAAAATTTTGATAGGGGAGGGGGAATTCAAGAGGGATTTCCCGTCAATACAAGCATATGGTCGGCCCTTAACTGTCAGGAGGGTTATTAGTTAGGATAGACTGGGTCATGCTATATTAACAAGCAGCACCAACACTTTTGTGGCTTAATGCACAAATGCTTATTTGTTACTTGTACAAATCCACCATGCACCCAGGTGAGTCTTCGGGGCAACCACCTTCCATGTGGTGACTCAGTGACCTGTGCTCCTTCCATCTGTTGGCCCTGCCATCCTGACACAGAACCTTCTTCAAGCTCACTGAGATCCCTGCCGCAGGAAAAGAGATCATGGAAAGGTCTCACACCATCAATTAAATACTTCAGTGTACAAGTGACACGTGTCACTTCCATTCACAACCAGTGACCAGAGCTGGTCATGTGGCTCTGCCTAACTGCTGGGAAGCAGAGAAGTAGTATCCTCCTGGGGCCGAAAGAAGAGGACCACGGGTTTGGGTGAGCACTAGACGTTTCTGCCACAGAGGGCCTCTCCAGCTGCACATGTAACACGCTCAGCACACAGGATCCATGGTCAGTAAATAGGGCAGAGTGGTGAGAAAAAGCCCAGGGAGAGTGAGAAGGACCAAAGAGAAGAAGAAAGAAGAGAGAAGCATGGAACAAACATATAAAAGGAAATTAGATTCAGAACTCAAAGCAAGAAGACCCCAGAGCCCAGCCAGTGGTGTGGGAGAGCCAGTGCGTGTACCAGCTCATGGGAGTCGGTGGCTAAATATTTAGGAATTTTGTAAGCCAATTGTTAAACAGAGTGATAATTAACAATTAAATTATATAAGCTTCCAATTAAATGGTTGTATCAAAGACAAAGGGAGTAAATACTCAAAATGCATCACCTCCTAATTGTCTTACTACATGTTGCTACTATCCATGTTCTTGGAATTAGTTCCAGCTATCATTGCCTGGGCTGCTGCTGGACACCCCTTCCCAGCTCTGTCCAGAGACAGGATTGGGGAGCTGGTGGGAGTATTTACTCCATGGAAATCAGCAGATGCTACAAATCAGAGCTTTTGTCCCCTAGAGAGCTGGTTGTTAAACATTTGTCAGCCTGGGTCCAGCCTCCCTTTCCCAGTATATCTAAACTGGAAGTTTCAGTGAAGCCAGTAAGTGTGCTCTGACCTCTCCAGAGCAGTGCTGGGGCAGGAAATTTCCATTTGTCACCAGCGACTGGTTGAGAGCAGGGAGTCAGGGAGTACTGATGGGTGAGAATTTCCATTTGTAGTTCCTGTGGGAATGGGCTGCAGGGTCAGCAACCCTAAATCATAGCATTTTGCAAATACAGACATTCTCTTCCATGTCTGCAAAGTGTGGCCCTCACTCAGAAGCCCAAACCATTGTTTGGTTCCCAGGAACCAGAGGCTGGTGCTGAATAGTAATAATCACCTGCCAGGAGCCTATTGACCAGGCGGACTGCCTGCTGCCTGTAACTCCTGGTAACGGCCAGCCCTCTGACAGCCATCCTTGCACTGGTTCCACAATGAGATGGTGGTGCCTCTTTCTCTGTTCAAGTGTTTTTGCTGGGTCTCTAAGACAGTTGCTGCCAGAACTGAGGCCAAGGTTGGCAACTGGAACCGTGAGCGGCCTGAGTATATTTGGCCAGCTCAGAATCTAGCTGTGTGTTGTGCGTGGGGCTCGTTTTTATAGCTGCTGTAAAAATTTTCCTTATACTCTCTACTTCGCTTTCCCCTGAAGCCCTCTCTCCTCCCCCTCTCTACGCAGCTCAGCCATTACCGGCCACTTACCCTCCAGTGTTCAGGGCCCCTTTGAAAGCACTATTAGATGTCTGGATGGTTTATGGATCTCTGGGCTTCTGACTCCATGTACTGCATTACTGTAAAAGCTGAACCATCAGACACGGTTGCAGAGGGGAAAGTTGGAGGGGGCAGAGGGTGAGTTTACTTTTTAATGCATGAACAGATTACACCAAATGGATGGAAATGCTATGCTGGCAATTTTTCTTCTTTATAGGTTTCTGATTTTTAAAAATCAATTAGCCTGTGTTTTCCTTATATTAACTCAGCCTCGGGATCTTCAGTTTTTAGAATCACCACTACTCGAGGGGCCAATTAAACTTGGTCAAGCTTCCATCCCATGTGCTGTGGAAAATTTACTACCCTTCCCAGGATTCCTGACGGGTTGCAAGAGGTCTTGCATTCTCCTGCTAACCTCACAGTCCTGACCCCTCTGAAATCTTGATCTTCCCTTGTTGTCTGCCCTTTGAGTAACCATTTTACCTTCTTTTTTATGTTCTCAAGCTCCACTATCCTAAGGTTTTACATGTAACAGGCTTTTTTGTAAAGGTTTGGAGATAGCTAAGGGGTCTATGGGACAGTCCTGAACAGGAGGCAAGCTACAGTAGAATCTTAGACCTCTGGAATTTTGAAGACCTCTCCTATGGGATATTTCGGTGGCCAGGGAGATCTTCAGAGAGAGACTGGTCGGGCCCCAACATCTGCCGTTCTTTGGGCTTGCTGTCTCTCTTACTCTCTCCTTTCCAGATCTTTCTTTCATTCCAGGGCCTTGGAGACTCTCTGCCTGGTTGCCAGGACAAAATTGGTGACCTTTTCAGAGTAATCTAGCTCTCTTTGGCTTCAGTTTTCTTCCGTGTGGACTATACTCTTCAGAGCCAAAGAGCCTGCTGTGGAATGCCCAAAGCAGGAACTGGCCGCCCCAGGCAGCCATCCTGGCCTGACACCCAGAGCCACACGAAGAAGGGGAGATGTTCTGAGATGTTCCACTTTTCAAAATTTACCTAAGTACCTGAAAATATCCTTGCTGTAAAAAATTCAAACCACACAGACAAGCCACACTTTCCCACTCTGTCTTCCAACCCTAATCTTTCCAGGAAGATGACCACCGTTTTTCCAGGCCCTTTCCTATATGTCTACATACATATGGGAATATATACCGTTGTGATGTATGTGTAAAATTTGCTTATAAATTCATTATGTATGTGTTTTTCTACAAGTTGCTTTTTCATTGATAACAAACCGTCTTAGGTGTTTCCATGCCAGCATCATTCAGAAACAGCAGTGTTCAGGGAGGACACCACCTACGTACACGCCCACCAGTGGGGAGATAGCAGACTGGTGCTTCAAGAGCAACTTGAACCCCTGTGCCGAAGGGAGGTGTCCACAGCCAGCAGGTCAGACTGAAGGGAGGCAGGTGAGAGTGGGTGTCAGACGTGTGGCTCTGTGCTGTGTCCTGTGTCCTCCCTGAGACACAGACCTGCCCCTCTGCTTGGCTCTGGGGTGAAGTACAGAACCCACCCCTTCCTCCTCCACAGACCCTGGAAACAAGCTCTGGAACTCTTTGGATTTGAGTTGTACTGCTGCTCACTGCAGAAACCCGGATCTGGGGTCACAGCTCCCAGTGTGGACAAACGCTCATGGTCCCTGCTCAGCCACCCCTGACTTCCTCCGGGACAGCAACTCTTTGGGAGGGATTTGCTCCCACCCTGACCACAGAGTTTCTCTTCGTTATTGGGCCCTGTGCTCAATAAATACAAAGGATCAAGTGGGCAGTTTGCATCCATGAGGCCTGCAGGACTGAGCCATCCTGGGTCCCTCAGCCCAGCCCAGCCTAGAGTGATTACTCTGGGGACATTTTCTCAGGGCCTGTTGATCTCTAACCTGTGGGCTGGGCTTAGCACTAGATGGGAATCCCAACAGGCCGCTGGGTAGGAAGCAGGAGCAGAAGTCTGGTGTGTGCCTGGGCCAGGCTGGGCGCCCGGAGTCGCGGGGTGTGGAGGGCTCCCGCCTTGTGCCTGACCCGGGACGGACTCTTTGGCTTTCTCTGTCAGGCTGGGGGGACATCAAGTGTCATCGCCTGAGAGCAGCACCGGGTGGCCGGGGCACGGGTGTCCTGGGGCCGGTCCGGTTTGGAGGTGTGCTCACCACGGCAGCCCCACCTGGTGCTGAGCCAGTCGTCTGTCATCAGGTGCAGCCAAGATAATTGCTGGAAAGCGGTACAAAGCGTCAAGTCTGCAGACGGACTGAAGGTAAGCGGGAGTGGTCCAGCTTCCCTGGGAAGCCGGCTTCACATGGTCCCCTGCGCTGCTGCTGCCCTGCTGAGCCCTCACGTCATCTCCCTGTGCGCCGAGCGCACCAGATGGCCATGGTCTGCGTGGAGACAGTTTGCCGGGTTGGGACCTCCTCCCTCCCTGGACTGCAGGGGCAAGTGGAAAGGGAACTGTGGCTGTGCCGAGGCCGCGCGTGGTCAGCATCGCTGCTCTTTCTTTGAGGACTGGATGTGACGGGGCCCAAGCGAGCGATCATGGCTGATGGAACGCTGGCTGCAGGGTTGGTGGTCCTAATGCCCAGCGCAGGCCTGGCTCCAAAAGAGGGTGTGGGCTACTCTGCAGGGTGTCAGCGACGTGAGTGTCTGCAGCTGAGGGACCTGAGGGTGGCGGGGATGTAGGAGGAAAACCATGCTTCTTTGCCTTCCCCTTCTGTTTGCTTCCTGGCAACAGACGCAGACCCCTGACTACACTCATTGCTTTATGGCTAATGCATGACCTTTCAAGACTGGCTCTGTGTTACTTTGAGGTTATATACATGTTATCATGGAGAACCCAAGCGCAAATATCACTTTTTCAGAGAGGCCTTTCCCAATCGCCTAAAAAAACACTTCGCTGACCTCTTGCTACTCTATATGACATTAACCTCTTTCCTTTTCTTTTTCTTGTTACTTAGAACCACCTGAACTGCTTGACATGTTCAGTGTGTGCCTCCCAAACTAGGACCGAACCCCATGGGGGAGGGGGTGTGACGATATTATTCCTTCTTATAACCCCAGAGCCATGTACATCCTCTGTGGATGAGAAAGTGGGGAATGAATGTGGAGGAGTGGGGCAACCAATAATGTGCCCCCCAACACCCAAGAGCAGGAACCGACCCTCGCAATGAGTTCTGGTCGGATCCGGGCCAGGACCTCCCACCGATGCCTTTTTTTAGAGTTATAGTGACTCTCTTAGCTACGGCAATCAGACAAAACAAAGAAATACAAGGCATCCAGATTGGTAAAGTAGAAGTCAAATTGTCACTATTTGCAGATGACATGATATTGTACATAAAAAACCCTAAAGACTCCATTCCAAAAATACTAGAACTAATATCTGAATTCAGCAAAGTTGCAAGATACAAAATTAACACACAGAAATCTGTTGCTTTCCTACACACTAATGATGAACTAACAGAAGGAGAAATCAGAAAAACAATTCTATTCACAATTGCATCAAAAAGAATAAAATACCTAGGAATAAACCTAATGAAGGAAGTGAAAGACCTATACTCTGAAAACTACAAGACACTCCTAAGAGAAATTAAAGAGGACACCAACAAATGGAAATTCATCCCATGCTCTTGGCTAGGAAGAATAAATATTGTCAAAATGGCTATACTACCTAAAGCAATCTACAGATTCAATGCAATCCCCATCAAAATACCAACAGCTTTCTTCAATGAACTGGAACAAATAATTCTAAAATTCATGTGGAACCAGAAAAGACCCCGAATAGCCAAAGCAATCCTGAGAAGGAGGAATCAAACAAGGGGAATTACACTCCCTGACTTCAAGCTCTACTACAAAGCCACAGTAATCAAGATAATTTGGTATTGGCACAAAAACAGACCCACAGACCAGTGGTACAGAATAGAAAATCCAAACATTAACTCAAACATATACAGTCAATTAATATTTGATAAAGGAGCCTTGGATATACAATGGGGAGATGACAGCCTCTTCAGCAGCTGGTGTTGGAAAAACTGGACAGCTACATGTAAGAGAATGAAACTGGACTACTGTCTAACCCCATACACAAAAGTAAACTCAAAATGGATCAAAGACCTGAATGTAAGTCATGAAACCATGAAACTCTTAGAAAAAAACATAGGCAAAAATCTCTTGGACATAAACATGAGCGACTTCTTCATGAACATATCTCCCCGGGCAAGGGAAACAAAAGCAAAAATGAACAAGTGGGACTATATCAAGCTGAAAAGCTTCTGTACAGCAAAGGACACCATCAGTAGAACAAAAAGACATCCTACAGTATGGGAGAATATATTCATAAATGACATATCCGATAAGGGGTTGACATCCAAAATATATAAAGAACTCACACACCTCAACAAACAAAAAGCAAATAATCCAATTAAGAAATGGGCAGAGGACATGAATAGACACTTCTCCAAAGAAGAAATTCAGATGGCCAACAGGCACATGAAAAGATGCTCCACATCACTAATCATCAGAGAAATGCAAATTAAAACCACATTGAGATATCACCTCACAGCAGTGAGGATGGCCAACATCCAAAACACAAACAACAACAAATGTTGGTGAGGATGTGGAGAAAAGGGAACCCTCCTACACTGCTGGTGGGAATGCAAATTAGTTCAACCATTGTGGAAAGCAGTATGGAGGTTCCTCAAAAATCTCAAAATAGAAATACCATTTGACCCAGGAATCCCACTCTGAGGAGTTTACCCTAAGAATGCAGCAGCCCAATTTGAAAAAGACAGATGCACCCCTATGTTTATCGCAGCACTATTTACAATAGCCAAGAAATGGAAGCAGCCTAAGTGTCCATCAGTAGATGAATGGATTAAAAAGATGTGGTACATATACACAATGGAATATTATTCAGCCATAAGAAGAAAACAAATCCTACCATCTGCAACAACATGGATGGAGCTAGAAGGTATTATGCTCAGTGAAATAAGCCAAGCCGAAAAAGACAAGTATCAAATGATTTCACTCATATGTGGAGTATAAGAACAAAGAAAAAAACTGAAGTAACAAAACAGCAGCAGACTCACAGAACCCAAGAACGGACTAATAGTTACCAAAGGGAAAGGGACTGGGGAAGAAGGGTGGGAAGGGAGGGACAAGGGGGAAAAAGGGGCATTACGATTAGCAGACGTAATGTTGGGGGGGTATGGGGAGGACTATACAACTCAGAGAAGACAAGTAGTGATTCTATAGCATCTCACTACGCTGATGGACAGTGACTGTAATGGGGTTGGTGGGGGGACCTGATGAAGGGGGTAGTTTAATAACCATAATATTGCACGTGTAATTGTAGATTAATGATACTAAAATAAATTATATATAAAAAAAAGAGTTATAGTGACTCACCTGCCACAGGTGCTAGTGAACTGGCCATCTCGGAGGGGAGACACTGGGAAAGCGAGGACAGGCTGTGATGACGCAGAACTTGCATTATTTTTCACACACCTACAACAAATGTGAAAAATTTTGAAAACTGGTGTTCACAGTGGTCCTGTTCTCCCCTAACTGGCCTTGGCCTTGGGGATATCAGCCTCAGCATTGACTGGACACAGAAGTACCCCAGATGGGCCTGGCCCAGCTGGCGAGTTACGGAATCCAGTGACGGGCAGAGGCTGGGGTGGGCGGACCTAGGAAATTTCCCGCAGATAAGTGGAATTTTTAAAAAATAAAAATAGTCACAAAAAAAGAAAGAAGAAATTCACTAAGTCTTTTTCCTCCTTCAAGTCCCCGCCTTCTTGAGGTCACTGCTGCCCTCTCGTAAGGTACCAGCAGCGACGGCCTGGGAGCCACCGGAAGGGTCCAGGAATGCAAACAGCCTTTGCCAATGGGGATTTAACTCTCCTTCTCTTCCGATTTTACCAGGCCTTCCTTTCCAGGGGCTCTCGGGGGGCTGCTCTGTAAAAAGCAAAGTTCTGTTTCTGTTTCTAATTGAAGGCTGGCATTCAACCCAAAGGAAGGAGATATTAATCACCACAAATGGCTGCAGATTGCCCCTCTGAGCTGTGTAAATTCCACACCACCTCTTGTTTCACTGCTGTGGGCCTCAGTTTACAGCATGCCCTGCCAGACATGAAAACCTTTCATCAGTGGAGAAGCGGGGCCTGGCTGCCGCTGTGTTTGAGCTGCAGAACTGAGGTGGAAAGTGTTATTTTAGGGTGTTGCCAGGAGTGAGAGCTGTGATTCAAGCAACAGACTCAATCACACTTACCTTTTCACTTTCTGAAAATAAGAAAATAACACTTTAGCCCATAATTTAGCCTGTTGGCATTTTACTTATTTATTTATTTGGGTCAGGAGAGGTAATTTAAGTTAAATTCATTCAGTGGACTTTGAGTTATGGAAAGAGGAAAAATAAACTTTCTGTTACCGGAGGAATTTTTTGTGCAAACATACGCACAGATGCACACACGAATGCATGCACACAGATGCAGCACACACGCACACACACACACACACACACACACACACACACAACTACAAGGCAGGGAGACACGGAGCTGTCATTTAGGATGAAGACTCACTCTGTAAGCTGTGGAAGTTGTTTAAAATAATAGAAATGAAAGCAGGTTAAAAATGAATTTTTAAACATTTTCCCATAGGATAAGTCAAAGTATAACAAAGTGGTACTATATATGGGGAGAACCTCGGGAGACTTGGCCCTTTATTCAACAGATGGTTTATGAGGACCTACAATATGCAGGTCCCATATAGGCACTATTTCTACTGGCCCAAACTAGCTTGGCTTAAATCCCAAGACAGGACAAGGATATTGACTATTACGTGAGAGGTCCACGGTAGGAGGCAAGTGGACTAAGGAGAAACGTATAAGGGAGAATGGTCAAACGTTGCCAGAACTAATAGAGTGAGAAAGAAAAATGGCTCAAGTGTCATCCCCTGATGAGATAAATGAAAATATTAAAAAGTAGGCATTTTTTTATAGGAATGAATATACAAAGGAGAGCCAGATCCTAAGGTGGTGGAAAGGGGCACCCGTCTCGTGACCTGGCCTGCTGGGAAAGGTCACTCCGTGAGATAAAGGGGTCATCCGCTCACAGGCAGTGTGACTTCTCAGAAAGAACCCATGGCTCCAGGAAAGACCCTGGACTCCCAGATATTTCTCTAGCCTCACAAATGTGTTCTTTGCAGCCATTAAAAGCAATAGAGGAAGTGTAGGAGTGAAATATGGAAAGCTTGAGCTTAGACATCTGTTGGATGGAGGGATCTCATGTATAAACAACAAGTCACAGACGAGCAGCTAATGCCATGTCATATGTGCGCAAGAGAAACAGTATTCCTGAAAAGCGAAACTGTGGACAGCCAGTTCTGGCAAGGTCTGAGCTGTAGGAATTCATTTCTTGTCTCCAATGCATGCTTTCGGCTTGAGTTATGTGGACAGCCTCATCTGATCTGACGACATAGCCTGTCACCATCTGAAGGGAATAGCCTAACATTTGACGGTTCTGTGACTTCGTGTTTTTCTCCAATCCTTTCTCTTTTCTGTGTTTTCTGCTCATGGTGACTTGGCAAACCATGGATGCAATATTGGTTTCCTAAGGCTGCTATAACAAATTACCACAAATTGGGTGGCTTAAAACAACAGAAATTTGTTCTCTCATGGCCCTGGATGTGAGAAGTTCAAAGACAAGGTGTCAGCAGGACCACACTCCCTGTGGAGGTTCCAGGGGAGAATCTGTTCCTTGCCTCTTCTAGCTGCGGGTGGCTGCCCGGCAATCTGTGGCTTTTAGCCACACCACTCCAGTGTCTTCCTCTATCTTCACGCCACCTTATTTTCTGTCTGTCTCTCTCCTCGGGGCGTCTATTACAAGAACACTTGTCACTGAATTGAGGGCCACCCAGATAATCCAGGATGATTATCTACATGGGAGATTCCTCATCTCAAGATTCTTGATAACAAAGGCCCTTTTTCCAAATAAGGTCACATTCATGGGTTCTGGATTAAGACATGGACATAGCTGGTACAGAAGTGTCCGCGGTGCTGGGAAATCTTTCAAAGAGGCCCACGTCGAGGGGATTCTGCAAAAAACTAGAGGGAGCCCAGGAGCCCAGAGGTGCTCTGGAGATGGAGAGAGGATGGTATCTACAAACTCGAGTAGCAGGACAGGCGCGGCACTTTAAAGTGCATTTTGGCTTTTCTCTCAGGCTTCCACCAAGATTCTTTTGACCCTTCAAGTGTCTGTCTGCTAAAAACAGAATTACTTCAGCTAAGTTGGAATCCATGGTCACCTGACTACGAAACCACTTCAGCTCCACGTGTGCAAACTTTCTCCCTCCCTCACCGCTCGCATTCCATAGAGGAAAGGTCTAGGGGCTTGTGTGTTTTCAAAACGTCAGATGTTTCCTTTTTCTCAAGAATAGGTGTGTAACGGGAGGGGGGGGAAGGAGGGAGGCGGTGCAAAGACACTTCATGCTGTGTTAGGCATTGTACACTAAAGAGAAGCTGATAGGAGAAGAATTAATTACAGTTTAACAATAATAATAAAAGCAAAATAAGAGGTTGAAATAAAATAGCCAAGGGAACAAGTGGGTTTCCTGGAAGAATGGTGTCCTTTCACCGTGGAAAATTTATATGTAGAGTAAATGCTGGGAATTGGAACACAGAAGAGGCCATCAAAGGACTGGGGAGTCTGCACCAGACCCGGGCTGCTTTTCATTGAATTGTCTCATTAGCCGGCTGGAGGTATAAATAAAGTCCTCCGGTGTCTTTGTTGTCTGAATGAGTGTTACTGGGGCAGGGGTGGGAGATTCGGGAGCGAGGGCGGCCCTGACACCCCTGGAACCACCGGAGGGGCTGGGAAGGAGTCTGTCTGCAGTGGGAAAGGAAGATCCAGCGCCGAAGCTGTCTGCCAGCTTTCAGTGGAGACGACCAGCTGTGGGGTGCGCGGAGGGCCATGCCCCGGGCCTTTGTTCTGAGGCAGAGGCATGGCTTTATCCGGGCGACCCCACCTGACTCCACCACAGCTTTTCCTGGAGCCTCAAAGCCTCCCCCAGGGTGCCCTCAGACAGCAGCTTCCGTCGCCGCATCCTCCGCGGACTGCCATGGTGTGACTGTTCGCAAAGAGTTTTACACGAAGCTTGTTACAATGAATCATTTTTGAATAATTTGTGAAAAATTAGTATTTTTAAAACCAAGAGGATTCTGGGAAGATGGCAGTTGTGACAACACAGTTGCTCTTCAAATTGCAGCTTGACTGAGATATCATTCACCTGCTGTACTGTGGAATTCAGTGGTTTTTAGTACATTCACAGAACACTTCCATCAACCCAAAATGAAACCCCACACCCACTAACAGTCACTCTCCACTTTCCTCACACTCCCTAGCCCTAGGCCACTAATCTATTTTCTGTCTCTACAGAGTTGCCTGTTCTGGACATTTTATATAAATGGAATCATACAATATCTGGTCTTTTGTATCTAGTTTATTATGTTTAGCATAATGTCTTCAAAGTTCATCCATGCTGTATCATTATCAGAATTTCCTTCCTTTTCAAGGCTAAATAATATTCCATTGTATGGATGCATTCATCTGTCAATGGGCATTTGAGTTATTTCCTATTGGGTTATTGGCTCTTATGAGTAATGCTGCTGTAAATACTCATGAACAAGTTTCTATTTCTCTTGGGTATATACTCAGGAGTAGCATTGCTGGGTCATATGGTAACTCCGTGCTTAACATTTTGAGGAACTCCTGGATTGTTTTCCAAAGCGAAGCAGCAACATTTTTGAACTCTTCAATTTTCTCCATCAAAGTAGACAAAACAGTGAGGAGAGCAAAACAAAAAGCTCACAAACATCAATAACAATGGTTCCAAAAATGGAGTCTCTAAACCAGAAGTATTTGAATCACCTGAGAACCTGTTGGAATGGCAGATCTCAGGGCCTACACTAGACCTCTCCATCTGTGTTTTAATGAGCCTTCCAGAAGATTCTGGTGATGCTGATGTTAAAGTAGGAGAACCTCTGATCTACAACAAAGTCAGGTGGATGGCGTCATGACAAACTCTGAAGTATGAGCTGATCACAGCCGTCCTACCATGTGATTTTGAACCACTGTGATGTACATTTGCTAATAAAAGGTTTGAAAAGAGAAGTGGCATAACTTAGAAAAGAAGAAGAAATAAAGAACATAATTTCATAAGTGAAGATTAAAATGGAAGGGACATGTTCCCGCTATCCACTGCTACATAATGAATTACCCTAAAATTGAGTGGAGTAAAACACTTGTACCGGCCTTGAGGATTCAGGCCCTAGCTGGGATGACTTGAATGGCTGTGGGCACAGACAGTGATGGCTTCTTTGGTTACACATCTGGCACTTGGATGGCTGGAGGGTGGGCTCAGCTAGGACGGGCCACTGGAGTGCCGTCGGGTGGCCTACCCAGCATAGTGTTCTCAGGGCACCGGGCTTTATACACAATGGCTCATTCCCAAGAGGAGTGTTCTAAAGGCCAAGGCTGCCAATGTGGCGTCTTCTGACCCAGCTTTGGAAGTCACGCAATGCTTCCAGCGTGCTCTACTATTCAGAGCTATCACAGACACCCCCCCACCACCAACCCCACACATACACACACACACACACCAGATTTAAAGGAAGGGGACATGGATTGTCTTGTTGAGAGGAGTGTCAAGAAGTTTTGTCCATTTTTCTCAGCTTTATTAAAGTGTAATTTGCGAGCAATAAAATCCATCCATTATAATTGTGCAATTTGATGACTTTGGGTAATTATCTGGTCTTGTAACTACCAGCACAGTCAAGATATAGAAAAATTCCCTTACCTTAAAATGTTTTCTTGTGCCTTGTTGTGGCCATGTTTTTTTAACTTTTTTTTTATTGAGGAACATACAATAAAATGTACAAATCTTAGTGTACTGCTTGTTGAATTTTGACAAGTGTATACACTTATGTAACTATCACCCAGATCAAGATATCAAACATTCTCACTAATTTTTCCCTCTTCACCTATGTCACCCATCCCCCCATCTTTGTGGCCATGTTTTAAAACCACTATAGAACCTAAATATGAATGAACACCAGTTGCAAAGGATAAAAGATTTGTAAATAAAAAAGGAGAAAGTGAAAAATGATTCAAGACAAAATGGTATGCATGCATACACGCACACACACAATGACCCAGTGCATGTGGAATAAAACTCCTGAAGATGAAAACCAAAGACACAGAATAAAACAAATACAAAAATATTTAAGAATTTTTTTCTGAAATAAAATGGGCTTGAAACTTCATAGTGAAGGATACATCTCCTATGTGGGAAAACCAACCTACAATAGTCAATATTCTAGCAAAATTACTGGACTTCAAAGAAAAAGAAAAGACTTTGCAAAGCAGACCATTTCACTTATAGAATAAAGAAAATCAGATTATACCAGACCTGAAACACAACAGGGTATGCCAGAGGACACTGAAGCCACATCCTTAAACAGCTCAAGGAACAAATCTGTGAAGTGAGGATTGTGCAACAACAAGCTGACCTTCAAACACAGAGCACAGATACACTGTTATGAACATGCAAAGAACTCAGGGAATATTTTCCCGTGAGTCCTTCCTGAGGAATCTGCTAGGGAATGTGTTTCAAAAAACCAACATGACTAAAGAGGTAAAAGCACAAAGACCAGTGGTGAGCATTAAAGATATATTTTCCTGTAGAATTAAGACTAAATGGTGGTTCTTAGAAAGAGAGAATTGTATGAATGGCTTTATATTATGACAATGTAAGTAGAATACAACTATGGAAAACTGGGGGGAGGGGATGGAGAATGAAGAAAGCAAAGTTCAATAAGTTTGCAAATTACCTTGTAGGTTTTAACTTAGAATAAAAGGATATCCCTTCAAATTAGTTGCTGAGGTGATGGTGAGGGGGAAAGAGGAAGCTACTGGATAATTTCAGTATTGCTCATGGGGGAGGGAGAACCAATAGACAACAGCTTGGAAAAGAAGAGACCAGGAATGTTAAATTCTAGAATTGGTATAAAGGTAACCATTAGGACAAAAATACAAAGTTGCCTAAATTCAAAATATAAAACCCACCTCATCACATACAAGACCAAATGAAATAAGCCCGAAAGACAAATATATTTCTAATAGATGTACTTCAAAGGTAAAACAATATGACAAAACTTTCGAGGCCAACAGATCAACAACGTCAACAGGGTGTGAGGTAGTATCTCATCGTGGTTTCATGTGCATTTCCCCACTCATGAGTAATGTTGAGCATGTTTTCATGTGCCTGTTGGCCATCTGTAGGTCTTCTGTGGAAAAATATTCAGTTCCTCTTCCCATTTTTTAAACAGATTTTTTTTTTTTTGCTATTGATGTATGTATGACTTCTTTATATATTTTGGATATTAACCCCTTAACAGATACATGATTTGTAAATATTTTCTCCCATTCCACACATTGCCTTTTCATTTTGCTGATGGTTTTCTTTGCTGTGCAGAAGAGTTTTAGTTTGAAATCGTCTCACTCAACTTTTATTTATGCTTGAAATTTGTCATAAGAAAAAGTAAATCATAAATAATATTATAAATAAAAAGTACATGTGTGTAAAAAATAAAATAAACTTGAAGATTCTCCATAATGTCATTCAGATTTGTTTTCTTGGGTGAAAAGAAAATGTCCCCAAGATTATGCCTGACATACAGCTATGCCATGCATGTGAATGCCATCTGCTACATGTGAGACATCCCTGCTCTTTTGCCATCTGATTTTTTCCCCCACTTAACACAATATATTGTGGATGTATTTCCATTTCTGTACATAGGGATCTCCTTCGTAATTTAATGGCTACATAGCCTTCCATTTTATGGATGTGTCATAATTATTTAAATTGCTCCCCTACTGATTGATATTTGGGTTGCTTCCAAATGTTCATTAATTAAACAAGACTCGTGATGAATGTTCTTCCTCAAACATCTTTTGACATTGTGTGGTTATTTTTTTAGGATAATTTCCAAGACATGGAACTGCTGGGTGAAACAGTCGGTAAAGATTTTAAAAGCAGATCTTTGAAAAGATGGGGCCCCCTGCACCAGACCGGGCCTGGCACCAGGGAGCCCTGCGGTGGCTCCAGGCCCCGGGAACTCGGTCCTGTGGACAAATAGCTCCTGCTCCAGATTCTGACTTGGGAGGTCTGCAGTGAAGTCCAGGAACATGAATTTTTAAACAAATATCACACCAGTTCTGCTGTAGGTGGTCTAGGGTCACGTTGGTGAATGAACACTCATCAGCTTTGTCTGCTCATCAGCTTCCTCTGAGGCGCTCTGAAAAATACTCAGGCTTGGGCATAATCGTAGGAAATTTCTTTTTCAGTGAGGTAGGGCTGGTATTTTTCTCAGAGATGGGGCTGGTGTGTGAATATATGGAATCTGTGGATGCAAACCCGAGATCATATCGTAATTCATGTTAAGCTTTCCCTCCATGCAGTTGCACTGTTTCTTCCCTTGTCTGTTTTTGCTTGCTTCCTTCCTTTTCCCCTCCTCCCAGTCTTCACTTCACTCCCATCCCAGGCAACCTGTGTTAATTACCTCGTTGTTACTTCTTTGTTAGCATGTTTTGCTCCATGCTAATTTAACATGTACAAAAGTACTACCCTTATATATGCATTTCAACCAGGGGCGGGGGCCGGGGTGGGGGTGGGGGGAGGTGGCCTAGTTAGCAAGCAGCAGAAACCAATTCTGGCTGATTTAAGAAGAAAGGAAGTCTCTTTAAAATATACTAAGTAGCCACAGCTTCTCTGTGTGGGTTGGAGAAACAGCTTGAAGGCCATCTACCCAGGGCCACTGCCCCCAAGTCATGTGCGGGGCAGGTGGTGGTGGTGGCAGGTGCTGTGACCAAACCACTGTGGCAGTGCAGACACAGACCATGGCTCCTGCCCAGGGGAGGCAAGCACTCCTCCACCCAGAGCAGAAAGCCAGCCTTTCTGGGAGGGTGAATGGATATTAGGTCCTCTTCATCTCACAATCACACTTGGTCACAAATCCAGCTTGACTCTCCTAACCCTTGCTGGCCTCCCTCAAATGTGCTGTGGTGGCCCTCTCTTGTTTGGCTTCTGGCTCTATCTCAGTGGCTCCTGGTGTGCTGACTCTATGATCCTTGGGTGATCTAAGGCCAGAGTTCTGAGGCTGACCCAGAGGGCCACTTTCTAGCTTCTTAGCTCCCAAGATATGGCACGTGTCTGCTATGGGCTCCACAAGAGACTGGTATACCTTGTGGGGTGCCAGAAGGAACCTGAGCTGGGTGCTGGGAAGAGGAGGGTCTGCTTGTCAGGAGCTACCTGATCTGGGGAGAGTGGATTGGGCTTGAAGGCGGCAAAACTCAGAGCCCACCCTGGCTCTGAAGTCTCAGCAACTACGGTGTCAGCCACAGTTTCCTGTAGTTCAGGTGCTGTTCTGAGAAATGTAAGTGTCTATGGTTGTTCTATCTTCGTCTTGGCAGCTGGCTTTTTCTCATTCTAGAAGTAACAAAGGTCATGGACGCTGACCTGGCCACGGTGGGCCTTTTTGAATCAACCCCAGGGAGTTGAGAGTTGAGGTGAAACAGAGCAAGTTTCAGGCGACAGCAATCAGCAGAGGAAAATCCTTGCAGAAAAAGGCATTTCCTTTTGTTGGTGAGACTATTTGGGAGTCATCTGAGAGAATGATTCCTTGCAGGGGGCAGGGAAAGGGTATATCGCTGTAAAGAATGTAACGACCAAGCCCGAGTTTTTCTTATAACTTGTTCAGGAACAGAGGCATCGTGTCAGGTCCCCCAGGAAGCAGACATCAATAGTTAGAACTGCAAGAGCTTATTGGAGTGATGCCGGAGAAGAATAAAGGCGAGAGGGAGCAAGAGGAGGCAGAGGGCAGTGTGCGTTGCCAACCAGGTCTGACACCTGTGGACGGAGAGGCGCGGAGGGAGGGCTGGGTGGGAAGCGCTCCAGACGTGGCACGGCTTTGAAAAAGCTGCCAGCTCAGCGGGGACTCCCGCATCAAGAGCGCCCCAAAGGACTTGCACGTGGGACAGAAAAGCTGGAATTAGTACCCTCTCCACGCTCAGTCATTGCTCCGGAGCTGCCTAGGACGAGCACCAGCTTGGCACAAATGCTGCAGAAGATCCCCAGGGTGCCGCAGCCAGAGGCTGTCGGCACTGCAGTCCTCAGCAAAATCAAGTTCTTTCTTGACAGGAGGTGCATGTCTCACCTCCACGGCTGCCTACCACACACAGGTTTTAGCAACATTTCCATCCACAAATGTTACAATTTTTAAAAATTAAGGCAATGCATTTATATCAAAATCATTTTAAACATGGAAAAATATAAAAAGGAAAGGTCTTGTTATCCTACAGATTTTCTATATGTAATATATGCAAATAAACATATTATTAAAAATACCTATTAAATATATATTAATTGCATGCATTAAAAATAAGAGCATACTCTACCTAAGTTTTAAACGTTTTTTCTTAAAAATGTATTATGAATATATTCATATTTTAATTGACATAAATCTATTTTCTAAGGGCTGCATAGTGTTCTTTTGTATGAATGGACTTTCATACAAGGGGGCTTCCTGTGGATATTTCAGGTTCTTTGTAACTATAGACATCACCACAGTGACAGTGTTGCTACATGTGTTCCGTTCTTGGAAATCTTCAGGGATCCCAGAGCCTGCCTGCCTCAGTGACCCTCCCTGATGCTGCGTCATCTTGACAGGATGTTGTCCTACCCTGGGGCTCCCCTGACATGTTGCCAAGGTTGCAGATATGCAAAAAGAAGGACCCCCCCCCCGAAGAGAAAAGCAATGGTGCCAGGTGGCTCTGGGGGGCCCTGGTGGGATCAAGAGCCGGGTCTAGCATTATGGCTCAGGGAAACCAAATTCCATTCCTCCTGTTGCACACCTGCCAGGAATCTTGCCCTGTTGGACGCTTTATTTTGTTTGGTTGTCTTGTTTAACATCCACCTGCTGCTTTCAGAGATTGCGTTCCCCTATTCCAATGAGGAGAATTAAGGGAAAGAAATCTTCAGAGATGGAGGGCCATTGGCAGAGTCACACCACTGTAAGAGCGGCTTTCCCCAACCTTCACCTGGGAACAACCTCCATCTACGCCCAGCAGGAACAGTCGTTTCCATGGTGATTTGCAGGGCTAGCTCCCATGGAGAGCCGAAGAGATTGCAGTTCTGTCCTGCAAACCCTCTTGGGTACCGGAACAGAACTGGGATAGAGCCCCGGAAAAGAGGCTAGTGGTGAGGTGTGCGTGATATTGGAGACCAGAACCAAAGGGAATACAAAACTAGATCCCGGTGTCATTTGTTTCCTTACAAATGAACTTAATTTCCGCATCAAGCGCCATTATTGTCTCAGTCATTTCAGGAGCATCCCCCTCCCCTTCTCCCTTGAGTTGGAACTGAGGCCTTGGGCTTACGTAGTATCAAGTGGGAGAGTTCCTGCTGGTTCTCAGTCTTTACGGTACCCACCCGACATCTGCTGAGCTGAACATCAACCCTGCTGACCCTGCGCAGATGTCAGCCAAGACTTGTATATTCCCCATCTGCCAGGCAGGCCACCATCCATGCTGGTCACTCTTTCTTCCCTTTCCTGTTTCCCTGGTTTTCTAGGTTTTCTGCTTTAAACATGGACTGCTTTTGAAATTAGAAAAAAAAAAGGTGGTTATTAAAATATTGTCATTGAAAAGATTCCTTAGTACTGATGTATGTTGCTTTTCTGTCGTTAAAGTATGGTTCTAGGATGGGAAATGGGCAGGGTCTGGAATGGGCTCTGGAGACAGGTCATCACTTGGAAGCAAAAGTAGGACAGTTCAAGCTGTAACACATGCAAAGCAAGCCCACGTTAAGATTTGTTTCTCACCTGTAGCTGGGAAGTCTGGGGAACCACGCTGGCTCTCTGAAGGAACTCTGGGTTTATGCGCAGGAAGGTGTGACCAGAATGTGACTGAGAGTGAACAAAGCTGCCCTGCCCTGGGACTTTATGGCCCGCCTGGCTGAAGCAGGGCTGTGTTATAGCGCAACGAACCAAACACAGGCTGGGTCAGAGGAGCACACAGCCTTCCAGGAGAACCCTGACTACAAATATGCAAATACACTACAAATGTGCTCCCTCCAAGCGGATTCCTAGTTTGGACATGATGGTTACTGTAGCCAAAAAACACTTTTGTTCGTGTCTCTGACATTGGTCAGAGGAGAGGATGATCTGGCCCACCTGCACAAATGTTCTGGTTCTGATGGCTAATTCTGGTGCAGAAATGAGTCTTTAGACTGATGGAGTTTGATGACACTGCTGGTTAACATAAGCCCATCTGTTACAAACCTTTCTAGAAAGCAGTAGGGCAATTTGTATCAAGAACCTTTAAAAGAAAAGTCCATACCCTTTGATCCAGTAATTCCTCTTCAAATAACTGTCAGCAATTCAAACACAGACTTGTGCACTATGGTGTACATTATGGCATTACCCAAAATGGTAAAAAATGGAAACAATTTCAATATTTAATAGGAAGCAGGTTAAATAAATCATAGCAAACCCATATGTTGGCCTAGTATGAAGCCATTAAAAATGACTTTCGAAGAATTCTATTGGTAATGGGAAATGTTCATAGTACAAGTAAGTTTAAGATTAGGATTCAGAACTGTGTATACAGTACAATTTTATAAAACAATTACATGCATATTCCCAAGTAAAATATTAAAAAGAAATATCAACTCTTTAGGCATTCATAGCTGTTCATTTTTATTTTCTTCTTTGTTTCCCCCACCAGAGATATAGCTGTTTTGTTTGTTTGTAGAATTAATGGGAACTCACCAATTTATCTTATGAGAGTAATTTGGGATTCACAGATATCGTAGAAAAAGCACATACCTGGCTAGCTGTGGACTAGACAGTTTTCCTCATTTATACCTGAATTTTGTCATCTATATAATGGGAATAATAATATTTACCTCCCATGGCTATTGTCACTATTTAATAAGATAATGAGTGTAAAGTGATAAGCACATAGTAAGTGCTCCATAAATGTTAGATTCTTTCCCGTGCTTCCCTTGTCCTCACATCTATTTTAATTTTACCATTAGGAAGTAATGAAAAGAATGTATTTAGATCTGCGTACCATTGTATTATTCATTATAAATTAATTGAGTGGCTGATGCTTGTGGTTTTTAAAAGCACATGTTTCCAACAGGAGGAAAATCCCCTTGCTTGAGGAAGACAGTGTAACAAGGGGAGGTTTCAGAGAGAATGCAGATGTTTTAACTACTATGTTCATCTGCCTCCCTATCAAGAAGAAATGCCATCAATCCAGAGGGGGGGAAATTAAAGGTCGAGATAGAAGAGCAGATAGTGGAAAACTACTTTAACTAAACATACAAATTGGATTCTGCCTCCTTTTGGCTGCAGCATAAAGAGAGAAGTTACATTCCACAGAAACCCACTGTTCAAATATTGCATAAGTGTCTTTGAACTGGTGGGATTTTTCCTGAACCCCTTAAAACCACAATGAGAGCATTGAGGGAGGGTCTGGGGAGTGGAGAAGGGGGGTATCTGGGAGGAAGAAGTCTTTCGAGAGGATGGTTTGCATTCTGTGGGGTGCTTCCCCTTTGTGGAGAGAGAGGCTGCAAATGACAGCAGTTGGGGAGCAGAGGCTGAGGAAAGGACACAGGAAATTGGGGTTTGATTCCTGCCAGAAAAAAAATCTAAAGAATGAGAAGGCTTGAAACATTTGCCAGGCCCAAAAAGTGAAGAGCCTTTCATAAACGTAACAGTCAGATAAGAGATTTCCTCCTCTCCTGGCCTCTAAGCACCTCTCCACCCCAGAGAAGTCAGGATTCCAAAAAAAAGAAACCCAGCACACTTTCACCAGCTGTAAGCTTCCTGCCTACAGTACACCCAGAGTGATGAGAAAGATTTAACTTTAAACAAAACTTATTGTTTTGCTAGCTACGTAGGAGTAGAATTCTAACATCTAAATAGAGACTATTTGATGACATATGGTGATTATCGAACTTTTGTTTATCATGAGTGATCAGAAACGTCGCAGGACTGATGAATTTTCAGCCACAAACATCAGAAGGATATCTCCCACCAAATTACTTTAAGGGACAGAAGGAGTCAAAAGAATGTTGCTTCCCAGTTACACGCTATGAACTGACTTACACCAAAAACACTACCAAGCTTCCTGAAAAGAGTTTAAGTCAGCTGGTCCAGACAGATAACCTCCCAGATGACCACAAGAGTCACCTGTAAAATCTTTGAGATGTCCTATAAAATCAGGGAGAGTAGCCAAAGGATGAAATGGAAAATGTTGTCCTGATTTTAAAACAGGCTGAGAGGTGGACTTTGCAATTTGATTGGCAATTACTGCCAAGTGCCGACAAAAATCTAGGAGGGATTATTAAGCAGATGGTTTTGGGGTACTTCAGAAAGATAGTGATGCTTGGTAGGAAGTAGTGCAGACTCACTAAGAATGAGTCTAACCTAATTTCTTTTTGTGTCAATTATTAGATTAGTGGATGGTGGGGGCAGATGTCACAGACTGGGCGTCTTATGGTGAGGACTTTCCGAACCCCTCGTGATTCTCTTGTGCAAAAATGTGGAAGGGTGTCAGTCAGGACTAGGAGGTAGATTTATAGTTGGTTGGACAATCATTCTCTGGAAGTGTTGATTAATGAATCCTTGTCACCTAGAGGCAAATCTCCAGTGGCATTCCAGTAGGCTTTGTTCCAGTTCTGTCCAGGTTAGTATTTTTTATTAATAACTTGAAATATGACAAAGAAGTCAATTTTCTTAAAAGTATGAAAGACACTAAGGCAGAAGGGATAGTGAACACATATGAATGACCTTAAGTTCTTAAATATCTTCTGTCATACCTGCTGACACATTTTGGCAATGAAGGTTGAAATATCTGCTTAGGGCTGATTCAAGCACAGTCTTTTCACCATCTCAGACAAATGTGAACTTGCACGGTCCGCTGACACTGTGGGCGCTCCTGGTTACATAGTCCTCTGTGCCCATTCCCAGGGCCAGCCTCTACCTCATTCTCGTTAATTGTAATGACATCCCAGCCCCTCCCACAGACGGGTCCCGACACTACCAGGCAAAATCCACTACTTCCCTGAGTTCCATCAAGACCTTTCCCAGTTGAGGCCCCTGCCTTGGCTTATCCAGGTTGTAACTCCCTGGGCATCCTGCCAGTACACGGCCCATTATCAGTCCCCCTAGAGCTCTGTGAACAGGGCCAGAATTCCTTTCCCTCCTTGCACCAAGTGTCTACTTGTTCCACCCTTCTGATCCCTTATATCCATGTTCATAAATGTATGTGTACTTCCCACCAGTATGAAATCTCACAGGATGAATATCAAGCCTGCATTGTTTAAAAATTCAATTGCACCACAAGAGACTGGGGGAGACTTGTCTTGACAAGAGTGCATGCTGAGCCGGTGGGCCGAACTGCCTAAAGTCGATTTGCTTAGCATCTCAACTGTTGAAAATTTCTGCCTTAAGAGCACATTTGTGGCTCCTAAGGATAAAAATCACTCTATCTTTACAAGCTTTTTGAATGTTGGTGACGCCTTCTGTGTTATTTTTAAATATTTTAAAATATTTTGTGAACTAGTAAGCAAATTTTAAGGGGCTTCTATTTTTATTTCACATTTCTATAAGTTATTTTTAAACGTTAAACATATCACTTGGCAGACTCTAATAAAGTTCTATTCCTAAGTATACACCCATTTGTATAACAAATATGAACAAGAAAGTTCATACCAGTTTTATCTGTAGTAACCAAACACTGGAAATAACAATGTCCATCAACAGGTGAATGAACAAATTCGGTTATATTCAACCAATGAATTACCACTCAGCAATAGAAAGGAGTTAACTACTGATACATGCAACAACATAGATTGAGCTCAAAAACATTACATTGAGCAAAAGAAACTAGAGAATGCACAGGTTTGATTCCATTTAGATAAAGCTCAGGAATAGGCGAAAATTAAAATATGGTGAGAGATTGGTACAATTCTTATCCAGGGATAGAGACTGGTGGGAAGAAGCATAGAGGAATTTTCTGGGGTAAGGAAATGTTCTCTCTCTTGATCTGGGAAGTGACCACATATGCAAAAAATCACCCACAAAAAGTCGTCAAGCTCCACTCTTAAGATCTATGCATTTTTACTCAATGTAAATTAACACCCCACTAAATTATTGTTTACATTTTTGTATATTCCAAACCACACCACGTTTGAATATTTTTACCTCTGGTTTACAGTTTAATTAGGGTTTTACATACTTTTTTGGTACATTTTGAATTCTGAAGGAAAATTAGCACATATTCTGGCTGGTACCAATTTGGTTCGCTCATTCCATTTGCATAGTAGAAGTATGCTAAATCTCTCCGAGCATAGTCAACTCCATTACAGTTTAATTTTTGTAGCACATAATTGGTAAATTCATGCTGGGAGATGAATCTGAGACACACACACATCAGCACATGGTGTCCTGCGTTCAGGTAATTGTGGATATTTGCATCTGGGATTGAGCCACAAACCATTTTCTGCAGCTTTTCCTCAGTCTCCACGCCCTTGTTCAAATTAGACAGCTCTCACCTACCCACACCCCATGCTAATCCTAACGGACGGTTGGCAGGACTGGTGTTCTGCTTTCGTGTTGCAGTTTATTTGGAGCAACGCCAGTCCACTGGACAAGCCCTGAGTAACTGTAACTTCCTTGAAGTTGCCAGAGCAATGCAGAGGCTGAGCCCCATGCACCATCTCTCGGGTTGCCGTGATCTGCCATTGGGGTGGTGTGGTCAGGAAGCAGGCTCTGTAGGGCCCACCTGGCTGCCCACTCTGGTCACCCAACTTGCATCAGGATGAGAGAGCCTTGTATAATCAGCAGCGCAATCCCCAGTCCTCTCTCCTTAATCATAAAGTCAGATACTGCCTACAGGTATGCACAATCAGAACATGCTTCTTAAAGATTCCCTTGAATCTTCGTTAATACATCTATGCTGTTGCAATGGGCACTCTTGGTAAAATCCCCAATGGAAGCCTGGATGCCCAGTTCTAGTCATGTGACATTTTTTCCCTTCTTAGCAGAAGGGAAAGTATTACTCGATTATGCCTATTGTACGGTGGGTCCAGTCACCAAGCTGTTTTTTGCAAGAAATCTTTTTGGGAGCCCTGGGAAAAATATGCATTATCCACTCATCTCCCAGCTAGAGACCCTTCTGTTAAGGAAACCTGTTTTTTTGCTCTTCTGCTCCTTAAATAGATTAGGGAGAATTGTGCTCCTTTGTGTCCCAAATAAGGCAAAAGGAAGTTGTAAACAAATTGCATCCTGGGCCATAATATCTGTCCTGAAAAGAAGAATGAGAGAAATAAGGATTCCCTCCCCCTTTTCTGGCGGTGGTGCTCAGTTCAGGCAGAGGACGGGAAGCAGTGTGAATAATACCTTATTTTATTTTATTATTTTTTTGATGCTGCCTTTGGTAGAGATTGAAATCCTCGTCTCAAAGCTCAGCTTGACTCTGAGGGCACCCATGTTTGGCAGGCCCTGACCCAGATGTCGCTAGCGTTTTAACTAATAAACCCACTAGGCTCTGGGTGAATGAGACAGCATATCAAAAAGGTTAGAAGCACAGTCTCTGGTGTCAGACTGACTAACAGTTGGATCCTGGCAAGTCATTTGACCTCTTTAGGCCTCAGTTTCCTGGTCTGTACACTAGAGTTGCAAACGCCTTCACCAGGTTGCTGTGAAACTTAGCTGAGAAGATAACGGTAGCACACCTGCGCGGAGGAAGTCTTAATGCTTTTGTTACTGCTGCTATAAGAGCGCACAGGAGTGCTGCGTCCCATTCTGGGAGTTTGGAGATCTAAGAGGAAATGTAAAGTAGGAAATAGTCAATAACAAAATGCCAGGACATGGGAGGGTCTGGGCATCTTAAAACATGAGGAACGGTTAAGGAAGCTGAGGGTATTTTACCTAGAAGAGGTTATCAAGAATTCACACAGCTACCTTGTCTTCCAACAGGGTCTAAAAGGCCCCCGACAGGGATGTCCTGTGCTGGATGGCACCTTTCAACTCTAAGTGAAATTCCGTCCCTGCACAGGGCTCTATCCCCGAAGGCAGCAGAGATTGAAAGGGAAAGGCTGTGGCACACGCTTGGCGGCCCGTGATGTCCTGGGACCCTGGTTGGAGGGTGCTAAGCAGACAAGAACCAGGCCCTCCACGGCCGGGCCAGAAGACCTGGGAGTCAGCACAGCCCAGTGAAGGGAACAGGCAGTGGTTTGTCCCAATTGGCCCACAGTGGCCTTTGGACCGATCCTAATGCTATTCCTAGTATTTTGTCCACTTTTGGGAGAGGCCACCTCAGGTCACAGGAGCAGTCCTCTTGGGTGGGGTGGGTTTTGTTTCCTTGTGGTTTGGGGGCCAGAAAGCACCACACTGGGTGGCCGAGAGGCAGGCCGCCTTGGCTGGAAGGCTGAATGACTGGCCAACTGGTGCGTCTCCAGAGAGCAGGCTGACCCTCCTTGATAGGCCGGTTGCTGCCGTCACTGCCTGCCCAGCGGCCCCCTCCAGCCTGCCGATTTTCTCATTGCTAGACTTGTAAATGGGGTGATTTATGGCTGTGCTCATCCATGCTGGCCCCCGGGTATACACGCTTTCCCTTCCAGGCTGGGAAGTGAATAATGAATTAATCACCCTGCCTGAGGTTCAATACGGAGCTGAGAGTTTGCAGATCTTTATTGTACTGTGCAAGCCAAGTCGAACTGCTCAATTTACACTCCTAATTCATTTGAGTTTGTGCAATTGTGCCTGTTCCCGGGGAGCTGCAGCCTCGTGGCTTCTTGGTCTCTGAGGCAGTCTCACCTCCCCCTCCCACTGTCCTTTCCCCCTTAAGAGTGATTGCCAAAGACTTCTGGGTGCTCAGAGAAACCAAGCCACTTCCTCAGAGGCTGCTCTCTGGGTTGTCTCTTGTCCCAGATGGAGGTGCGTCAGGCATTTCTCAGCATCAAAACAGCTGAACCGCCTGGCGCCCGCCGGTGTGCACGGCATGAAGAGGGCACACGGGGAATGTTTGCTGGATGGATGGCTCTGCCTCTGCAGACATACATGTTTATCAAAACCAAGGGCTCGCAGCCATGGCTATCATGGTTTCTCTTTTCCCTTGTCCTGGTTCTCTAAGACTTTGGGGGAAGAGTTTTTACTAGGTCTGACATCTGATGACATCTGGGCCATGAGATGGGACAAATTTTTTCTCAAGTTCACTGGGAAGCAGCGATTGCCAATTCTGCATTTGAAGATTAGAAGCTTTCCCAGCTTTGGCCATTTTCTTTACCTCCCAGAAACGGAAACCACAGCTAAGTGCCTTGTACCTGATGCTCGAGGATGAAAAGCAGTGGACCTCGGGGCTCTAGAGGGAGATTCATGCCGATGGGCTCCAGGAAGTGGGCACGCCTAGTCTGGGGCGTATTTCCGCAGACCCAGTGCAGCTGAGATGCTTCCTTGTCCCCCTCATCCTGCAGCACCCCCACTCGGCACACCCCGGTCCTGCCGCCCAGAGCACCCTCCACGCCCGAGCCTCCCATTCATGGAGTTCTGTTCACATTGTTCTGTTCTCTGAGACCTTGCTTCCCGCCTTCCTACTTTCTGGGGTTCCTTCTCCCCCCCAGTCCTCAAGACCTGCCTCTAAAGCTGTCTCCCCATGAAACCTTTCTGGGCCTCTTCACATCAGTGTGGGATCGCTTTCCTTTTGGCTCAGCGGCACATTGCCTGTCCCTTGTTCAGCCCTTCTCTGCCTTTGACCCTTTTCCTCGTCTCCTGGCCACCTGAGCATGGCTTCTGCGTTCTCGCCCTAGTCCCTGGTAAGAGCACCCACACCCACCTTCAGGGAGTTCCTTGCAGAGCAGCTCAACTGCCTTCTTTCATCCATTAACGAAAGCACTGCTAGAGTCCCTTCTCTGCCCAGCCAACAACGAACACGGCTTCACCTCCTCTTGTTTCTCCCCTCCATACTCCAGCCACATCACCTTTCGACAGTGCCCTCAAGCCCACCACCAGGCTCCCTCCTGCCCCAGGGCCTTGGTATATGCTCCCTATGCCTGGAACATCCGTAGGCTCCTTCTCTTCGAGTCTATTCACTCTGATATTTCAGGGCCCAATTCAAGCACCAATTCCATGGAAGGCTATCCTGGAAGCACCAGCACCACGGCCCCTGCCGTTTGCCTGGTCAGGGGAAGCTTTTCTGTGGAACTCTAATCACAATTATTGTAATTACAGTGATTAATTATGCACTCAGTTGTTTAATATTTACCCCCACCTCACCCCGAGATGTAACCTGAGGTTAAGGTCACATCTGCCTCGCTCACTGCTCTATATTCATGGCCTAAAAGACGACCTTACACAGAGGAAGTGCTCAAAAAATACTTTTAAATAAATAAATACAGTACATCATAAAAGACATTTTTTAAATATCCTCTTGTGTTTCAGTCTAGTAAACCAACAAAGGAGAAATATGGTCAGTGGGCATGACAGCCAGCTATTGATGGTTTCCATTCCTCTTGTTCCAGTTTCCAGAAACCCCCCACAGCTGGAGGGAGGGGAAGAAGGGGGCTGGTGGGGGTGCTTGTCATCTCACAGAATGCTGTTCCCACAGAACACTGCAGGCAGAGTTGGAGATAGGAGGAGTCCTGGAACAATGCATACTGGGGACTGGAGTCTTTCATGCACTCCATCATAGAAGACCCGGGGCCTGCATCTCATGAGATCCAGTTAGACGTGGAGTGAGCTGTGCATGCCCACCTGCTGTCAACTGAAATCAAATGGGTTGTAGAGTAGGGCCCAGGTAGAACTTATGAAGACATAGATTACTAGAATATTATTTATTATAGGAATCAGAAGAAACTTAGAAAATCATTTGTCATCCCTAACAGGATACAAAAAGACATGATTTCTATAAAACTAGAGTATCTCAGAGCCTAACTGACTGGGAGCAAGGAGACTATCCAGCTCCACTCAGAATTCGCCTTCCTCATGGGAGAAGAGAAATACTCAAGTCCAGCCCACTCGAGTGATTGTGCCCTACGTAAGGGGTGGAAACTGAAAAACGCTTGTGAAGTCCACAGACCAGACGCACAGGCTCACTTAAAGACTGAGACTTAATCATGGAACTATGCAATACTTCCCTTACCCCTGCACCTCATCACCATATTACTAAGGCCTATTTACAGCAGCTCCTTCCACCTGGTCCATCATGTCTAGCTATCAAGAAAAAAAATTACAAGGCATACTAAAAGGCAAAAAACACAATTTGAAGAGACAGAGCAAATACCAGAAACAGACATAGCAAGGGTGCTCGGATTATCAGACTGGGAATTTTTTTAAATATATGATTAATATGCTAAGGATGTTAATGGATAAAGTAGACAACGTGCAAGAATAAATGGGCGATATAAGCAGAGAGAGAAAAATCCTAAGGAAGAGCTTGGTGTCTACAGCCACCTGAGAGAAATGAGAACATTTGTCCATATGATCAGTTTTACATGAATGTTCATAACAGTTTTATGCTTAATAGCTCCAAACTAGGAACAAACCAATGTCCACCAGTAAATGGCTGAATAAGAAAATTACAGTGTACTAATGTGAAGGAATACTACTCAGCAATAAAAAGGAAAGTAAATTGCAGATAAATCTCAGAAACATTGCATATGACACCATTTATATGGAATTCTAGAGTAAGCAAAACTAATCTATTACTGCCATAAAGCAGAACAGTGGTTGCCTGGGGCTGGAGGTGGGGAAAATGTGATTGTAAAGGGTGCACCAAGGTGATGGAAATGTTCCATATCTTGATTGTGGTGATAGTTACATGAGTGTGTAGGTGTCAATTACCTATGAATGTCATAATGGATCAAACATTACATTAAAATGGATATGTTTATCATACGTAAATTATGCCAGTGGAATGAGAATGTACATTATAGCTCAGGAAAGTGTTTTTTAAAAACTTCAGCAGATAGCCAAGGATCACTGAACATTTGAGAAAAGCATTTAATATGGAAGACAGAGACCAAGGAAAGAAAACAACAGAAGCAAGCTGAAGAAAACAGAGACTGTGTATGGACAAAAAAAAAAATTAAAGAACAAAACTTAAAATTAATGTCTGAGATATTTTTCTTCAAAAAATGATATTACATATACATAATAAAAAACTTTGCTTCAGTAAGAGAATATTCAGAGAACAAAAAAATTGCCCTTGTAAATTAAAAACACAATAGCAAAAAAATTTTTAACTGAACAGAAGCGGTAGAAGATTATAAGAAAATCTTCCATAAATTAGGAGGGAAAGAAACCTAGAGATGGAAGATGGAAAAGAGACTCAATATAGGAGGGCCAATGGGAGGTATAGGAGTGCCACAAGGAAAGTAGGAAATCCTCAAAGAAATAATTCAAGAAAAATTTCCAGAAATGGAGGATAGGTGTTTCCAGATTGAAAGGGCATACTGAGTGTCTAGTGGATGAAAACAGGCCCACACAAAAGCATATCATGATGAAATTTCAGGAACTAAAAATGAAGAGGAGACTTTTCTGTAAGGTAGAAAAGGTTTTCATACAAACGCTCAAGACTCAGAATTGCTTTAGGTTTCTCGATCACAACATTAGCAGCTAGAAGACAGGGAACACAAGTAGCTAATAAAAGACTGAAGGAATGATTCCTTCAAAATTCTGAGGGACAGTTATATCTGACTTAGAATTCTAAATCAAGTCCAATTGTCGATTACTGGTGAAGTTATATTAAAGATATTTTCAGACATACAAGGTCTCAAAAAAAGTACTTTACGTGGTTTGAAGTTTGTTTGTTTCAAGGAAACTTCTAGAGGTTGTAATTCATCAAAACAAAGGATGAAATGTAGAAAGAGATGAGAATCGGGAACCAGGGGATCCATGAGAGGAATGAAGGGGACTCCCCAAGACGGTGGTGAAGGAAATCAGGATCCCCATCTGTATCACTACCGGCCCAAACAGGAGCAGGCCAGAGGGCTCCAGGGCAGGGACCTCAAGAAATTGAAATTGAATGCTTTATCTGATGCATCTGGAGAGACCGTGAGCAGATTTGGAGAACCAACAGAGGATATAGGGTTGAATGAGTGAAAATGATACACACAAAAAATTAAGCAAATGAAAAAATTAAGACAGTTAATTCCAGGGCAAATAGAATCTTATGCAAGAAAGGAAAAGTAATCTTAACCATAGGACTCTCATAGTTCAGCCATGAATAGTATTTACACCATCATAATAAATAATGTAAACATTGAATACTGATGTAACCAAATCTACAATATAAATGAACTGAGAGCACAAGGAGATGGGAAATAGGCATGCTTGTGAAAAATCTAGGCGCAGCAGCAGAAACATGTGATCTGTTATTCAGGAGTAAATAGAACCAGGTAAAGAGTTGCATGGGGTTACCTCTGGGAAGCAGGAAGTAAAGGGAAGGGATGATGGGTTTGCACTTTCTGTAACAAGCCTTCCTCCGTAGCAAGCAGGACTCGTAAACTGAGCACACAACGCCTAGCTCCTTGGAGGAACGGTGGATTCCAGGACCAAGTCAGGGTGGGTGCGAGACCAGCCTAGACCAGTTCGTTACGCCAACAAGTAAGTCGGTGCCTGAAGAACTCGGGGGCGTGTCACAAGGACACATGAGCCAGCTTGAAGGGGCTCACACTGGCCACATCTGGGACATGTGGAGCACCAAAACCCTCAAGTGCAGTAATGTGTTATAAACCATGGAAAAAATAAGAGTCTATGAGCCTATATTAAAAACTGATTAAATAAATAAATATACAAAGGTGGGGAAAGGAAGTCTCTTGAAGAATGCCAAAGGCCAGCTGGCGGCTGCGCAGGGAGTTTGAGAGCTAGCGAATCAGCATGCTGTCGTCCTCTTTATAAAGAGTGGATCGGGAAAGAATCACCAGTGGACACTTACTCTAGGGGAAATTTTGATGAGAAGCAGAATACTTTTATAGTCTTAAAGTGTCTATCTATAGGCGGCTTATTAGTTGCAAGAGAGAGGAAATAAAAGAACTGATTCTATAGTGAAGAAATAGGGCAACACCTTAATAGAGCGATCAAAATGAACAACAGCTACAAGAGACAGGAGATCGTTCCGCTCTTTCAAATGTGGTACCTGAAAGGGACATAACAGCCCCCACACAACATTCCGGTCAGGAAGGCATAACCACAACTGACCCAGAATGGACATCTGTATAAATGGGGAACATTCTAGTTTAAAAGATGAGTGAGAGGGCCTGTATTCTTAAAAGTGTCAAATGTCATAAAAATGAAAGAAAAGCTGTGGAAATGTTCCAGATTAAAAGAAGCTAAAGAGATAAGACAACTAGATGCAATACGGCCCTCAACTGGATTCTGTGCTGGAGGGGCAAATGCCATACAGAACATTATTAGATCAACTGGTAGAGACAGAATATGGACAGTAGATTAGATAAAATTATCATATTAGTGTGAATTGTAAATGTATGAAGTTGATAACCATACATTTATCTCCTATGTAGTTAATACTGACAAAGTCAGAATATGGACAGTAGATTATATAAAATTGTTGTATTAGTGTAAATTGTAAATGTATGAAGTTGATAACTGTACATTTATCTCCTATGTAGTTACATGAGAGAATATCTCTATTCTTAGGAAATACAAAACATATAGGGATGAAGGACCATGATGTATATATTGCTAACTATCAAATGGCTCAGGAAAGAGTGACGCACCGAGAAAGAGAACATGTTAAAGAAATGGATTTAAAATGTTAGTAAGTAAAGTAAATTCAGTTGCATGGGTGCTCTTTTATTCTATTTTTATAAATTTGGAATTATTGCCAGATGAAAAATAAAAAAGAAACCAAACATTTTGATGCCCCCCCAATTTTAAATAAAGAAAAATACAACAAATAGTATGTATCCACCTTAAGAAATAAAATATTACTCACACAGAGCTGGTCCTGAGCTAACAGGCCACCTGCTCTCCCTTCCAGAGTGTACTTTCTTCTTGTTCAATAAAACTGTCTTCTAGCTGTCTCAAAAAAAAAAAAAAAAAGCAGCTGAGAAAAACATATTGAGCAACCTGGGCACTGAATATGCTATTTGGGAAAGACTAATAAATGACAGATTCCACTGATAGACATAAGGTAAGATTAAATATATATGCAGATATGTTTCCACATCCCTCTTTATATCATCTTCCATCTAGAGCCTAATATGTGCTCACGGTTCTTGAAATTCAGCATTTACTGCGTGGTCGCAGTGATTTAAAAAACATAAAAGCATAAATTATTTTATTATAAAATTACATTACTATAAGGAAATAGACAAACTGAATTTCATTGCCTCCTGAATTTATATATTTTCCAAACTTTCTCTAATGAGCATATATTACATTTACTGTGGAAATAGTTGCAATTTTAAAAATCAACCTTTATAATTTTGCATGTACCATATGATGATAATCAGTAAAACTACAGACAAAAAAGAATAAAAGAGAATGTACCAAAAATGATAATTTCTGGGTGGGTGAAATCATGATGTTTTTTCTTCTGTCAAAGCTTCCATATTTTCCTAAATACTACTAAAATGATGAAACATCAATTTTCTTTTTTCATCAATGAGAGAGTTACAGATTATTTTTAAAATAAGATCTTCACCATACTCTATGCACCAACATTAAAGGGATTTTAGAGGGCTGATTTTTCAAATTGTAGAAAACCTGGAGAACATGAAATCAAACCTCTTGAATGGGGTGGCTTTCTAAATTTAGGAATACTAAGAGAAATCACAAGGAAAAGCATTTGCTATATAAAAATTCTATAATATCATAATAATATTATAAAGTCAGACTAGTATCTCAAGTCCTGAGGCTATAACTACACACTTTGAAAGAAATGTGAGCATAAGGCTCCTTAACCTTTCAGTCTGTTTGACTTAATGTCCCTCCAATCCCTTCTCTTTGGTGGCTCAGACTGGTCCCTGGTTATTCCTGTTCACTCCCACCTCTCCTGTAAGCCAACCTGAGGGGTCCTAGTGAAACAGGCACCTTTCTTGCTCTTGACAAAAAACAATTATAATCCTTAACTCTCCATCCATCAGTCTTTGCTTCCTGACTCTCCTGTAAATGAAAGCTGGAAAATGCTACTGGCCCTACTTTATCCCACTTCCTGGCAGAAGGTGAGAGGCTTCTCTCCCCAGCTTGGCCAAGGACGCCTGCAGAAGGCCAGGGTGGCTGTCCTCTCTCCAGGATGGCGTCTTTGTCTACGATTACTGCTCCATCTCAGACAGCCAGGCGGACCATCTGCTGATGCCTGCCACCAGCTGCCGTCTGGCCTTAGCTTTCTCATCTCCCCTGCGACTCTGGGACTTGCAGGCACATGGCATTCCCTCCTGCCCCTGCTAGGCCTGGGTCCTTATCTTTCGGGAGTGCTCACAACCTCTCCTCTTCACTTAGTATCGCCCTGGCTTCCCCACGGGGACTGAGCTCTGTAGCCCTCCCTGAATGGGTCCCCTACTGTCACATATGCCATCACATGGGGCTACAGAAAAAGGAACGCATCCTGGGAAGTATATGAGAGCCTCACAAGGGACATATCACTTCCACCAGGAGGAAACCAGATCCTGGGCTCTAAGTCCCAGAGGATCTTAGTTTCAATTCCCCACGTGGTGTCTCAAACCTGTGAATCATGCCCAAGGTTGAAACTTTATTTTGGTATAGTTGTTTGGGCAGGGGGGACACATAAAAACAGCATGTTCATTTTGATAAGGCTCTTTTTTCCCCCTAGAAAACTCCCCCCCACGTCTCCACATTTTAAAATCAGACACAACCATCAGGGTCTGGAATAAACAGCATCTCCAGAAATAGTATCTCCAGCATCTTTAGAAAGTTCTTTGATCTTCCAGATGAATGCGATCATTCCTCCTTCTCAAATCCCCTAGTCCTGTATTCGTGTGTCTGCGGGGCAGAACAGATGCTGCCCATCGCCTGCTACGACGCCCACCCCCTCCCTTTCTCAGCCTGCTGCTGAGGCCCCGGCATACGCAAGGCCCAGCGCGGTCAAGTTACAGCATGAACTGAGCTGACCCGAGCAAAGCCGCTTGCAGGCTCCGAGCCGTTAGAGTAACGACTCTCTGAGATGACTGCAGGCTGGCTGTCCTACCCAGACCACAGAGCTGTTTTCCAGGGCTCTCTGGTGCCCTGCACCTCTGCTGTCTCCCTCGTGACCTGCTCTGTGCCAAGCCCAGGACACGTGAGCCTCGCACGGTTCCTATAACACTGAGTCACTCACACAGCTCGTTTTTCTTCTTCCCCTCATTTCAGGTCAGATCCCCAGAAACAGAGCCTGAGATGGGGAATCTTGGGCGAGTGATGCATTGAGGAAGTGCTGCCAGGAGGACCCCACGGAGATGTGAGAGGGGCAGGCGAGGGCAGGGGAAAAAGCTCACCAAGGATGTCAGAGGAAATCTAGCTACCACCTGATCCATGGGGAACCCGGAGGCAAGGGGGCTGGACTGTTAGACTCTCCCACGTGTCGCCATTGGCCGATGAGCAGGACTTGGAACCTCCCACACTTCCCACTTCTATGGGCCAAGGGCAAGTCTCCTGGCGAGAGTACAGGTGTGAGCTACTAGCAGTCAACAGCCACAGCAGCTCGGGGATGGGCGCACGGGCCTGGTACAGGGGGACTGGGTGAGACGCCAATAACATCTGTCACAACAACATCTGGCTATGGACTGAATGTTTGTGCGCCCTCAAAATTCATACGTGAAGGCCCTGATCCCCAGTGTGGCACTATTCAGAGATAAAGCCTCTGGGAGGTAACTGGGTATGGATGAGGCCATGCAGGTAGATCCCCCATGACGGGACTGGTGCTTTTATAAGGGAATAAAGAGACCAGAGCTCTCTCTTGGCCGTGCGAGGAATACAGCAAGAAGACAGCTGTCTACCAGCAAGGAAGCAGGCCCTCACCATCACCCAGCCATGCTGGCACCTGGATCTCAGACTTGCAGTCCCCAGAATTGTGAGGAAAAAATGTTTGCTGTTCAAGCCACCCCGTCTATAGTATCTTGACATCCCCCTTCCTTTCTCTCCACCGCACATACTTTCTTTTGACAGGCCTGTCCTTAGCCTGTTTTCCCTTTTTTTTAAACCTTCATAGCTGGACATGAACACAGGCAATTAATTCCACTTTTGGTCAACACTACTGACACCCCAGCCCACCTGCTCTCTCAATTAGGCAAAGGGTCATTTTAAATTTGTATCACAGAATCCTAGAGACCATCTACCATCGTGTCTTCACTTCATAGATGAGGAAACTGAGCCATGGATAGGATCTACTTTGTCCAGCAAATTCTGTAACAGAACCAACCCTGTGGCTGCCTAACTTTCAGGCAAGAGCTATTCTGCCATTCCCCTCTTCCTCCTTTACGTCATTGCATTGTGACTATTTTGCTAAGATTTTCTAATTAATCGCTATTGGAAATGATCATTAAAGTCAATGCTTGGAAAAAAGTCTCATGCCAGAAATAGTATTCCCTCCTGTGGTTTACGTCTTAGATGAGGACGTGGAGTTAAGCCAGATATAGAACCTACTTAAAACCTTGCAGAGTTTTAAACCAAATTTGAACCTTCTGGAGTTCATTTATTTATTCTTGGCAACACACAGCTTCCTGATTCTTGGAAAGTTGCTGGCTCATTTAGAAGAAAAACTCATGAGACTGCTTGTACATTGAGTAGCTTTTACAAAACAATCTTTTGAAGTGTTAAGTGTAAATGAATAAGAAACAGAAGACTGAAGTTCTCCTAAAATACACATGCATATAATCATTAAGGGAACAGGCATACTAGGCAACATGCATAATTGTTTCTTGTACCCTAAACACTGTGGAAATAGTGTTTTGCTCAACAAATGCCAAAAGCTCTGAAGTTTTCCCTTTGTCTGAGACTTTGCGACTAAGTCATGTGAGTGATCTAGGTTAGTGGCAAACGGCACCAGATGGAGCATGGCCAGACCGAAACCCATTCCACTCTGTCTCCCAACACGTTTTTCTTATAAAAAGCTCTGAATAAGGGTTCTTTCTGCTTCCTAATCCAAACTGGCCAGAATAACCCTTCTTGGAATCAGAGAGCTAACAGAGTGTGGTCATCCAATTTTGTGACCATCACAGGCCAATTAGATGATTGGTTTTCTGTATCTAAAGGCCTAATACCCTGAAGGTTGAATGCCATGGAAGAGAAAGCTTCTCAGAACACCAGTGATTTATTTTGAAACAGATAAAACGTTTTCTTTTCTTATTTGGCCTCCAGTCATCTAAATGGCCAGCTGGTCTCTACCCTGGTCCATACTGCAGCTCTCTCCCAGTGCAACTTCCACTCAAAGCAGGTTAAGATTTCTTAACCAGTTCCTGCATGTTATATATTAGGAAGGTATGTTAGACCCTCTTCCTCCATAGCTGGTCTGTCTGTCAAAGCAAAGAGCAAGTATTATCAGTTGTCTAATGTCCAGAAACTCAGTTTTGGTTATTCTAGCCAATGGTTATTTGGTTATTTACTACACACATGACTCTTCTTCAGCATGAAGAATTGAATTAAATTCTCCTTCCGCCATTAATATGGACTGTCATCCTTCCCACACAACCACAACAAATTCTCACGACAATTTTCAGTTCTGTTCCCAAACCTTTTGAACAGTCCAGGTCTCCCTACTACTTTGAAAGACAGCAGATAGAGCACACCTGAGCAGTCGAAACATAGACTTTGGAGTCAACTGACCTAGGTTTAACTCCTGGTTCTGCTTCAGCATTAGCTCTGTGGCCTTAGGTAAGCCACTTGGTATTTCTAACCTGAGTTTCCTCACCTGTGCACCAGAGTACCACTGGTTAACTTTCTGGGTAATTGTAAAAGTCAAATGAGTTAATGTTAAAAAACGTCCAGCCCATTGTACTCAAAAATTGGGAGCAATTACTATTATTACTGTTTTAGGACAGTAATATGTGCTTCTTTGAATCCGTCCTTCATTGCAGATTATGCAAGAGCATTCATGCTGCTTCTCGCTGGCAGCTGGTGCCAGCCTCTGAACTGTTCCTTTGAGCTGGTACCACTTTCCCTCCTTCCATGCCCCCAACCCCAGCCTCAGGGAAGAGAGTGTAGATTCATGAGGGGCTGAAATAACTTGCTCAAGATTTCCCAAGATGGGGTGGGCCCTCCTAAGGAAGGAAACCCAGGAATTATCACTCCTTCTCATTTCTCCAAGTTTTGTGTAGAGATAGGGGAACACTTTGAAGCATCAACTCATTTCTGTCTCCCTGCTTGCCAGACTGTAGTGCACACAGTACAACTTCATATGTGATCAGTAAATGATGTCATGTCGTTGGTTAGTTATTTGAAAAACCTAATTAGGTCTTGAAACAGAAGCAGTCTGTGCTAACCAACATACTATAAGATTCCCCCAACTGGAAACAAAAGCTTGAGATGGTGGGATTGCAGGTAGAAGCAGCCCGGATCCCTAAGTCACCACTTAGAGGCGCACCACTTAGGGGTGCCTCCTGAACCTTTCTGGACTTGACATGGGTGAGAACCAAGGCTTTGTCGTGCTGAGACATTGAGATTTCAAGGTTTGACAGCTGCAGCAGCTAGCATTTAATGATCTCACATGCAACATCGTCGTACCTATGCCACACATCTCAATCAAAACAAATTCTAGTTAGAATAAGAAATAAAATGTTAAAAACTAGAATAAAATAAGGAAATCCCTAGGTGGGATTTTTCTACATGCAAAAGCAGCAGAAGAAACTACAGAAGGAAAGATCCATGCTGTAACTGGATAAAAATTTAAATAGTTTAAAACAGATTTGAATTCCAAAGCAGAATTGAATAACAAATAGGAAGGGTTTATTTGCAGCAACTATGGCAAAGGGTTAATATCCTTAATATTTAAAGAGCTCATAGAAACAGAGGCTGGAGGAGAGAGAAAGGATTATCTGAAGCAAAGCTTTAATCATAGCTGGCTTTTCCTGATACTTCAAATGTTTCTGAGCTCCCCATTTCTGTACATACAAACTGTATTTAACATTGGCTCAAACCCAACCTAATTAGTAAAGTCAATCTGCCGCAAAGAAAAGATCATTATAATGCTTCATGCAGCCAAATGTCCGTGATGTTTCTAGTATGTGCTACTGGGAGCTCTCCACATGACTGCTCCCCTCTGTTGGTGCAAAAAATTTAGAGTTAGCCATACCCACTTTTCTAGGAGCTCAAGAGTAATGGTAAAATTGTTCCCAGGAACAGAGCTAGTGCAGACAATTAAGAAAGTTTAAGCAGTTTTAAAAACTAATCCTGTTTGTATTTATTTGGTCATGCAGACGTTGAATTACATTACTGAGTCCATTACCTAACGCTAGTCGCTTTCTATGCATTACCTTATTTAATCCTCACAACAGCCCCTATTGCCAGGTGTCATTTTTTTCCTTTTTGAAATAAGGAAATTGAGGCTTAAGTTAGTGAAACAATCTGGCCAACATGACGCAGTGAACTGGCAGAGATTTGAGCCATGGTACGTGGTTTGACTCCAAGGGCCCATGTTGCCCCCTGCTGATCTAAAGAAGGTTCTACAAAGATGGCATTTCTTGGCAATAGCAGAGCTCAGGGGTCTAGGAGGGAATGGAGAATGGATAAAGGGTAAGGCAAAGGATGACTTCTACGGCCAGCTATCTTCTGGTCTAAAACAACTAAAAACCCAAATGAGAGGGTTCTGGGAAGATGGTAGCGTGAGCAGGGTGGCGGAAATCTCCTCCCAAAACCATATATATTTGTGAAAATACAACAAATACAACTATTCCTAAAAGAGAGACCAGAAGATACAGTACAACAGCCAGGCTACAGCTACATCTGCAAGAACTCAGCGCCTCACGAAGCGGGTAAGATACAAAGCCGCGACCTGGCGAGACCTGAGCACTCCCCAACCCCAGCGCACCGGCGAGAGAAAAGAATCAGAGTGGGGAGAGAGTGGAAGCACAGTCCCGCCAAATAACCAGCCCTGGTGATCTGCACCGGGAACACAGACACACATTGCGTGGTGTATCGGAGATTAGAGAAACAGAAGGGCAGGATCTGAGATGGGGACTGCAAGCGTGTCCCCTCAGCTGGCTCCCCGGGACAAAAGAAAAGTGGGCACTTTTTTAAAAGTCTTAAAGAGACAAGGGCCCAACAGCAGAGCAAAATCGTCCCAGCACACTCAGCCCAGCACGCTGGGAGTCTTGGGGAATTTTGGACCCCTGGCCAGCAGCTGGGAAAAGCAGCCACGCCAAGGCTTCCCACAGAGATTAGCAGCCTGCCATTTGTTCCCCAACTGGCCAGTGCCACAAAGGGTCCAGCGGATCCACCACGGCTGCAGAACAGCAGAGGAGTGGCCCCGCCCACAGCAACCACACAGAATCCCCTCCTGGCTGGTGCACAGGTAAGCGGGAAGGGCTCCTGAACCCAGAACAAGGGCTGGAAGGGAAAAAGGGGACCAGAACGCACCCAGCGAGACTGCAAACCCCCGCTGTGCTATAGGCTAGGCTGAGGAGCCCCCACACACAGGCAGCTCAGGGGATTATCCCAGAGACAGCCTCCCGTGTGCAGGAAACAAGCTCAGGCCCCGGAGAAGGGCAAGGAGAACAACAAGCAGGAAGGGGCTTTGTTCTCCCAGCTGACACACATAGCACCTACCAGCAACCTCTTCTATCACCATGAAAAGACAGAGGAATGTGGTCCAGACAAGGATCACACAGACAACCCCAAAGAGAGGGCTGGATGGGATAGATTTACACAATCTTCCTGAAAAAGAGTTCAGAATAAAAGTCACAACCATGCTGATGGATCTACAGAGAAATATGCAAGAGCTAAGGGAGGACGTGAGGGAAGACAATGCAGAAATGAGACAAGTGATCAACGGGCTTTAAGACCAGACTGGACGAGGTGCAGGAGACTGTTAATGGAATAGAAATCAGAGAACAGGATTACAGAGAAGCTGAGGCAGAGAGAGATAAAAGGATCTCTAGGAATGAAAGAATATTAAGAGAACTGTGTGACCAATCCAAACAGAATAATATTCACATTATAGGAGTACCAGACAAAGAAGAGAGAGAAAAAGGGATAGAAATTGTCTTTGAAGAAATAATTACTAAAAACTTCTCCAAGCTGGGGAAGGAAATAATTTCTCAGACCACAGAAGCCCACAGATTTCCCAACATAAGGGACCCAAGGAAGACAACACCAAGACACATAATAATTAAAATGGCAAAGATCAAAGACAAGGACAGGGTATTAAAGGCAGTGAGAGAGAGAAAAAAGATCACCTACAAAGGAAAACCCATCAGACTGTCATCAGACTTCTCAACAGAAACCTTGCAGGCCAGAAGAGAATGGCATGATATATTTAACGTAATGAAACAAAGGGCCTTGAACCAAGAATACTGTACCCAGCATGGTTATCATTTAAATTTGAGAAAGGGATTAAACAATTTCCAGGCAAGCAAAAGCTGAGGGAATTGGCCTCCCACAAACCACCTCTACAGGATATTTTTAAGGGACTGCTTTAGATGGAAGCACTCCTAAGGCTAAAAAGATGTCACCAGAGAAAATAAAATCATAGCAAAGAAAGCAGACCATCCAGATACTAACTAAAGGCAAAAGTAAAATCAACTATCCACAAAAACAGTCAAAGGAAATGTAAAAGAGTACAGAATAAAACACCTAGTATATAAAGAATGGAGGGGGAAGAACAAGAAGGGAGAGAAATAAAGAATCATCAGACTGTGTTTATAATAGCTTAACAAGAGAGTTAAGTTAGACTGTTAGATAGTAAATAAGCTACCCTTGAACCTTTGGTAACCACGAATCTAAAGCCAGCAATGGAAATAAATACATATCTATCGATAATCACCCTAAATGTAAATGGATTGAATGCACCAATCAAAAGACACAGAGTAATAGAATGGATAAAAAAGCAAGACCATCTATATGCTGCTTAAAAGAGACTCACCTCAAACCCAAAGATATACACAGACTAAAAGTGAAGGGATGGAAAAAGATATTTCATGCAAACAACAAGGAGAAAAAAGCAGGTGTTGCAGTACGTGTATCGGACAAAATAGACTTCAAAACGAAGAAAGTAGCAAGAGATGAAGAAGGACATTACATAATGATAAAGGGGTCAGTCCAAGAAGAGGATATAACCATTATAAATATATATGCACCCAACACAGGAGTGCTGACATATGTGAAATAAATACTAACAGAATTAAAGGAGGAAATAGAAAGCAATGCATTCATTTTAGGAGACTTCAACACACCACTCACTCCAAAGGACACATCAACCAGACAGAAAATAAGGAAAGACACAGAGACACTGAACAACACACTAGAACAGATGGACCTAACAGATATCTATAGAACTCTACACCCAAAAGCAGCAGGATACACCTTCTTCTCAAGTGCACATTGAACATTTTCCAGAATAGACCACATACTAGGCCACAAAAAGAACCTCAGTAAATTAAAAAATATTGAAATTCTACCAACCAACTTCTCAGATCACAAAGGTATAAAATGAGAAATAAATTGTAGAAAGAAAACAAAAAGGCTCACAAATACATGGAGACTTAACAACATGCTCCTAAATAATCAATGAATTAATGACCAAATTAAAACAGAGATCAAACAATATATGGAGACAAATGACAACACAGCCGAAACTTCTGTGGGACGCAGCAAAGGCGGGTGTAAGACGAAAGTATATTGCAATCCAGGCCTATTTAAAGAAGGAAGAACAATCCCAAATGAATAGTCTAAAGACACAATTATTGAAATTGGAAAAAGAAGAACAAATGAGGCCCAAAGTCACCATAAGGAGGGAAGAAATAAATAAAATTCAGAAGAATAAAACAATAGAAAAAAATCAATGAAACCAAGAGCTGGTTCTTTGAAAAAATAAACAAAATAGATAAACCCTAGCCAGACTTATTAAGAGAAAAGGAGAATCTACACACATAAACAGAATCAGAAATGAGAAAGGAAAAATCACAACAGACCCCACAGAAATACAAAAAATTATAAGAGAATACTATGAAAATCTATATGCTAACAAGCTGGAAAACCTAGAAGAAATGGACAACTTCTTAGAAAAATACAACCTTCCAAGACTGACCAAGCAAGAAACAGAAAACCTAAACAGACCAATTACCACCAACGAAATTGTATCGGTAATCAAAAAACTACCTAAGAACAAAACCCCCCGGCCAGATGGATTCACTCTGAATTTTACCAGACATATAGATAAGAAATAACACCCATTCTCCTTAAAGTTTACCAAAAAATAGAAGAGGAGGGAATACTTCCAAACTCATTCTATGAAGCCAGCATCACTCTAATACTAAAACCAGGCAAAGACCCCACCAAAAAGGAAATTACAGACCAATATCCCTGATGAACGTAGATGCAAAAATACTCAACAAAATATTAGCAAACCGAATTCAAAAATACATCAAGAGGATCATACACCATGATCAAGTGGGATTCATCTCAGGGATGCAAGGATGGTACAACAGTCAAAAATCCATCAACATCATCCACCACATCAACAGAAAGGGCAAAAACCACATGATCACCTCCATAGATGCTGAAAAAGCATTTGACAAAATTCAACATCCATTCATGATAAAAACTCTCAACAAAATGGGTATAGAGGGCAAGTACCTCAACATCATAAAGGCCATATATGACAAACCCACAGCCGACATCATACTTAACGAGAAGCTGAAAGCTTTTCATCTAAGATCGGGAACAAGACAGGGATGCCCACTCTCTCCACTGTTATTCAACATAGTACTGGAGGTCCTAGCCATGGCAATCAGACAAAACAAAGAAATACAAGGCATCCAGATTGATAAAGAAGAAGTCAAATTGTCACTATTTGCAGATGACATGATACTGTACATAAAAAACCCTAAAGACTTCACTCCAAAACTATTAGAATATCTGAATTCAGCAAAGATGCAGGATACAAAATTAACACACTGAAATCTGTTGCTTTCCTATACACTAACGATGAGCTAACAGAAAGAGAAATCAGAAAAACAATTCCATTCACAATTGCATCAAAAAGAATAAAGTACCTAGGAATAAACCTAATGAAGGAAATGAAAGACCTATACTCTGAAAACTACAAGACACTACTAAGAGAACTTAAAGAGGACACTAACAAATGGAAATTCATCCCATGCTCTTGTCTAGGAAGAATAAATATTGTCAAAATGGCTATACTACCTAAAGCAATCTACAGATTCAATGCAATCCCTATCAAAATACCAACAGCTTTCTTCAATGAACTAGAACAAATAGTTCTAAAATTCATATGGAAGCACAAAAGACTCCGAATAGCCAAAGCAATCCTGAGAAGGAGGAATAAAACACGGGGAATTATGCTCCCAGACTTCAAGCTCTACTACAAAGCTACAGTAATCCAGACAATTTGGTATTGGCACAAAAACAGACCCACAGACCAGTGGAACAGAATAGAAAATCCAGACATTAACCCAAACATATATGGTCAATTAATATATGATAAAGGAGCTTTGGATATACAATGGGGAGATGACAGCCTCTTCAGCAGCTGGTGTTGGCAAAACTGGACAGCTACATGTAAGAGAATGAAACTGGACTACTGTCTAACCCCATACACAAAAGTAAATTCAAAATGGATCAAAGACCTGAATGTAAGTCATGAAACCATAAAACTCCTAGAAAAAAACATAGGCAAAAATCTCTTGGACATAAACATGAGCGACATCTTCATGAACACATCTCCCCGGGTAAGGGAAACAAAAGCAAAAATGAACAAGTGGGACTATATCAAGCTGAAAAGCTTCTGTACAGAAAAGGATACCATCAGTAGAACAAAAGGACATCCTACAGTATGGGAGAATATATTCATAAATGACATATCCGGTAAGGGGTTGACATGCGAAATATATAAAGAACTCACACACCTCAACAAACAAAAAACAAATAATCCAATTAAGAAATGGGCAGAGGACATTAATAGACACTTCTCCAAAGAAGAAGTTCAGCTGGTGAACAGACACATGAGAAGATGCTCCACATCGCTAATCATCAGAGAAATGGAAATTAAAACCACATTGAGATATCACCTCACACCAGTAAGGATGGCCAACATCCAAAACATAAACAACAACAAATGTTGACGAGGATGTGGAGAGAGGGGAACCCTCCTACACTGCTGGTGGGAATGCAAATTGGTTCAACCATTGTGGAAAGCAGTATGGAGATTCCTCAAAAAATTCAAAATAGAAATACTATTTGACCCAGGAATCCCACTCCGAGGAGTTTACCCTAAGAATGCAGCAGCCCAATTTGAAAAAGACAGATGCACCCCTATGTTTATCGCAGCACTATTTACAATAGCCAAGAAATGGAAGCAACCTGAGTGTCCATCAGTAGATGAATGGATAAAGAAGAGGTGGTACATATACACAATGGAATATTATTCAGCCATAAGAAGAAAACAAATCCTACCATTTGCAACAACATGGATGGAGGTAGAGGGTATTATGCACAGTGAAATAAGCCAAGCAGAAAAAGACAAGTACCAAATGATTTCACTCATATGTGGAGTATAAGAGCAAAGAAAAAAACTGAATGAACAAAACAGCCGCAGACTCACAGAACCCAAGAATGGACTAACAGTTACCAAAGGGAAAGGGACTGGGGAGGATGGGTGGGAAGGGAGGGACAAGGGGGGAATAGGGGCATTACTATTAGCAGACATAATGTAGATGGGGGGGCACAGGGAAGGCTGTACAACTCAGAGAAGACAAGGAATGATTCTATAGCATCGCACTACACTGATGGACAGTGACTGTAATGGGGTAGGTGGGGGTCCTGATGAAGTGGGGAGTTTAGTAACCATAATATTGCACATGTAATTGTAGATTAATGATACCAAAATAAAAATAAAAACCCCAAATGAAATATATGAAACAGCAGTTTTTAAGATATTGGCTATCAGGAAGAGAAGGACAGTGATCCTCGCAAGATGGGAGACAAGTTAATTCCCAAGCTTGCCCAGTCTAAGTTCCTGGAGAGATCACAGAACACATTGCAGACAGGGGGACCCAGGCAGAGCCCAGCAGTCTCCTGAGTGGAGGAGATGGAGGTGGGATGCCAAGGAGGCTAGAATCCACAGGCCAGAGACTGGGAAATGAGGACTGCGCATGGAGACAGAGCACTGGAGACCTACAGAGTCCTCTTTGAGTCTTCAGCTGAGTTCTGATCATTACATACATGTGAAGAAACCATCCAAGACCAGAGAAAGAGGAAATATTAGAGGGAAAACTCCTGGAGCTCACAGAAAGCTGGAAATGTTCCTGTTTTCAACAGCCAGATTGGAAAACTTCAGAATTCATGGGGCATTAAGGGAAGCACCAGAAAGGGCTTTGCCTAACTGTGAAGCAGAACTAGCCCTAGAGTAAATTCTGTGTCGGTTCAGTCTAGCAAACCTGAAAAGTAAGACCCCTCCCAAAATTTAAGTGTTTCTAAAGTCAGTTATCTGCATCCCAGAATAAAGCTCACAGATTTTTATAGGAAGAAAAATCTATACCCAGCACCCAACAGGGTAAAATTCACAATGTCTGACATCTAATAAAAACACTGGAAATGGAAAATAATAGTAGAGCAAGACTCATAATGAGGTAGGAACCAGCCAATTGAAACTGATCCAGAAATGATGCTGATGATAGAATTAATAGACAAAGATATTAAAGCAGTTATTATAACTGCATTCCATATGTTCAAGAAGCTAAAGGAAAGATTGGGTATGTTTGGTAGAGACACAGAAGATATTAAAGAGACCCAAATCATATGTCTAGAGATAAAAAAAGAATCACAGTGTCTGAGATAGGATTAGAACCACAGAGAAAAGAAGAGTGAACTTCGTGACACAGCAATGGAAACTACCCACAGAAAACACTGAGAGAAGAAAGACTGAAAAAGACAAACAGAGCATCGACTTCAAGAAGCAGAATACACAGGCAATGAAATCCCCCAAGGAGAAGAGGACAAAAAAAAAAAGTTGAAGAAATAATGGCTGGACTTTTCCAAACTTGATGAAAACTATATACTCACACATCTAAAAAGCTCAACAAACTCCAAATGCAAGAAACATGAAGAAAAATACACCAAGATACATCATAATTGATTGCTTAAAACAGCATAGCTAAGTAGCTCTACAAACTATATAAAATGAAATAATAAAAATATACAACTAATTCAAAATAAGCAGGAAAAGAATACAGAAAACCAATGCCAAATGTTAGACTTAAACCCAACCGTATAAAAACATCACATCAATGTATATGGTCTAAACTCCCCCAAAAAAAGACAGAGACTGTTAGATTGGGTAAATAAAGCAAACTCCAGCTATAGGCTGTGCACAAGAAACCCTACTTTAAGTATAAAGACACAAATAGATTCAAAGGAAGGGGCTGGTAAAAGATAAACCAGGCTACGTTAGCTTCCCAGGACCGCCAGGACAGGTACTGCAAACCCGGTAGCTGAAGGCAACATCAGTTCATGCTTTCACAATTCTGGAGGCCAGAACTCTGAAACCAAGCTGTTGGCAGGGCCATGATCCTTCTCAGGGTTCTAACGAAGACGCTTTCTTGCCTCGTCCAACTTCGTGTGGCTCTTGGTCCCTGGCTTGTGCCAGCATTACTTCAGTATCTGCCTCTGTCTTCACAGGCCCCTCCTCTGTCTCCATGAGTCCTTTTCTGCCTCTCACAGGGACACTCTCACTGGCGTTAGGGCCCCCCGATCCACTGTGATCACACCTTGATCCTGACCTTAATTACCCCTGCAAAGACCCTATTTCCAAATAAGGTCACATTCTGAGGTTCCAAGTAGACATGAATTTTGGGGGGGACACTATTCAAGCTACTACACATTCTAACACCAATCAAAAGAAACCTGGGGTAGCTATGCTAATACCAGACAAAGTAGATTTCAGAGCAAACAAATACATCCAGGGATAATAATATCGTTTCATATTGATAAAAGGGTGAGTTAATCAAGAGACGTAATAATTCCGAACATTACGCAGAACTTCAGAACTACCTGAAGCCAAAACTAATGGAACTACAATGACAAATAGACAAACTCACAATTATAATTGGAGATTTCAACACACCTGACTCAGTAATTAATAGAATGAGTGGAAAAATAATCTGTAGAACATACAAGACCTGAAAAGCACTATCAAAACGCTTGACTTAATTAATATTTATGAATATACATCCCGCACGAGTCAATTCATACAAAGCGTGTTCTCTGATCACAGTGGAATTAAATTAGAAATCAGTAACAGAAATATCTCTGCAAAAATCTCTAAATATTTGGAAATGAAATGACACACTACTAAATAGCCCACAGGTCAAAGAAGAAATAAAAGAGAATCAAAAAGTTTTTGAAAATAAAAACACAACATATCAAAATTATTCTTTGGATAAATGTCTATTCAGATCTTTTGCTCATTTTTCAATCAGATTGGAGGTAGGTTTGGGGGGTTGTTTGTTTGTTTTGCTATTGGGTTGTATGATTTCCTTATATATTTTGACTATTCACCCCTATCAGATGCATGATTTGCAAATATGTTCTCACATTCAGTAGGTTGCCTTTTCATTTTGTTGATGGGGTCCTTTGCTGGGAAGAAGCTTTTTGGTTTGATGTCGCCCCACTTGCGTATTTTTGCTTTTGTTGCTTTTGCTTTTGGTGTCAAACCCAAAAATTCATCACAATTGATGTCAAGGAGCTTTCCACCTGCTTTATTCCAGTAGTTTTATGATTTCAGGCCTTATGTTCAAGTCTTTCATCCATTTGGGTTAATTTCTGTATATGGTGTAAGATAGTGGCCCAGTTTCATTCATTTGCATGTAGCTACCAGTTTTTCCAGCACCACTTATTGAAGAGACTGTCCTTTCCCCATTGTATATTCTTGGCTCCTTTGTCATAAGTTAATTGACTAAATATGTGTGAGTTTATTTCTGGGCTCTCTGTTCTGTTCCATTGATCTGTGTCTCTGTTTTTATGCCAATACATGCTATTTTGATTACTATAAGTTTTATAATATAGTTTGAAATCAGGGAATATGATGTTTCCTACTTAGTTCTTCTTTCTCAAGATTGTTTTGGCTATTCAAGGTCTTCTGTGGCTCCACACAAATTTTAGGATTGTTTTGTTCTATTTCTTTGAAATAATCTATTAGAATTTTGATAGAGTTGCATTGAATCTGTAAATTGCTTTGGATAATATGGACATTTTAACAATATTAATTCTTCCAATTCATGAGTATGGGATATCTTTCCACTTATTTGTGTCATCTTCAATATCTTACACTAATGTCTTATAATTTTCAGTGTATAGGTCTCTCACTTCTGTGGTTAAATTTATTCCTAGGTATTTTATTCTTTTTGGTGCAATTGTAAATGGGATTGTTTTCTTAATTTCTCTTTCTGATAGTATGTTATAAGTGTATAGAAACACAACAGAGTTTTGTATATTCATCTTGTATCCTGCAACTTTACCGAATTCGTTTATTAGTTCTAACAGTTTTTTGGTGGAGTCTTTAGGGTTTTCCATATATGATATCATGTCATCTGCAAATAGTGACAGTTTTACTTCTTCCTTTCCAGTTTGGCTGTTTTAAATATATTTCTTTATAATAGCAGTGGAGAGTCAGAAATTGAAATGTAAAGACCTATATCCTTCCCAATAGCATCAACAATATAAATTACTTAGGAATAAATCTGGTGAAAGATGTACAAGCTCTGTACATTGAAAATCACAAAACTCTGATGAAAGAAATGAAAGATAACCTTGACAAATGAGTAACTGTGCTCATAGCTTGGATAACTTAATATTGTTAAGATATCAATTCTCCCAAAATGGATCTAGGGATTCAATACAATCTCAGTCAGAATCCCAGAAAGACTTTTTATAGAAATTGGTGTGCTTATTTTAAAATTCATGTAAGTCAAAGGACCTAGAATCGCTAGAACAACTTTGAAAAAGAAAAACAAAGTTGGAGAATTTATACTACCAGATTTCAAGACTTCTAACATTACAGTAATCAAGAAGATGTAGCACTGGTGTAAAGACAGAAAAACAGATCCATGGAGCAAATTAGAGTCTAGAAACAGACCCATAACCTATATGATCGATTGATTTTTCAAGAAAGGTACAAAGGCAGTTCAGCGCAGAAATGGTAACATTTTTAACAAATGATGATGAAACAAACAAACCCTTCAGTCCTCACCTCACACGATCTACAATAATGAAGTCAAAATGGATCATAAACCTAAATGTAAACTTAAAACTAAAACTTCTAAAATAAAACCCAGGAGAAAATCTTTGTGAACTTGGTTTGGGCAAAGACATCTTTGATACAACAACCCAAAAGGCATAGTCCATAAAAGATAAAATTGATACACTGGACACCATCAAAACTAAGAATGTCTGTTCTTTCATAGACATTGATAAGAGAAAGAAAAAACAAGCCATAGACTTGGAAACAATATTTTCAAAGAAACATATCAGATAAGGATTTATATCTATAATATATAAAGAACACTCATAACTCGGTAATAAGAAAACATTCAACCCAATTTTTAATATAGGTAAAAATATAAAGAGACACTTCACTAAAAAATATGCAGATCACATTTAAAAAAACATGCTCAACAACATTAACCATCAGGGTGATTAAAATTAAAACCAGTACACCCCACTGGAATATCTAAAACTAAACAGTGATCAACCCAGCATAGGTGACAAAGTCAAGCAATTGGAAGCCTCATACACCACTAGTAGGAATGCAAATGGTGCCACCACTTTGGAAAACAGTCTGGCAGTTTCTTAAAACATAAACCTCTACCTACCACATGACCTATCCATTCCATAACTGTATGTTTAACCAAAACAAATGAAAGCATATGTTCACACACAGACTTGGGCATGAATGTTGTTCATAGCAATTTCATTCAAACTAGCCAAAAACTCAAATCAACAGGTGCATGCATAAACAAATGATGATATAGCCATGCAATAGAATAGTTCTCAGCAATAAACAGGAATAAACCACTGATACATTCGACAACATGGAAGACTCTCAAAATAATTATGTTAAATAAAATGAACCAGACTAAAAAAGAATACATACTGTATAGCTCTATTTATGTAAAATTCAACAGGATACAAACGAATCGAGAGTGACAGGAAACTAATCAGTGGTTGTCTGAAGGCTGAGAGCAGGGGATGCGAGGCAGGGAGGAGTGGGGGGAAGGACCGCCAAGGACACTTGAACATGATGGATATTTTCACCACCTTGATGGTGCTGTTGGTTTCCTGAGTGTGCGCATACATCAAAATACATATAACTGTATACTTTAATATGAAATCAATTATACTTGAATAACACTGTCAGAGAGACAGAACAACAGACAAGGAGAACTAGGAAAGGAGGGCCTGAGATGTTTGGAGAATGTCACTGGAGAATACTTAGGGATTTGTGACTTTGAAAGATGAAAGAGTCAATAATGATATTACTGTTATTTCTGTTATCATAGCTGATGCTTATTGTCTGCTTGCCATTTTATATTTATGCACATGGGAAAACTGAAGCTTAGAAAAGCCAAGCAACTTGTTCAAAGTCACAGAGCTAGTGAGTGGGGGACCAGTGATTTACCGAGAGCCCACGCGTTTAACCAGATCAACTGCGGAGCTTCCAGAACAGACCGCAGGGAGCCCTGGGTTTCCTCTAGTCCTGGGGAGGTGCTCACACAAGTCCAGTCACAGCTGTTCCCAGCCCTTCAGACTCTGCCAGGCCGTGCGGACTCAGGTCACGCTGCCCAGACCCACACGCCCTCCCCCGCCGTGTCCGCTCCTGACGCTCTGATGCCAGGCAGGCAAAGCCATCCCTGACAAGTTTCAGTTCCAGCAGCACTGGTCTCATGAATTCCCAGCGAGGAGGCTGGTGGTCAGCGCTCCAAGAGACATTTGAGAAGATGAAGATGAAAGCTGTCGGGAAAAGTGACGCACGAGGACATGCCTGGAATATCTGCAGGTTCAGCCACTTCTCCGAATCCCCCCCAGAGGAGGGGCATGTGGGCCAGTCATGACAGGTGCCCCAGGATATCCCACGAGGTCTGGGTGGGCCTTGGGGGAAGACTAGATTGTGCTCATTAAAATAAGCGTGAATGCCACATGCAAAACCTTTGAAGCCAAATCTTTAGAAACGGTCTAAGTAAAACACTTTGCACACCTACAAAACTTAGCAAATTTTCTGGTTATTGGAATTTTGGTTGTAATTGTTTGGAAGCAATAAGACCAAATATTGTTTTAGGAGGCAGTAAATTCTGGTTCCATCTAACTCAAATATAGCAAGCGTGATTTGGTGAAGGGAGGAGTCCACTTTAAATCTGTATGATATCTAGAAATAAAGGAGGTTTTCACAAAAAAAAAGAGAAGAAAGAAAAGCAGGCACAGTGAAGCCTCTGGGTTCTCTGCCAGAAGAACCAGACAGCACAGAAGTCTGAAGCTTCCATTAGGCCCAGTGAGGCTGGCAAAGCCGTGCCCTCCTCCAAAGCTCGCTCTCTGGTTTGTGAGAGCAGAATCCCACGTGTCCTTACCCTTTGCAGCCACCAGTCAGTGTGGCCACTCCCAGCATGGAATCCCAAGGGAATCTTCTACAAGCGAAATGTCTGAGACAGTCACACTCCAGGGAAGCCAGGGAAGGGGGCCTGTCAGCTTTCTTGACAGTAGAATCATAGGTCAGGGGCTTGTTAGCACTTTACCACCTTCTCCTTCTGCCACGGACAGTAGCTTTGGGCCTGTATTTCAGGAACAGTTCTCCTTAGGGCAGCCACATTGGAAAAGCAGAAGGGAATTCCTAGGAACCTTCCCCTCTCTAGTCTCTCCCTATCGCCTCTGTTAGCTTCCTATGGCTGCTGCACCGAATGACCACAAGCTTAATGACTTACAACACAAACTTACTATCTTATAGTCTGAGGTCAGAAGTCTGAAACGGCTCTCGCTGGGCTAAAATCAAGGTGTTGGCTGGGCCATTCCTTGGCTCATGACCCTTGCATCTTCACAGCCAGCATTTTGATGATTGAAGCCTGTTCCCCAGGTTGCATCACTCTGATTCTGGTCCTCCCGCCTCCCTTTCTCTTACAAGGACCCTTGTGGTTATGCTGAGCCCACTTGGATAATCCAGCGTACTCTCCCTGTGGTAAGGTCAACTGATTAGCAACTTTAATTCCATCTGAAACCTTAATTCTCTTTCTCAGTTCTCACCTAATATAGTCACAGGTTCCAGGGATTAGGACATACACATCTTTGGGAGCCATTATACTGCCTACAACCCCCTCACACACACAAAACCCCACATATCTAGTTAATTACAAGGATTAAACAACTGTTATGTTTCCAAGAAGTAAAAAAAAAAAAAAAAAGAAAAGGTGCATCATGGGAGCTTCCCCGAATTTGCTCTGGGCAAAGAAGGTTGGTGAACAGCAAAATGTTGCTTTAATTGTTGACATAAGACATCACCCATGACACCCCAGTGCTCTCTCCCTCCTGAAAAGATCTTGGAAGCCACTCATACAAATGCTTTGCTTTATAGAGGTACTTGCAGGACTCCAAAGACATGAAGGGAATGATGCCAAGCCCCCAGGATCTCAGCCAGTCAGTCAGAACAAGGAGCTACTGACAAAGGGATTTTACAAAATTCTTCCCAGCCAGAGAGACGAGACGGCCCTGCCTCAAGGCTGAAAAGGCCTCCCCTTCTGACAGCCAATTGGCTACCTGCTTACAAGCATACTACTCTCTGTGGCAGTGGTTTCCTCTGTGTCAAGCAATTAAAAGCTGGACCTGGAGTCAAACATTCATTAGAGACTAGATTCCAGTAACACATGTTGCCGGGCACAGAGCCATGCTGGGTCTGGGCTGGACACCTGGGGCTGCCACCGCATTGCTCACTCACTGGGTAACTTAAAACAACAAAAATTATTTTCTCACAGTTATGGAGGCCAAAAGTCCAAAATCAAGGTGTCAGTAGGTCTGCTTCCTTCTGGAGGCTCTGAGGAAGTTTGCTCCATGTTTCTCTTCCGGTCTCTGCTGGGTGTCCGTAATTCTTGGTTCTCTCTTGGCTGTGGCTGCTTAACTCCAGTGTCTGCCTCCGTCTTTACATGGCCTGCTGCCCTGTGCTTCTTCTCTTCTGTACGCGTCTTCTCTTCTGATAAGGATATTCATCACTGGATTTGGGGCCCACCCAGTTAATCCAGGGTGATCTCATCTCTGGACCCTTAATTCTGTTACATCAGCAAAGACCCTTTTTCCAAATAAGGTCACGTTCCCAGGTACAATGAGTAGGACTTGGACATCTTTTGGGGAACCACGATTCAACCCTCCTGTGGATAAAGTTAAAGTTCCTACGGCCAGGATTCTCACCTGGCCCTGGTTGGCTTGCTCACTCCACACATGCGGGCAATATGTTGTTATTGACTCTGTATAAAGAGCCCCACCCAGTGCTCTGGGCAGCACGGTGCCATGGCAGCAAGGTGGCATGGCTGCAGGACAGCAGAGACTGGAGTGGTGGCAGCACCAAGGACAGAGACTGAGACGGCTGCGGGGGCAGAGAGGCCCAGAGGCAGAGACCAGCTTGCTGCCTGCAGACTCGCTCTGAGTGGACGGGATTCTAGTGACTGACCTGCCACCGTGGGAATAACATTGGGTATAAACTTTCACCCCAAGAACGTTCTACTGTCAGTTTTTCGGTCTCTCTGAATCCATACTGAATTTGTCCAGGCAGAAGTCCATTGGCAAGACACCACCACAGAGTAGAATTGAGCCCCCAAATGGCATTGAGTGGGGCCCTGCCAGTGAACCCAAACCCCATCCCTCCAGGTGCAATGAATTATCCAAGGCTACCCTAACACATCACTACATTTCACTTCTGCTGCCAGTGCATACGATGTTTCCTAGCCAGGAATGCCCTCACATATGCCCAGCAAACTATCTGTGGATAAAGGTTCCTATGGCCAGGATCCTCACCTGAATGTAAACTACTTGATGATGTAACTGGCTTGCTGCTAGGCTACTGCTTCCACACCCTAGGCAATAAGCTATTATTGACTGAGCCACTATATAAAGAGCTCTGCCCAGTGCTCTGGGCAGAGGCAGAGACAAAGGAGGATTACAGACCTGCAGACTGTTGGATGCAGACATAATTCTAGTGCTCAACCTACCGCCAGGAGAATAAGCCAGGTAATAACCCCTTTCACCCCAAGAACACCCATTGTCATTCCTCGGTCTCACTGAATCCATAGTGAACTTGCCTGGGGCTGAAACCCATTGGCAAGACATACCCCTTGTCCAAAACCCATCTCAAGAATCTCCTTCTTTATAAGATCTTCTCTGGACCAACTCCAAAGGAGGTTCTGATCAAATCACCTTTAAGTTTCTCTTTGTCCAGTGACTCTTGTATGTTCCTCTACTATAGTGCCTATTACAATGGTCACTTCACACATCCGTTTCTCCTACAAGTCTGTGAACAAGCTAAGGATTTAAAGATCCCAGTGCTCACATGTATCCATTCATTCAACAAATATTTTCTGAGAGCCTGTTAGGCATCAAACACATAAGGAGAGCTAAGGAGAAGCACACACAACTAAGGCATCTTAAAATATGGGGACCCAGCCTGTCCCAGGTTTTGTAAAGCAGAGATATTTCCCTGAGTACATGGTGTCCTTTGAGCTGGGTGGGAATTAACTAAAAAGAGGAGGGAAAAGTATTCCAGGCAAAGGGAATAAAATAGGCAAAGACCCAGTGGTAAGAGTAAACTTAGCAAGTTCAAGAGCCTGGAAGAAGTCAAGGGTGGCTGGTGCAGGGCTGGGAGTTCCTGTGAAATGAGGCTAGGGTACAGGTCAGGTTCAGCACGTAGAACCTATGGCGTACAACACTCAGGACTTACTAAGGTGTCATCTTTCTGTTCCTGCCTAACCAATGCTGAGTGAATAAAGGAAAATTAATCATCATCCACTGAGATCACACAGGAGTACTTTTGCTATTGCTAGGTATGCAAATACAAATAAATAATATATTTATCTTTTCAAGCTGACTTTGTAGCCAATAGTGACTTGATTCAGAGTTGAAAGTCCAGTTTCAAACAGAATTTACTCAAGTATTTATTCAAAATTGGCAATATACTAAGATCTGTGCCAAATACCAGACTGAACTTGGTCCAAGCCAAAGGTACTTCTAGTTTATGAAGGCGAGACACTAAAACAAAAATAGCAAAGGTACCCACCCCCAAAAAGACAGTCAGGTGGTGGCATGGATTGATCATCCCGGTCACAGTAAGCTGCATCAGTTACCTTGGGAGTTGTTTAAAATACAGTTTGTTAAAGATAGAGAGTTTCAGAGCCTATCCTTGACCCAGATCAGGATTTCTGAGAGTGCAGCTCAAAGTACCACCAGGTTGCTATGCGGCAATTCCCAAGCACACCAGAGTTTGAGCATTACAAATGTAGTGACTGTTTTACTATGGCAAAATACATCTAGTGATTTTTTTATAGTGAAACGTTAGTGCTGTTATTTATAGTGCAGCTATAAAGGGCATGACAATCAGGATGAATGAGGTGAGGATGGCAGAGGATGCTGCAAAGGTTGAAAGTCAAAAAGGGAGTAGGAGAAGGGAGGTAGAGGTCAGGTTCCCGAAAGGACTGATTAGTACCCTTTAGTTCTCGGGTCTGGTGGTAGGGAAGATGTTTATGTTACTGGCAAACTTGAGGTTCTTATTCTCCTAGCCCTGTACCCAGTAGGGTGCCACCTTGAGACTCCTCTTTCCTCTTGATTATAAGGTGTGTTCACACCATGAGAATCTGGGAGGTAACGGCACAGTCATCGTACGTGGCATTCCAGTTCACAGACCAGCCTCCCTTTTGAGAACGGTGCAGACAACTTCAGAAGGGCCACCTTCACCCATAAGCCAAGAAACCTGGGCTTTTCTCTTGAGCCCTGTGCTTCTCCTGCCAACGGTGCCTCTCTGGCTCCTTAGGGGTGTGCCTTAGGGCCTGAGGGAGAAGGACTCTCCCAGGAGATACGAGGAGACTCCACCGAGCTGTCAGGAGTCTGTGAATCCCTGAGTCAGGGGCGACCCCACTGCCTGGAGTGCCCGCACTCCCAGAGCTGGCTCAGGCTCCCCCAAGAGTGGCCAGCACCTGCCACTACTTATTGAATAGGTGATGGGGATGCACGGACCCCTGAGACATCTTCCCCCTTTCCTCAGCTCTCCGGAAGTTGTACCTTCAAGAAGTTGTCCCCAGCTTCCCTCCCAGCCATTCTCTTGCCACTGACCTGCCTCACTTGATCACTTCCTCCAAGGTGCCACACACACTTTGGCCTCTCTGACTTTGGCCAGAACTTTGTGTAGACCGTTCTTCCCCATCTTGTCAAAACAAATTGCGCCTTCAAAGTCTAGTCCTACCGTCATCCTGTCTGGGAAGACCTCAGCTTTCCCCATTTCCTATTCCAACTTGAGAAGAATGGGTGCTTCACCATTATTTATACAGTTGGCCACAGACCTCTCTTGTGCACACTTGCAGGATAATGGCTTGAAATATTAGCCAATGAATTCTATCCCCTCCTCACACTTCCCTTCAGCCCAGATTCCTTTCCCCATCTGAACCAAGTGAGTCCTCATTCATTGCCTCAGAGCAGAGCTGACAAAGCAAAAGATGGAGTATATTCTCAGCATTTGAGTTTCAAAAGTCTAGTCATAAAGGGTTGGAGAAACAGTTTGATTGCTGGAGAGATTTGGGAGAATTCACAATTCACAGAATTCAAAGTTTCATGTCCTCTCCATTCCCTTCCCTTTAGAGATTAGAGCAAAGCCAGGACCACAGCAGCTTAATAGTATCAGTCTTCAGTTGTTGTGCCATACATGACCTACATGATTATGCACGGTGGCCTTTTGCAGGCAGCTGCATGTGGGGAGGTCTCTCCCTGCACACCAGATGAAACCTCAACCTGGACGGGGGAGGGTTCTTGACACTGAACGAGAAAGAATTCTCAAGCAGGTCAGAAGACTGTAGGTAAGGAAGGAATTCATTAAAGCAAGAGTAGCAGGGACTGGCAGCTGAGAAGAGCAGGGGGAGGGAAGTTCATGGAACTCCTGCTTGGCACAGGGCAGATCCCTCGCCAACTCCTAAAGCCAGGGTCACCTGGCATCCCATGTCCACTTGGATCTGCAGGGCATGGGAACTAAGCCCCACCACCCCAGGGTTTGGGGGAGCCACAGAGCACTGGATGGAGTGAGATGATGTTCTGAGAACTTCCCAAAGGCAAACAAAGGAGACTTTCAGGCAGGCTGCTAAACAACATGATTGTACAGCCACAGTCCTGTCTCGGTCATCCAGGCAATGGGAACGTGCAGGCCCAAACCAGGGCTCTCAGTAGCCCCTCCCTACTTATCTGGAGAAGGACAGAGAGAGTGAAGACTTGGGCTTAAAGTTTGGAAAATAGAATGAAATAGCAAAGTGACAAAGACACCGCTGGAAGAGCACAGAGACAAAATGCAGTAAGCTGAGCAGTGAGAAGGCTTTATTTTTAAAAAATACACAGTCAAAGAAATGGGAGCATGGGTAATCTCAGAGTGGAGGCTCACTTAAGGGTTTGGGGTTTGGGGTTTTGCAGGCCTTTTTGGTAGGGGTCAGCATAAGGCATGATGCATACAGGTGATTCATAATTCCTTTGAAGTTTTGTCTTAAGAATAGGGTTATTGGACTTCTGGGAATATGGCGTCTTGAACGGACTAGCAGAAAAATTCCTCCCAACATTATATTTATTCACGAAAATACAGCAAATACAACTATCCCTAAAAGAGAGACCAGAATACACAGGAAAGTGCACAGCGTACAGCTACACCTGTGAGAACTTGGCAGCCGGTGAGACGGACGGGCGGCGATCCGGTGGGACCGAGCGCTCTCCCCCCCAGAGCTCCAGCGGCCAGACACGCCGGACAGAGGACTCGGCATCCGGCGAGGCGGGACGAAAACACGATCCAGTGAGACGAGAGCGCCCCTGCACCCCAGCACTCCGACGGGAGTCTCGGCAAGGCGGGTAAGGTACGGAGCCGCGAGCAGACCGAGCGCTCCTCTCCCCCAGCGCTCCGGCGGGAGGAGAGAATTCAGAGCCGGGAGCCAGGGGAAGTCTGAGCCCCGAGCGCCCCTCCACCCCAGCACTCCGGCGGGAGTTCCGGCAAGGCGGGTAAGGTACGGAGCCGCGAGCGGACCGAGCGCCCCTCTCCCCCAGCGCTCCGGCGGGAGGAGAGGATTCAGAGCCAGGAGGGAGTGGAGATCTGCGGTGTAGCGGAGATTGGAGGGACAGAGGGCACAGGGTCCCAGCCGGGAACGTGCAAGTTGCCCGCGGCAGGCTCCGGGAAGGAAAAAGAAAGGAGAAAAAGGGGAAGAAAAGCGCGCGCTCTACCCCAGCGGTCTTAAAGAGACAGGAGCTCAGTAGAGGGGCCGGATAGCCCCGCGAACTGAGCCCAGCAAGCTGGGAGTCCTGGGGAGCTTTGGACCCCGTAGCTGGCGACTGGGAAAGAGTGCCCGCCATTGAGACCCTCACGGAGATCAACAGCTTCCCATTGTTTCCAACCCAGCTAGAACTATAGTGGCGCTGGAATAGTGGAGCAACAGCGCCACCTACAGCACTCGCGCAGAACCCACGCCCGGTGGCTTTTTTTTGTTGTTGTTGTTTTTTGTTTTTTCTCCCCTTTCTTTTCCTTTTTTTCTTTCCCTCTCTTTCAACAGCCTCCCATCCATTCTCACCCGGCCACAGATTTAAAGGGCCGTGTGGAGCGACGTGGCCGCGGCTCTGGAATAGCGGAGCAATAGCGCCACCTACAGCATTCGCACAGAAACCACCCCGGTGGGCTTTTTGGTGTTTTTTTTTTGTTTTGTTTTGTTTTGTTTTGTTGTTGTTCTTGCTGTTTTCTTTTAGGTGTTGCTGCCTTTTCTTTTTCTTTCTTTTCTTTTCCCTTCTCTCTCTCTCCTTATACTTTTATATTATTAGTAGAAATCTCTTTTTTTTCTTGTCTCTCCTTTCTTATCTCTCCTTGCTACCAACAACCAATTCTACAGTCATGAGAAGACAGAAGAATATGATACAGACAAAGCTTCAGACAAACACCACGCCAGAGAAAGAATCTGGAGAAATGGACATTCACAGTCTTCCAGAAAAAGAATTCAGAATAAAAGTCATAGCCATGCTGACAGATCTACAGAAAAATGTGCAAGAGCTGAGGGAGGAAGTGAGGGAAGTGAGGAAAGACAATGCAGAAATGAAACAAGCCATCGAAGGGCTCAACAGCAGATTGAATCAGGTTCAAGACACGATCAAGGAATTACAAGACAGGGACCAGGAATACAAAGAAGCTGAGGCAGAGAGAGATAAAAGGATCTCTAAGAATGAAAGAATATTAAGAGAACTCTGTGACCAATCGAAGCGTAGCAATATTCGCATTATAGGAGTACCAGAGGAAGAAGAGAGAGAAAAAGGGATAGAAAGTGTCTTTGAAGAAATAATTGCCGAAAACTTCCCCACGCTGGGGAAGGAAATAGTCTCACAGTCCACGGAAGCCCACAGATCTCCCAACACAAGGGACCCAAAGAAGACAACACCAAGACACATAATAATCAAGATGGCAAAGATCAAAGACAAGGACAGAGTATTAAAGGCAGCTAGAGAGAGGAAAAAAGATCACCTACAAAGGAAAACCTATCAGACTGTCATCAGACTTCTCAACAGAAACCTTACAGGCCAGAAGAGAATGGCATGATATATTTAACGTAATGAAACAGAAGGGCCTCGAACCAAGAATATTGTATCCAGCACGATTATCATTTAAATATGACGGAGGGATTAAACAATTTCAAGATAAAAGAAAGTTGAGAGAATTTGCCACCCATAAACCACCACTACAGAATATCTTAAACGGACTGATCTAGAAGGGAACATCCCTAAGACTAAAAAGATGTCACCAGAGAAAATAAAAGCATAGCAAAGAAAGCAGACCACCCAAATACTAACTAAAGGCAAAGAATAAAACACCTAATATATAAAGAAAAGAGGAGGAAGAATAGGAAGGGAGAGATAAAGAAACATCAGACGGCGCACACAATAACTTAGCAAGAAAGTTAAGTTAGATTCTTAGATAGTAAAGAAGCAACCCTTGAACCTTTGGTAACCACGAATCTAAAGCCTGCAATGGCAATAAGTACATATCTATCAATAATCACCCTAAATGTAAATGGACTGAATGCACCAATCAAAAGACACAGAGTAACAGAGTGGATAAAAAAGCAAGACCCATCTATATGCTGCTTACAAGAGACTCACCTTAAACCCAAAGATATACACAGACTAAAAGTGAAGGGATGGAAAAAAATATTTCAAGCAAACAACAAAGAGAAAAAAGCAGGTGTTGCAGTACTTGTATCAGATAAAATAGACTTCAAAATGAAGAAAGTAGCAAGAGATAAAGATGGACATTACATAATGATAAAGGGGTCAGTCCAACAAGAAGATATAACCATTATAAACATATATGCACCCAACACAGGAGCATCAGCATATGTGAAACAAATACTAACAGAAGTGAAGGAGGAAATAGACAGCAATGCAATAATTCTAGGAGACTTTAACACGCCACTCACTCCAAAGGATAGATCAACCAGGCAGAGGATAAGTAAAGACACAGAGGCACTGAACAAGACACTAGAACAGATGGACCTAACAGATATCTACAGAACTCTGCACCCAAAAGCAGCAGGATACACATTCTTCTCAAGTGCACATGGAACATTTTCCAGAATAGACCACATTCTAGGCCACAAAAA
>JAQQAC010011331.1:8888806-9013756 GCA_029783875.1 Phataginus tricuspis | reverse complement strand
GTAAGGTAGCGGGGGCACGGGGAGCGCTGTCCAACTCAGAGAAGAGAAGTAGTGACTCTATCGCATCTCACTACGCTGATGGACAGTGACTGTAATGGGGTTGGTGGGGGGGACCTGATGAAGGGCGTAGTTTAATCACCATAATATTGCACATGTAACTGTAGGTTAATGATACCAAAATAAATTGTAAAAAAATTAAAAAATTAAAAAACCCATTAAAAAAATGTGGATGAGGAGTATCCAAAAAAAAAAGAATATGAGTAATCGTAAATTTCCCAAAGTGTTGATTTTAACATAGTTTGCAACATGATTCAACTGGTGAATCACTACGCTGGCCACAGGTCAGGAGCTCTGGAAGAAAAATTGCTACTGAACACCTACCTACTCAAGTTGTAATGCATGAAGTAACCAACCGATGAGGCAGATTTTTGTTCCAGAAGGTTGATAAACATGCAGTTGGTGATGTGGTTCCCTCCTTCTACTAGCGCCAGCACATAGAGCAACTTCTGAAATCCACACCTCCGTTGAAAAGGCAGGGGATTTATGCACTCCTGCCCGGGTTTGGGGTCCCAGGCTGTGCCTGGGAAGCATGCGAGGACGTCATGTTGTTGGATGCAGTAGTGACTAAGAGCAGGGGTGACAAGCTAGGCTGTCAGAAAGCAGCAAGTCCTCCAGATTCTTCTAGGCAAGGGGACAACACTGAAAAGTATGTTGGGCTTTTTCCTTTTGAAACCTGGCAAAGTGGAATTTGCTGAAAGGTAAACAATGCAGTCGGTTTTTAATTTCATTTCTCAGGAAATCCAGCTAGCTTTCATCATGACTTTTTAAACTTGTATTTTTTTGGAAAGCAACTTTTTAATATAACCTGAACTAAAAATATGTAGATTTTTCATATGAAAATAAAATCTGTTTTTTAGACTATTCCCCAGTGAAGTACTATCCATTTTTTATTTAAAAAGCTATTCTCTATTGTTCTAAACAGTACATTGTGCCAAAAACTAAGACAAAATGTATTACAGTTTCAACATCAGAGCTGATAAGCTTAAATCGGCTCACAATAAATTGTAATGAACTGTAATGTCCCTTTAAAGAAAGAGTTAGAAATAAATAGCTAGAAGTATTAATTCGTGAAAACCACCACCACCACCGTAAGCATGAATGGAGATGGGGGAGGGGAAAAACCGGCTGCTCTTCCTGGGAGGTAGAGGAGTAACACCCACACTTGGACCTGCAGGCCCTGCCACCGCTGCTGAGGCCAGCGACCCCAAGCACAGACCCCTTGGGATGTCAGCCGCAGCCGGCCTGGGCAGTATGGTCGGAGTCTATGGCATAAAGTGCGTTAGTGCCATAGGAGATCGATGCAACCAGCTTCATTCTGCCCTGCTTCCTGCCTCAGAATTGTTTTAAAAGAGAGCGTAGTGTGCCTTTAGAAATCCCAGCTTCAAATCTCAACACCCAATATCCCCACCACCATTACTGCAAACTGTGCGGGTTTGGGGACAAGTCACTTAATCTTTCCCAGGCCAGTTTCTTATTTGTAAAATGGAGAGAGCAATATCCATATGAAGCTGTTGCTGGAAGATTTATTATTCTATTATTGAACAATTATTTATTGAGTGCCAGGCACTCTTCTAGTCATGAATTGGACAGATAAAGTTCTTGTTTTCATGGAATTCATATTAAAATCATGATAAAATAAATAAATAAACAAGGAGAATAATCAGATATGAATTACTTCTAAACGGAAAATAAAAGATGTAGAGCCCTACAGGCTGATATTATTTTGGGTGGTCAGGGAAGGTCTGTCTGAGCAGAGATATGAATGACAGAAAGCGGCCAGGCAAGCAAAGAGCGAGGGGCAGAAACTGGGTGAAGGGTACAGGGGAATTGTCTGTACTACTTTTGCATCTTCCTATGAATGTATTACTATTTTCAAAGTTTTTTTTAAAGCAATTAAATACTGATACACACAATCTAGATGAATCTCAAAGTAATTATGCTGAGTGAAAGAAGCCAGTCAAAAAGAATACATAGTATGATTTCATTTATATAAAACACTGGAAAGTGTAAACTGATCTGTAGTGACAGAAAGCCAGTAATACATCTTACAAAAAGTAAGCTAGAGGGGAAAACGGTTTTTTCAAATTGTCGCCAATCTCCCCCAAATTTTTCTAATACATTTATTGGAAAAAAAATTCATGTATAAGTGGACCTGTACAGTTCAAACCTGGTTATTCAAGGGTGAACTATATAGTTCTTAAAAATCAACCATAGCAATGGCAGGGAGTGTTTTAGAATGTGTCAACATGAAGCAGACATTGTGCTTAAGATACCTCTACCTCTCAAAACTATCTGGTAAAATAGGAATTATTTGGCAGGTAAGGAAAGTGAGGGACAGAAAGGTTAAATGACTTGCCTGAGGTCACACAGGAAATGGGTGGCAGACATGGAGATTTAAAACCAGGAATAAAATCCCACATTGTTTCCACTGAAACAGAAACTTTCGATTGCCTAGCAAGGACCATTTACCACCTCTCCATTCTTTGGGAATCCTGGTTTTGTCATAATGTACGCCTCCTCTGTGGTGCTCCCCTAGGGATGGCAGAGCAAAAGACAGAACAAGTCTGGGCCCCAGACAACTCTGCAAAGGTACAGCCATGCCATACCAGTTGGATGTTTTTGCTTCCTTTTTGTATGTGCAGGGAGAGGAAATACTGGAGCAAAATACCTCTGAAACCAAAATCAGTCAAAGGGAGATATAAAGTTTAAAACCCATTTATTGCTTACAAACTGGAGTTCGGGGCTGTTTCTCTCTCCTGCTCCAGTAGAAGGGAGCAAGGGCCTCTCCCTAACCTCTCAGGTTCAGATAAGCCCTTGGTTGCCCAGGTAATTACCCATTGATATGGAGATTAAACACCCTCCACCCCTGAGGAACGCCTGTTGATAGGCAAATGCACTAAAGCCAGGAGAGATACTCTGGAAATACTACAATTTTACCCACACTTTTACTTATTTTTTCCTTTATTTTGGTTTGGAAAACAACTCTTGGGCTGTTTCTGAAATTGTTAGGGTTCTGGAATCAAGAGGGAAATGAAGCTAGAAGGTAAACTTTTCATTTCCTTCCAAAGTACTTTGCAAGTATTACAAAATCCAAATCAGATGACTATAACCTGTGCTACATGATCTACATCAAAACTGGATTACACAGCCTGCAGAAGAACACCAAGCGGGAGGACCACGAGTGAGAAAGGGCCATAGGAAGCAGTGTGATAGCAATGCTCTAGGAAGCCTGAGAGCCCAAGAAAGCACTGTGGGACAGGCCTAGGCTTCATCCTGTCCCCTCAGTCACTAGCCCTATGAAGCTCCAAGGCCCCTGCCAGACAGAAGGCCAGACAGCTCTGCCTCTCCCACTTTCCCATGCCCACCACTTCCCCCTAGTCCAAAGCAGCTAATTCAAAAGTGGAAACACACAACCACCACACTGTTACATCCCCTCAAAATGAGAAGTTCTCTGCATCCAAATCTGTGTAGGAAGACCTATTGCTGTGAAGGGACTGTCATGCCCTCCTCGTGTGCCTTCGAGCACTTCTGCCCCTCCGTTCGGTGATGCATACTCCTTGCTCTTCTGGTGCCATCCTGAAGGCAGATTAGGGAGCAGGATGTCTGATCACTCAGGGCTCTGGCTGCAGACCTAAACCCTCCTCTCTGCAGATCCTGGGATCCTCTATTCTTTCTCTTTTCCCTCCTTGGAGTTTTCTGTAATCTTCAAAGCTGTGCTCTGACTCTACTCTTTGGATGTGGCCTGTGGTGGGCTGTGTTCCTGGCATCAGCAAGGGCGTTGACATGGTGTGGACTTCAGAGAGCAGCTTGGATGAAATCCCAGAGGCCTGTAGCTGCTGAAAACGTGGTTATCCCAGCTTTCAAAAGGGCCGTTTGGTCCCACTTAGTTTCTGTTCCATGTGGAAACAAACTTGCTCCTTAAAAACCCTTCAGATCATGTGGGTGGGGGTGATTGATGCTTATGTCAAAGCCAAAGCCTTAGACTAATTTGGGAACTGATAGGACTCTGCTAATTGCTTGTATAAATATGGACCTGCTCCTTGGCCTTTCAGGTCAGGGTCTTGGGTGGGACACCTGGACCCTCCATTTGCTTCTAAAATTCCTGGAATCGAACTGCTTTTTTCTCTAATTTCAAGGCCCTAGGAGAGAGAACCAATAGCAAAGGCATGTCTGGAAGCAATTTGGGTGGAGGAGGGGGTGTCTTGAGGCCTGGCCAGCCCCTTTCTCTCTCTTCAGCATAGGCAATGGATCACTGCTGCCCAGTGAAGGCTCTTCTATATAATTGCCCCCCAGAAATCTAACTTCTAGAAAAACAATGGCTTGCAAAGCATTCCAAACTCTCTAAACAGATGAACAGAATCTGAGATGACTGTTTCTCATTATGAAATATTTCAAGGAACTGTAATACTGCTGCTGGACAGCAGCATCTGGGGACGTCTCTCCCTGAGCAATAGGTGAAACCTCAACCTGGACAGGGGAGGGTTCTTGACTGAATGAGAAAGAATTCTCTAGCAAGTTGGACAAGCGTAGATAAGGGAGGAATTCATTAAAGCAAAAGTAGCAGGGCATGACAGCCTGCAGGCAGCAGAGACCAAGGAAAGGGAAGCTCATGGAACTCCTGCTCAGCACAGGGCAGATCCCTCGCCAACTCCTAAAGCCAGGGTCACCTGGCATCCAGTGTCCACTTGGATCTGCACAGCGTGGGAACTAAGTCCCTACCAATGCAGGATTTGGGGGAGCTGCAGAGCACTGGATGGAGTGAAATTATGTTCTGAGAACTTCCCAAAAGCAAAGAAAGGAGATTTTCAGGCAGGCTCTAAAGAGCATGACCTTACAGCTGCGGTCCTGTCTGGGTCATCCAGGTGATGGGAACTTGCAAACCCAAATCAGAGCTCTCAGTAGCCCCTCCCTACTTATCTGGAGTAGAACAGAGACAGAGTGAAGACTCGTGCTTAAGTTTGGAAAATAGAATGAAGTAGCAAAGTGACAAAGACACTTACTGGAAGAGGGCAGAGACAAAATGCAGTGAGTTGAGCAGTGAGAAGGCTTTATTTTAAAAATACACACTCCAATAAAGGGGAGTGCGGGCAACCTCAGAGAGGAGATGCACTTAAGAGCTTAGGATTCTGTCTTCTAAGCCTTTCAAGAGTGGGGCAAAAGGCGGGGGTAGGGGCTGTTGGGCATAGGCTTGACTTGTGGTGTCGTGATGTCTTTCTCTGGTGAGAAATGTTATGTCACTATCCACAGTCAGTCCTCTAGATAATTCTGTAAGAGAAACTTGACCCAAGGATTTTATTGATCCAGTTCCTCTTCAAGATAGTGGTTTCCCTCAAGCACTGGGAACGTAGCAGTTAAGACTGCTTGCCTGTAGGGTATTCTAGACTCCAAAAGAAAATGCCTAAAATGCTGAATCATTGTTAAGATGGTGACCGCTGGATGCACAAAGGGCGGTGCTCTGCCTGCTTTCAAAAGGGAGGTGATTTTCTGCTTAGGCCTGCCTCCCGCTCCTGATTGGCGACTCAAGTCTTCCGTGAATGTGATCAGCTCATGGACACCATTTACCTGTATGTTGTGCCTTCCTGCGTGAAGGGCTTGTGACTGCCTGACCTTTGTGCTGATTGGCCCATGAGTACTATATATGCCTTGCTATTTCTGCAGTAAACGAGTTCCTGCTTTGACTGAGCTCTCTGGCGCGTCTCTTTGTCCTCGGAACGAGGGCTGGTGATCGGGCGGACAGCCGGCACTTGCCTCTCCTGACCTCGCCTTGCCGGGGTGTGCTCTCCCCTCACTCCTCTGCAGGTTCAGGGGGCGTTCCGTGGAGGGCTAAAAACCCCGACACTTGCCCTGCCTTAAGATTGGGTGGGTTTTTGTTTGATTACCAGAGAACATGTTAGGAATCTTACCTCCTAACTCCCTGGTTTTTGAAATGCAATCTTAACCTTAAGATGAAGTCCCTCCTGTTCTTACTATACTGTTTAGATCTCAGAATTTTTCATCATAGGCAGGAAAAGTGAATCATGATGCTTGTTCCCTGGCCCTGCCCTACTTTAGTACCAAGAGAGTGGAATGCTTGCCCTTGTGGCCCTGGTGAGGAGTGAGAAGGAATTAAGGCCACTGTGGTGTGTATGTGACCAGAGATCACATCAGGCTTTACCATGACTGGCAACATGGCTGAGTTCTTTACTTCCTATAGCTCTGATGCCGGCATTCTTGTTTGCCGAGTTGAAGAATGAATCTCACAAACACCCAAGATAGGAGAGTCAGGGCAAGACTTTTATTGAAAGATACAGTCAGAGGACAGAGGGGACAAGAGAGCCCAGGGTGTTGGATTGTCTAGGGGATTTATAGGCAATTGAGGATTTTTGGGAACTGAGGGTTTAGGGTGTGGACTTGTACCACCTGCCCTGCCCTCAAGGTGGGCTGGGTTGTTGTCTGTTTGCTAGGGCTGTTTACAGTGAAGTCAAGGGTTATGCTGAGATACTCTTGTGGAACACTCAAACATTCCAGGCCAAGTTGCTCGTGGTTTTTTGACCTTTAACTGATCTCACTGAAGATGTCTATATGTCTAGTCTGGTATCTTTACCCTAGAGAATTAGTGTGACCTTGACTTTGCATAATGCTGAACACAGAGTTTCGATAGGGACTTTACATTGTTACATTGCCTTGACTGTAAATATCCTGCCTTGCTTTTTCCAGAGGCCCTCACCCTACTCTGACTATACCCATGGTCTCTGTCTCAGCTCCTGCCTCTTCTCAGTTGGAATTGAGGTCCACTCTGGGCTTCTTGTCGAGCCTTGCTGAGACAGGGACCATGGGTGTAGTCAGAGTGGGGTGAGGGCCTCTGGAAAAAGCAGGGTGGGATATTTACAGTCAGAGCAATATAACAATGGGCAAAGAAGTCCCTTTTGAAACTCTGTGTTAAGCATTATGCAAACCAAGGTCACACTAATTCTCTAGGGTAAAGATACCAGACTAGGCATATAGACATCTTCAGTGAGGTATCAGTTAAAGGTCAAAAGACCAGGAGCTGCTTGGCCTGGAATGTTTGAGTGTTTCACAAACAGGGAAGGGTATCTCAGCATAACCTGTGACTTCACTGCAAACAGCCCTAGCAAGCAGAGAACAACCCAGCCCACCCTGAGAAAGGGCAGGTGGTAAAAGTCCACACCCCTAAGCCTTTTTTTTCATGTTCTTGAAAAATCCTCAACTGCCTATAAATCTCCTAAACAACACACCACCCCGGGCTCTCTTGTCCCCTCCTCGCATGAGCCAGGAGCTCTTTCCTCTCATTTTATTTCTGAACCTTGCTCTCCTACCTTGAGTGTTTGTGAAGCTCAGTCTTCGGCTTCGTGAATAAGAACCCCGGCATCACTACCACAACCTGCAATGCACCCACACTAAATGACCAACCAGCAGGAGCTCCAGAGGAGCCTCCATAGGGCCCTGAAAAAGCCACGCTTACATACTTGCTGCTGCAGCCCACAAAGGGCCAGAACCCTATTTGAACTTTTACATGAGAAATTGTAACTCTGGGGAGAGAAAATCCTGGGGCAAATACCTCTAAAACTGAAATCAGTCAAAGGGAGAAATAAAGTTTAAAACCCATTTATTGCTTACAGACTGCAGTTTGGGGCTGTCTCTTCACTGCTCCATTAGAAGCAAGCAAGACCTCCCCTTAACCTCTCAGGTTCAGATAAGCCCTCAGTTGCCTAGGTAATTACCCACCCATATGGAGATGAACAACTCTCTGCCCCTGAGGAACGCCTATTGATATGCAGATACATTAAAGCCAGGTGAGATATTCTGGAGATGTTACCATTTTTCCCACAGAAATAAACTTCCATTTTGTTCAAGCTGTTGTTTGGTCTCTGTGTCTATATCAAAAGTTCTAGTATCATGTGTTTGATAATTGCTAAGCGAGTAGATCTTAAAATAATATTTTTCCTTACATAAGGGAAAAAATGTGTATGTGAGGTGATGAATAATAACTAAACTCACTGTGGTAATCATTGTGCAATATATATATATCAAATTATTATGTTATATACCTGAAATGCATTTAATGTTAAATGTTGGTTATATCTCAAGGAAACAGCAGGGTTGGGGCAGAACAGTGAGGGCAGGAGGTGTTCTGGTAAAGCTGGAAAGCAGAAGAGTTACATGCAAAGTGCTGGCAGTTCAGCAGCTATCCTGAGAACTAGAAAGGAAGGCCCCAGGCTTCCTTTCTCCACGTATCTCTTTGTGTGGAGCTCTTCCCTGCTTTTCTAGGCCTGTTTGCTTAGTGGCCTTCCCCACAGTTCAGCTTTCTCTGCTCTCCCAAAACTTCACCTTGGAAATACATTTGCCCTATCTGACCTTCAACCCTTGTGGCCTTGTGGGTCCACAAAAAAACTAACTGGCTACAGACTCCTGGCTCTTGGCCCAAATTTTCAGCAGAGAGAAGTGGTCTCTGGCAGTTCAGTGGATTCCTTGTTTTTCAGTTAGGTGCTCGTTCAGTCACCCCAGGAGTGGTAGGGCGACATGCCCACTGGACATCATTAGAGGAAGCAGTTTCTCCAGGAGCTGATTTGACATGTCTCCCTGAGGAGAGGACAGGCAACTCTAGGGAACACAGCTTTATGGTGCCACACAGATCTCACTGGTTCCTTGGCTTCTTTCTTTCCCATGGTAACCCAAATCTCTTCCCGTGTGAACATCTCCCTTGAAAGGGATACTATGATCAGGTGGGCTGGGTGGGATAATCTAGGGGCTGGTAGATGATTAGGATGGGGAAGTGCATGTGAGGTGGGCATGCAGGGAATTGAAGCTTATTGCTCAAGATCAAAGCTAGAGAAATCAAGTTTCACAGCCAAGTACAAGCCAGAGGTAGAGTGGAAAATCAGACACAGAGCCTAGGTCAGGAGCCAGCAGAACTGGAAATAATGGAAATAGGCCAAGGAACAAGACCAGGCTGAGCATGAGCTGGCAGCAAGCCTAGCTTCCCTGGCTCTCAACCTAGACTCACACACAGAAGGGCCACAACAAGAACACATGGGCCTGCCTGAGCTTAAGCAGTATCACCATGACAGAGGAGGAGAAACCAGGGTTTCTTAAGCCAGGTCCGTAACATCCCTATCTCATTACACGATTGTGTTCATTTGTGCATTTTTGTGAGATTTTTATAGGGAAGAGCGAGCGCCCCGAGTTTAAGGTTTGAATGGTCATCCTTCCAGGACAATCAGTGCGGGCTCTCCTCAGTCTTGGCATAGGCCCGGAGCGGCTGAAGGTCTCAGCTACCCTCCAAAAAGGAAGAATCCCCCTGCCACGCCTGCCCCAGGGACTCGCTGCTGCGCTGCCAGTCTGAGCCAGGTCCTCCGGGAAGCGCTGAGGCCTGGGTCTGAAAGAGGATGAGCTTAGTAAACGGTGGAGGATGGACACACAGGCGGAGGGACGGATTAAACGAAGAGTGCGATTCGTGCCTGCCCGAGGAACGGCAGGCACAGCTCAAACTGGGACAACTCACTTAAAGATTAACATGAGCTTGCCCGCTTCTTCATAATCCATCCGTTTCGTCTTGCTGGGAAAACAAAAGTATCCTCGCCCCTCTCTTGTGCAGCACAGCTGAGTTCCGGGAAGGGGTGCAGCGCCCAAACCCGCACTATCGCCTTTGTACAACTCAAGACCCCGGAACCGCATGCCCAGGAGCCTGCTCTCTGTCCCGCCCCACATCTAGCGCCCCGCCCCTCGAGGGGGGAGCGCGGCGCGCCGACGTTACGTAGCACGTATGTCGACGTCGGCGCGCGCCGAGCCCGGAAGAGGCGCGGGCCAGGAAACTAGCTGGATGTCAGTTCTCCCGCGCCTCGGTCCACATGGAGCTCTGGCGCGGCTCTGCGTACGCGGGCTTCCTGGCGCTGGCGGTGGGCTGCGTCTTCTTGCTGGAGCCGCAGCTGCCAGGCTCGGCGCTGCGCTCGCTGTGGAGCTCGCTGCAGCGGGGGCCCGCGCCCGCACCACCGGGACCCGGCTCCCCTGAGGGCCGGTTGGCGGCCGCCTGGGACGCGCTCATCGTGCGGCCAGCCCGGCGCTGGCGCCGCGTGGCCGTGGGGTGAGTGCCTGCGGGACTTGCGTCTCTGGGCTTCTGCTGGAGGTGCGGACACTCCGGGCCTCCGAGGGCATAGTTGGCGGAGTTCGAGCAGCTTGGGAGCTGGGAGATAGAGCCCGCGCAGAAACAGAGGTTCCTGGGAGGCCCCTAGGCGCTGGTGTTCACCCTGCCTCGTTGGCGAGAAGTGTCGGACGACTGGGACGAGCCCTGGTTCGTCACAGCTGCAGGGACTTACCGAACTGCTGCTGCTTCTGGGCTGGCCCCTGCGCCCTTCTCCAGTCTCAGTAGGACCAGCGTAAAATCCTCTCGTAAATCCCGCTCAGCTTGACACCTTCGTTTTCGAACCGTCTTCATTCCAGGTTCAGCAACTACTGCTCTTCTGGCGACTGCTCTTTTGCAGACAGAGATGCAAAGTGTCTTACCCACTTTGACGACACTATTCAGTCTCTTCTGAGCGAGTGGAGTGGTCGCTGCCTTTAGCTACCGACGTTCTTTATGCTTGTTTATCCGTCCCTAACGCCATAGTCTAGAGACCGCTCTACTGAAACTCCTCTCAAAGCTCACTGGTGCCTTGACTTTCAAATTCAACTCCCTTTTTAGTCTTCATTATCAACTCCGTAGCCTTCCACACGGTAAACATCACCTTTTTCTTGAAAGTCTTTTGACTTCAGTGACATTGCAAATTTAGAGTTCTCCCAAATTGGCATGCCTCCTTTCTTTGTATTTCTTTCCGGGGTTGTAATTATTCCCATTACACCAACTTTTAGACCCTAACTCAGTTCGACTTGAATATTCTGCCATCACTTCAAAAGCAGGCCTTCTACCAAGTACTCTGCTCATTTCTGTATTAGAGTCAGGACGGGTAAGGTAGAGCAAAGTTATGCTGAGGATTAAATGAAATAATCCATGTAATCTAGCATGATGTCTTCTTTAAAGAGCACTCGGTTGTTAGCTATCAACACATTTATTGTTTCTTCATACAAATCTCCTTTATCTCTTCTTCCAATTCAGGCCCTTTCACCCACTTCCTTACCAGCTTCTTAATTGTCCTATCTGGCTTTATGCACATTCATTTAACAAATATTCATCAACTACATGGAATGCATCTAGTCTGTGCTAGATTCTGAGGATACAGAGTTAAATGAAGCAAGGTCCCTGCCTCATTCTTTTGAAACAAATGTATTCATTATTGGATTAGTCTGCTCTGGCTACCATAACAATACCACAGACTGGGTGGCTTAAAACAACAGGAATTCATTTTCTCACAGTTCTAGAGGCTGATGGTCCAAAGTCAAGGTACTGGCAAGATTGGTTTCTGGTGCGTCCTCTTTTCCGGACATGCAGGTGGTCTCTTGCTGCGCACTCATATGGCTTTTCCTCTGCATGTGCTCTCCTGGTGTCTCTTCCTCTTACATGGAACTAGTCCTTTGGATTATGGCCTCATTTTACCTTAATGACCTCGTTAAATGATCCCTGTCTCCAAATATAGTCATATTTACGATTAGGGGTTCAGCATATAAATGGGAAGGGGAACACAATGCTGTCCATAATAATTATGAAAAGTGCTTTGAACTAGTAGTAAAAAAACAAGATAGCTTTGTGTCCCACAGGATTACTAATTCTTCCACGATCAGGTTCCAGAAAAAGCTCCACTTGAGAAGGTGATGTTCTGTTTACATTGTTACATCACAAATCACTTCAAAACTTAATAATTTTAAAGCTTGGTTGTTTTATTTTGTCTCGTGAGTGCAGTTTCAATCAGATGGTGGCCGGGGCTGGAATCATCTTAAAGGTAAACTGTGGTTGGCAGCTACAACCCCCTCTGGCGTTTTCACTTGAACACCTACAGGTGTTCTGTGCAGCTGTTTCCCTTCCTCAAAGCAGGGCAACTGGGTTAGGAGCCAGAATGTCCCAAGAGGACCAGGTACAAGCCCTAAAGCCCTTTATGACCTAACCTTAGAAGTGTGTAGCATCACTTCTCCCATAGTCATTGGGCCAAGTGGTTTTAAGTGGGGAGAACATTAAACACACCTGATGGAAGGAATGTCAACATCATATTCTGAAAAGAACATGTGGGATGGGGCGTGTTTTGGCCATCTTGGAAAATATATTCTGCTATAGTGACTTTTATGGGATAGGTCCTAGAGAAGAAAAGGGATTTCTCCATAGGAAGGTGAGAACCTTCGTAGGAGACAGAACCAAATATGAAAAAGTAGTAGTTTGGAAACAGCATGTTGGCCCTGTGTTTAGTGCAAGGACCTTATGGTAGAGAGATGTCAAGAAATGATGCTGAGAAGGGCCTTTTGTATCAGGGTAAGTGATGGAAAGCCATAAAGGTTTATAAGCAAGTAAATGATGCTAGGTTCTTTGCTGAGAATAATTTGTGGCAGTGTGAAGGGTGGATTTTGAGAACTGGCTCTAAACATGTTTTGACAGTTACATCTGTGTGAGTAGCAGACATTCACTGGTAACATTTCTCATTGCTTGCCAAAAGGGATTTTTACCTAAGATGAGGATGTAGGAAAAGGGGAGAAGATTCAGTACTTGTACCAGAATTGGTACCTTTCACAGGCCGTTCTTTATGACCACTTTTATTTTGATAGCTTTTAAGATTTTAGAGTTTTGGGTTTTTTTTTTAAGTTTCCCATTTGAACATTAGAAATGGTCATGGGCGTTACCCAGCTGAGTTTCCAAAGGAGACAGCAAGCTGCTAAAAAGTTCAGTTCGCTCATTTTTTGTCTTGGGCTGCAAAATATGCTGACAGTTGTTCCTTTCAATTTTGTTGTCTTGTAACTTTCACAAACTCAACTTCCTTGGTTCTCATCTTTAAAGAATCAACCTCTGTTTAAGGTCTAAGCAGAACTAGATATAAAGGCTATGTGTTCTGTTGGAGTTGCTGTTTTCAAATATGGGTATCCCTCAGTTTCTGAACTCTTGCTGTCCAGACTCAGGAGCCAAGTCCATTGGGATACATATTCTAGATAGGGCTGTTTGGTGGAAATCATATCCCTCACTATCCAAAATCTGAAACTCAGAACCTGCTGGAGACTGAATGCCAAGGATACCTGTATTCCTAGCAACTACCCTTCAGACATCTAATACTGTTTTCAGTAGAAATAAAAGACACTTTGTAGGAGGTGGAATGGAGATTAGTTTATGAGGCGTGTTTGGTTTATTGTCACGTAAGCCTGTGAGAGGAATGTGTTTTAAACATTGTTAAGCACCTCTCACAGCATGTCAATGTGTTTTATGCATTGAAAGGCATAGTAACTCTTTATGCCTTTCCAATTGTCCTGAGTAATTATATGTGAAAATTTGAGTATTTAAATGCTGTTGCATAAACAAAAATCTTCTCTAAAACATGGGTTTCATAGAGGAAAATTTTTTAAATCCTTATGGTGAGGATGCAGTCCATTTGTATCATGAAGAGGGATATGTCTCTCCATTGTCCTTGTAAACCTTCCCTGAGCGATGTAAATAATATCTAGCCTACATATAAACCTTCTAAAAGTTGGTAATTTTTAAATTGTAAAAGTAATGCATACTGTTAAAAATTAGAAATATCTAATGAAAAATAAGATTCCTCTCCCTTACCCCAATCTCATTCCTCTTTCTAAAGTTTGCTCCCCCTAATAATTTGGTGTGTTAATTTCCCAATCAAGATTTTTAAAGGAGACTAGAAAGGAAATGTTGTAGCTGTATTTTACACTAAAACCCAGTCCACTGGGCCTTCTTTATTGATGATTTTATCTTCTGGTATCATAGCTGCTCAGAATTAACCCAGAAGCCAGCCACCCTTATCACCCAGAGCTGTTTCGGTTGGCCTGCTACGAGCCTTGCTCTTCGCAGAGGCTGGGACCTGATGATGTGGCTATTTATCCCCAGTGGCAAGAATGACATCCCCAAAAGACGGAGGCAGGAATGAAGGTGCTCACTGGGGAGGCAGGAAGACCTACCTTATCTAGCTACCCATGTTACTTGGTCCTTTTCTTTTAAGGGATGACTTTTAGAAAGGAACATTGACTATATAAACACTGATTATATTTTGCATGCATACATAGGAGAGGCTAGCCCAGACAACCTTAGTACTTTATAATTTCTGTAGCGCCAACCAGATGATGCAGCACTGACTACTTGCCAGTCTTTTCAAGTTCATGGATGGGCCCAGTGAACACCTGCCAAGTGATGAGTTGTTTCAAGATCACAGGTGTGCTTAAGTCTTTTAAGGCACCACTCAACTCTAAAAGTATTTAGACATTTCAGTGTTTGGTGTATCTTACCAGCATCCTGTTGTGTCTTTGGAGGGACAGTGTCTAATATTTGGCTTTTGACCAAAACTTAATTTTGCTTACTCTGCACCAAGCAGCACTCCTAAGCATATGTTAATTTATTTAACCTTCGCAACAGCTCCCTGAATTAAATACTCATGCCATTTTATAAATGAGGAAACTAAGATATGGAAATTAAAGTGACTTGCTCAAGTCACACAGCCAGTATGAATCCAGTTTGGCTCTGCCAGCATTTTCTCAAAAATGCTGTGTTTGTGTTACCGTGATGGCTTTGTTCCAAAGTGTCATCTCTTTTTGTAACTAATGTAAAAATTTGCCAAACTACTGAAAAGAGTCCTGTGTTCTGATATTAAGACAGACACCAGATAGAGCGATCTTCCTAATGCTGTTACTTTCCATCTCAGGTTTCAGATGTTTTCCTGTTTAGTACAGGTCTCTGAAGCACTTACCTGGTGTTAAATGCAAAGCAGCTGCCCCAGTGCTTCTTTCTTTCATGCTGTCTCTTTCCTCCTTCCTTCCAGAGTCAATGCATGTGTGGATGTAGTGCTCTCAGGGGTGAAGCTCTTGCAGGCACTTGGCCTGAGTCCTGGGAATGGGAAAGATCACACCGTTCTGCATTCAAGGAGCGATCTAGAAGAAGCCTTCAGTCACTTCATGGGGAAGGGAGCAGCTGCCGAGCGCTTCTTCAGCGATAAGGAAACTTTCCATGACATTGCCCATATTGCGTCAGAGTTCCCAGGAGCCCAGGTCTGTTCAGTTCACCAGAAGTAAATTAAGATAGGGTGGGAAAGATACCTTTTCGTAGGGTTCCTAGAAGCAACCAAGCAACTTTTCCACCAGTTTTCCCCAAGATGGTGATTGTTGGCAATCCAGTTCTAGTGTTTTCCCTTTTTTATAAAATAGTATATCTGATCTTCGATTAATTCTGCTGTTTCTAGTCAGTTCAATTTGACCAACATTTATGATGCATATTTTTTTTATTAAGGGATCGAGATACACTCTTATGAAGGTTTCATAAGAAAAACAATGTGGTTATTACATTCACCCTTATTATCAAATCCCCCCCATACCCCATTACAGTCACTGTCCATCAGCGTAGCAAGATGCCACAGAGTCCCTATTTGTCTTCTCTGAGCTTACTGTCTTTCCCGTGACCCCACACACACCATGTGCACCAATCATGACACCCCACAATCCCCTTCTCCCTCCCTCCCCACCTGCCCTCTCCCACCCCTCCCGTTTGGTAACCACTAGTCCCTTCTTGGAGTCCGAGTCTGCTGCTATTTTGTTATGATGCATATTTACTAAAATTTTGGTTCTGGTTCACCCATTAAATTGCTTTTTTATTACCCAAGTTAAGGTGTAGGAAAGATACCTACTCCTAACTTGATTGGATATTGCTTATGGCTGAAAACTTGAAGTAATCTTATGGCTGAGTCTTTCCTGAGGAAGAGAACAAGGGCAGACCTACAGAGAGGTAGTCCAAGCTTTTGCATGGGAAAGGAGGCTGCGTCCTCACCTCTGCTCTGCTATCTGATCTTCGATTAATTCTGCTGTTTTTAGTCAGTTCAATTCGGCCAACCTTTATGGTGCATATTTTTTTTTATTAAAGTGTCATTGATATACACTCTTATGAAGGTTTGGTCCAGAGCAAGCCTTGTCAAACTCAGCACTATTGATGTTTTGGGTCGGTTAATTCTTCATTGTTGAGGCTCTCTTTAGCAGCATCTCTGGCCTATACCCACTAGATAACAGTAGCACTCCCCTTCTTCCCCATTTGTGACAGTTAAAGAGGGCTCCAGACATGGTCAGTTGTTCCCAGGGTGGAGGAGAGGAGGGAAGTGAGTCACTGTCGTGAGAACCACTGGTCTAGCTCGGTGGTTCTCAGACCTGAGACCTGAAACACAGAGTCACTCGTGAGGCTTATTGAAATGTGGATTCTTGGGCCCTGCTCCCAGAGTTTTTGTTCTGGTAGATGTAGGCTGAGACCCAAGAATTAGCCTCCTGGCAGGTTCCCTGGTTACATTGATGCTGTTACTTTGAGAACCTTGTTTTGAGAACCACTGATGTCTACAAGGTAGAATCTGTCAGGAGGTGAGAGAACTGGGGAGTCCCCATGCCACCTGGGGTCGTGAAGCCTGGGAGCTCGCATGGTCCAGACGCTTCCTTGAGACTCACACAAAGAGGCAGTGCGGGAGCCAGAGACCTGACCAGGCTCCTGCGCCCACCCCGGCGGGCCTGCTGCTGCATGAGCCCTCACACCTCCTGAGGCCTGGTTTGGTTGTTCATTTCAGTGTCTTTCCACCCCACTTCCCACAATTCTTCTTACCTAAGATCTTCCTTTGGCTAGTCACCACAGTATGGGTGTGGTTCTCCCTAGGGAAGCTCTTAATGCAATTTTTAATTGGTAGCATTCACGGGCCATTTTTTAATACCACTTTTATTTTGATAACTTTTAACATTTTAAAGATTTCTTTCTTTTGAAGCTTCCCATTTGAACATTAGAAATGGGCATGGGCATTACCCAGCTGCATTTCCAAAGTCGACAGCAAGCTGCTAAAATTCAGTTACAGTCATTTTGATAGCTGAGCTCAGTAGTGATATTCTGATTTCTTAACAAAGAATCTCAATAATTCTAATATGAGGATGAGTCTACTGCTTAAAAGTCTTTATAACTGTGGTGTTTACACCTCCAGTTTGATTCCTGTTCTTTTCTCTGCCTTGGTCCTGCCTTTTGCTTTGTAATGCAAAAGAGAAAAAAAATTCTACACAAACTTAAGTTTTTTGAGCGTCAAAGTTATTTATTAGAATTGTAAAACCTAAGTGTGTTACTTATTTTACACTAGGCTGACACTTCCATTTGGTGCCTTTTCAAACTCCCTTAAACTTAGGGGAGATTGACTGATAAACAGTTAATAAGTACTATATGAAAACTCTAAAACTCACTTAATAAAATCTTAATATTTCTCCCTGATTTATAGTAAATTCTCCTAGACATTATAGTGAAATTTAAAAAATAACCAAAGCTAACATGTTAAAAGACCAAATTTCAGCTGTTTTATCACAAAAAGTTTTTAATTTGCATATAGAGAGCTGTTACTGTTCACCTGAATCCAGAGATTTGTCAATACAAATTGTGGAGGTAAAAGTGAGGTTTAGCATCTGGAATTATTTGTTTAGTCTGTGCCTCTGCATGGGGCTGAAGACTAGGAAGATTAGGTAGTTTCATCTGCCCAGGCAAGATTATTGAGTAGGCTTCTCAACACTGATAACAGAACATCAGCCTTACCTCCTACTTGCCAGTTTTCAAAGCACATGAATCCATCCTTAGTCAGCGACGTGGAATACCAGCCTTCAATTATCTGCTCTCTGCTGCCAGGTCCTCAGCTGAGAGCTGCAGTGTTTAGAAGACAACATTGCCCTCTATTAGCATCCATCACCTTTAGATTTATGCCAAATTTTGAATAAGGAATTCCTAACATATCAGAGTGTTTCTTCCTTTCTCAAAATTTAGCAACCAACCTCTAATTGTAAGACAGACAGCCCCTGCCCTGAAGGAGCGAGTCCTGTGCCTAGATGATAAGAGCCTACATGGGCAAGGGCTGTAGTAGAGGTTTGTTCAGCATATAAGGGTAGTAAGGGATCTGTGGGAGGGGCAGTGGAGTCTGAGAAGGCAGTGGGGGAGGGGAACAAAACATTTCGGAAGAGGTGACACTGCAGCTGATTCTTGAGAAATAATGATTTGCCAGAGCTTGGGAAGGTCAGGTATCCTAAGGGAGGGAAATGGCATGTGCTGAAGGCAGAGAGAGAGGAAAGCAGGCTTGGAGAACTGCAGGCATGATACGGGAGGGAAGGCAGGAGATGAAGGTAGAAAGGAAAGCAGGGGGCAGATAATGACCTGTGTGCCTCATTCAAGAGTTAGATTTTAGTTCATTATAGAAGCTACGGAATGAATTTTAGGAGGGGAGTAACATAGTCATATACTCGTTTTAGTAGGATTACGGTGTAGAAGATAACATCTATCCATACTTTTCATTTGTCCTTTACCTATTCTGGCTACCTAGAAGCTGCAGGCTAAATTTGATTTATGGTTAAAGCAATTATACTAATTTTTGTGGATGGCATTTTTTTTTAACCTTTCTTTATAACGCATCTGTTTCATTTCAACTGGATTGTCTGTTATGATGTTAATGATTTTTATTAACCTCATCTTTGTGTCACTGTAAAGTCACCTCAAGACTTTTTGGGAAAACATGGGCCAAAAGTTAATTTGATAAATTTAAAAATTATTAACCTTGGGTAACATAGCTGTGCTCAAATGCTGTCTAGTAACCTTGAACTATCTTGCAGCACTATGTAGGAGGAAATGCAGCTCTGATTGGACAGAAATTTGCAACCAACTCGGATTTAAAGGTAGGTCAAATTCCCAAATTAAAACCTGTGCCTTTCACTTAGAGTTTCAATACTTTTAGGAGTAAGAATGAATATCTATTCCTTGAGTCAACTTACAGACCACCTGGTATGTATGTGCTAGATGCTGGGGCCTCTTGTTAGGAAGCACCATAGTAATAGGAGAGCAGTAATAGCTAATGCTTTCTGAGCACTTATGATGTGCCTGACATTGTCTCTAGTGCTGTACATAGATTATCTCATTGAATCCTTGCAACAACCAATAAGGCTGGTGGTGCTGTCGTTGGCACTGTTACTGTCTTACTTGTAAGACATGTAACTTGAGGCATAGAGAGGATCACAGCTAATCAGTGGAACTATTCTAACCTAGGATCCTAGGGCCCACGTTCTTAAAACTGTACTGTGTAGTGGCTAAGAGTATGTGGGCTCTGGTGATAATACCTAAGACAGGATTATACAATGATGAGAGAACATAGTTGGCTGTATTGGTGAGCCTGGGTCCAGAGTGCTGAAAAGCAAAGGCCACTAGATGAAGGCCAGGAGGAACTTTGAAGTGCTGTGTTCAAATAACATGTGAATAAGGTTCATCATTTGCTATGAGTGGAGTAGGTATGAGAGTGAGGCAGTGAAGAGCTTACTGCTGTTGTCCTTCTGTAAAATGATTAAGGTTTGGAGTAGAGGAGCCAGAAGAGGAGGAACATCATGTATCTAAAGCCTGTGAACAGGCACTCACTTGGTGCTAGAGCATACGAAAAGACAGGATAGACTTGACAAATATGATTCCAGAGTAAACAGACTTGAGAAGTGCAGACTAGCTATAGCTATTGGTGATAAAAAGAACCATGAACAGCCCCTCTAGTTTGGGGGACCAAGCCTGAAAATCAGTATGTGGGTTAGTACAGAATCAAAATCCCAGAGATGGACCCAGAAATATAAGTAGATGATCAGCAGTTTGAAAAAGTTCATATGGACTTCACTGTACACCAAAAATGGATATGCTTAGATATGGAGAGTGTATTAAAGTATGAACATTCACATTTAATGAGAATGAAATTTCTTATGAAATTTTAGGGTAGAAAATACAGATTTTTTTGTAGTTACTATGGATAGTAATTAACTCCCAAAAAGAGACAAGAAAGTCCAGGGCTGACCTCCAAAAATATTACCAGTTAATGGATAGTTGAGAAGACATAATCAGTCTTAACCTCATTAAAGAGAGCCCAGGCCTTCCCATCAGAATCCTGAGCATTTGTGTCTCTCCTGACACTGAGAAGTAATTCTAGCCTCTGGGAAGACAACACCCTGGAAGTCATGAGTGAATACAAGATTGGCCTTTCAATATTGACCCCCCTGGGACCAGCTTCTTCTGTGGGTTTCTGGAGAACAGGGGCCTGGGACCAGGTCAGTTGGAAAGCACTGTAATAAAACAGGTCTGGCCTTGGTAGAACATTGAAGAAAGAAAAGGAATATCTGCCACTCAATCCTTACAGCAATCTGATGAAGTAAGGTATTACCACCTTCTAAACATGAGAAGAGGTCCAGAGAGGTTAACTAATATGCCCAAAGTCACCTAGCCAGTAAATGATGGAGCCAGGATTCAAATGCCAGGCTCTGCCATGACCTCACCACCCTATGCTGCTTTCTCAGAGAGATTCAGTTTAACTTGCTAAATGCTTCTCTACATGGACTGAGTGATCATCTGAGAATGATGAGAGATTAAGGACTAGGTATTTTCCAAAGGTAATAATAATAACAATAATAGCCAATACTTACGTAGCCCTTACTTATGCCAGGCACTGTTTAAGTGCTTTACATAAATATTAACTCATTTAATCTCACAATGCCACATGAGGGAGGTCTTTTTATTATCTACATTTTGTAGATAGGAAAACTGAGGCATGAAGTAAAACTAAGGTCACACACCTAGGAAGGGGTAGAGCTGGGATTTGAACCCAAGTACTGTAGCTCCAGAGTCCATACTCTTAATACTGTATTGTGTCTCAAAACAGATGCTGATGGATATATAAGAAAGGCAAATTTAGTGAAATAGAAGCCAAATTGCAGAGGGAAAACAAGGTCTTTAGAAAATATATTGGTGGAATTTAGCCAAGAATTAGGAGTAAATGTTGAATTTTGTCAAATGCTACTTCTGCATCTATTGGGACGATTGTACGGTTTTTGTTTTTTAATTTGGTATATGGTAATTCCATTGATTTTCGAATGTTAAACTAACCTCACATCCCTGGGATAAATCCCACATGGTTCTGATATATTTTATATATTGTTGGATTTGATTTACTAAAATTTTGTTTAAAAGTCTTGCATCAGTTTCTATGAGGGATATGGTTCTGTATTTTTCTTGTATGTGTCTGGTTTTGGTATCAGGGTAATACCTTATAGAATGAATTGGGATGTGTTTCAAATTTTAAAAAAGAGTTTTATGTAGAATTAGCATGATACATTTAAGTGTAGAACACCCATAAAGCCCTCTAGGCTTGAAATTTTGATGTGGGAAGGTTTTTAACAACATATTTTATTTCTTTAACAGATAGAAGTTCAGATTTTCTCTTTCTTGAGTGAGCTTTGGAGTTTTATCTTTCGAGGAATTTGTCCATTTCATCTACATTGTTGAATTTTTTGGCATAAAATTAATCATGCTATTCCCTTATCTTTTTAAGATCTGTAGAATATGTAATGTTCTGTCATTCCTCATACTGGTAATTTACATTGTCTTTTTTGTTTTCTTGATCAGTTTGATTACAGATTTATCAGTTTTGATGTTTATCAAGCTTTTGGTTTCACTAATTTTTCTCTTTTCTATTTCATTGGTTTCTGTTTATATTTACATACAGTTTAACTTGCACTTCTTTTCTAGTTTCTTAAGGTAGAACCTGAGGCATTAATTGAAACCTCTCATGTTTTCTGATATAGCTGTTTAGTGCTATAAATCTTCTGTTCAGTACTTCTTTAGCTGCACCCCACAGATTTTGATACATTGTATTTTTCTCTTCATTCAATTCAAATTGCTTTCTAATCTCCCTGTGATTTCCTGTGTGGGCTATTTTTATAGCCCATCCATGGATATTAAAGTGTTATTTAGATTCTAAATATTTGGGGTTTTTACAGATATCTTGCTGTTACTGCTTTAATTACATTGTAGGCAGAGAATATGCTTTTCTGACTCCTATTAAATTTATTGAGACTTTTTTCCTGGCCTAGAATATGGTGTATCTTGGTGAAGTTACACATGCACTTGAAAAGCATGTTATTTCCTGCTGTTGTTGGGTGAGAGTCCTGTAAATGCCAGTTAGACCCACTGGGTTTATAGTGTCATTCAAGTCTATATTCTTACTGGTTTTTCTAGTTTATCAGTTACTGAGAGACGGGTATTGACATCTCCAACTATAATTGTGGACTTGTCTGTTTGCCTTGCAGTTCAAAAAGTTTTACTTGATGTACTTTTAAGCTGTTATTAGGTGCATAACTGTTTAGTATCATTACATACCCTTCATGAATTGACCCCTTTATCATTACTAGAGATAAAGAAAATCACTTCATAATGTTCTTTGCTCTGAAATCTATTTTGATTAAAATAGCTATTTCAGCTTTCTTTTGATTATTGTTAGCATGATATATCTTTTTCCATCCTGTTTTTAACCTATTTGCGTCTTTATATGTAAAATTTTTTTTGTAGGCAGCATATAGTTGGGGCTTGCTTTTTAATCTACTTTGACAATATCTTTTAATTGGGGTGTTTAGGCCATTTACATTTAATGTGATTATTGGGGTTAGGTTTAAATATGACATCTTGCCATTTACTTTCTGTTTGTTCTACCTCTTTATCTTCCCTTTTTCCTCTTTCTGCATTCTTTTTATTATCTTCTCTGGCTTATTAGCTATAATTCTTTGTTATTTTAGTCATTGCTTTAAGGTTTACATGTACATTCTGCTCTCAGGTGATACTTTACCACCCACCACTTACAATGTAAGAACTTTACAGTAGTGTGCTTCCGTTTCTTCCCTCCAGTGTTTATGCTATTATTGTCATATGATTTACTTCTACATATGTTATAAGCCTCTTACTATGTTGTTAATATTATTCTGTAGATAGTTAATTATCTTTTAAAGAGATTTAAATATAAAAAGACCTTGTGTACTTGTCCAGTTACCATTTCTGGTGCTTTTCCTTTGTTTAGATCTGTATTTCCATCTGGTATCATTTTATTCCTACTGCCTGAAGGATTTGCTTTAACATCTCTTGCAGTGCACGTCTGCTGCTGGTGAATTCTTTCAGATTTTGCATATCTGGAAACTCTTTGCTGGGGCATTTGTAGGGCTTATTCAATTTTTTTTCTGTTTGTTAGGGATCACTGTCCTTTCCCAGCATCCAGATGTTTTGAAAACCATTGTCTTCATGTGTTTTGTCTGTTTCTGTTGTTGTCTCAGGCAAGAGGGTAAATCTGGCCCTTATTGACTTATCTGGAAACTAAAGCTCTAGCTAAGAGTTAGAGAAAAGAAATAAAATGGTAGAGATAAGACTTTTACAATTGGCAAATAATGGGCATGAAAGGGGAGGAAGGGTCAAGGCAGAAAGGGGAAGAAGGTGTATTTTCACCTAGAAGCTGGGATTTCTTAGATACATGAAAGAGCCTCTGTACAAACAAGCAGTTAACTAGTAAGTAAAACTGTCTTTTGAAGCTTCTGGATGGGGCATATTAAATCTGAAATAGTTTCGATGGTCTCTGGGAACTTTCTTTAGGCCCCAAGCCAAGCCCTCATTGTTCTTGTTTTTAAGCCTGTTAGCCTGGCCATGAGTGGTGTCCAGAGCTGGCACGGCAGAAGCAGCAGCAGATGTGAAATGGCTTCTGGGAGGAATAGCCAGAGAGGGCCTTAAGTTAAATCTGGAGTTGAAGGAAAGGGTTTGGAAAAGTTGCAGAGCACCTCCCCCGAGACTTTCTAAATTGAGATGCTCTTTAATTCTCATATTTGGAAGGCTGTCCTTTTCACATAACAGATAAGCTTAAGAGGGAGCCTGAGCCCACAGATTTGGTCACCTGGTTCAGGGGGGTGTGATCCTGAGTCTCCTTTCCCTTCTGTGTCAAATTCAAAAACTGTTTTGATCCAGCAGCTTCAAGCAGACGCCATCCCCTGTCTATTTGCCTACGTAGAGTATGAGTCGGCAAAGAAAAGAAAGTCGGGTGGGGGGTTTTCTGAGTCTGCTTAGGCTGCCATAATAACAAAACACTATTGACTGGACAGCTTAAAGAACAGATAATTACTTCCTCACACCACAGCGCTGGTGGCTGAAAGTCCAAGGTCCAGTTCCCGTGGCCCAGCCTCTGGTGAGGGCTGCTTCCTGGCCTGTATGCAGTTGCCTTCCTACTGCATCCTCATGTGGCCTTTCTTCAGTCGTGGCAGTGGAGGAAGGGATGACTCTCTTCCTCTTCTCTCTCATAAGGCCTACTGGATTCCGTGATTAAGACCACGCCCATAGTGCCCTCCTTTAACCTTAATTACCTCCTAAAAGCCCCGTGGAAACACCATCACGCAGCAGTTAGGCTTCAGCAGGTGGGTTTTGGGGGGACATAAACACTCAGTCCCTTACGGGTGTATGTATGGCAGGCAGCTGTGTAGGTACTTGTCTAACATATATGACAGGGTTCTTTTGTCATTCCTCAGAAACTTTCAAAATTATATTTGGATTCCATTATTTTGTTGAAATGAATAGAAGTGGCTTGGATATACCTTTTCAGTTACTGTACAGAGTCCATGGGAGAAGAGATAAGTCTCCAATAGACTTCGTATTTCTCATGCCCAGGTTCTTCTTTGCGGCCCAGTTGGTCCAAAGCTGCATGAACTTCTTGATGACAGTGTATTTGTTCCACCAGAATCAATGCAAGAAGTGGATGAGTTCCACCTCATTCTAGAGTATCAAGCAGGTAAGAGAAATGAGTAAGTAATGGTATAAGACTGATGAAGGGTGTATTCTCATATTGGGGTGTAATTGTGCTAGAAATGTGTCTTTGTAAATTGTCAGGATCCTGTTCTTGCCTTGCCAGAGGTTCCTGACCTCTTGGTTCTGTTGAGTTGATACTGGCCATCATCTCAAGAGTGATGCAGTATTACGGTTTTGAAGAAAATTCCCAGGTCTGTACAAACAGAATTGATCCGAACCCAAGAGAAAATCAGGCATCTTGAGTAAAAATGAAAATATGTTAAACACATATGTAAAGTTTTTATTACTAAGAAAAGAGGACAGGTAACATGCTCAGTCAGCTCTGCTGGATTCTGCCCTAGGCCTTATGGCCAACTAGTAAAAGCTGCTTAGGATTGATTCCAAGCCTCTGGCAAACTGCCTTTGAAGGATTTTATTTTCCCCTGGGTGTATAGGTGGAAGTGTTTGTATTTAACAGCCCTTATGTTATATCCCATTATATGATGTCTCAGTGTTTATAAATCCAAGTCTACCACCAACCCCACCCCTAGTAGATTTATGTGTTAGAGTACACAGATGTGATTTCTAAAAGAATTCTAAATATCTGAACATATTTTAATTGTTTATTTTATTCTGTATATTTGCTGCTGAAGCTTTCCTTTGCTCAGAACTCAGACTCTTGCATTTCTGACTCAGCACATCACTTATTCAAGGGAAAGACTCAAGCATCTACCAGACTGATCGGTGCCTTAAAGCGGTGCTTAATATGCTTCCGGGAACTGCTTCCAAGTCAGCCGGTTAAGAGAGCCTCCCCTACTAGAGTAATTAACTTTCATGTAAGATATGAAATACAGTGCTTCTTGAAAATTATGCCTTTCTCCGAGTACAAAAAAAGAATTGTTTTTTGTTTCTGGCTCTTTTCTTGGGTGCTTATTGGTATCAGTCAGCAAGGAAGGGCGAGGTTGGGGTCAGGGACAGGGCTTGGAGCAGGCAGTTCACGTTTAATGATACACAAATTTTGAGTTTCTCTCGGTTTTAGTCTCCCGACACGGGGAGTCAGGGTGCTGCTCGTACTGCCTGAAGACGGTGGGGCACTGACAGGTTAGCGTATTTAGCATGTGAGCCGCTTCAGTGAAAGGCGCCAGCAAGACTGGAAAGGTCTAGAGTGGCCAGAGAAGTGCCTTTGAGGTGCCCCTCTGCTCCCCGCTCCAGATTCGCCTTGCTTCGCCCCACTGGCGCCCACATCCTGAACTTGGGACCTTCCTAGTCCCTGGTTTCTGTCATTTTCCCCAGTGACTACAGAGTGGAGACACCGGTGTCTTCAACGAGACTTTGTGGTTGTGTCTGACAGCCGTGCCTGTATGCAGTTAAGACAACGGCACAGCTTATCTTGGAAGGAGATCGTCTGCATCCTTGGGTTTAAAAGCTCACACTTCAGGTTTCTTTTCATTGCCTTATTTTTGTAACACAGAGCAGCAGCCTTCCATTAAACATCATAAGTTGTTTTCACGAGCCCCAGAGGGAACCTCGTCTAGGGACAGCAGCCCGCGGGGTCACTCTCTTAACAGAAATCCATCCCAGCTTCTGTCTAACCCAGATGAATACATTCCCACAGAGGATTCATCAACTTTGTGTTTCCTTCTCCTCTCCTGCTAGACTTCCCAGAGAGCCTGTTTGCAGGCTTTGGGCTGGAGAGCCAGTGAGTCACCACACAGATTTAGCTGAGTTAGCGGCTGGAGGGCAGGCTGATAAACTGAGAGAAGGGATCACTTAAATTCAAAGCTTTTCATCAGTCCTGTGTCCTGTGGAAACATCCAGTGAACAGCTCTCCATATCTCTCCTTGTCTTTGCCTTGTTATTTTTGCTTATCTCAAATTTTTCCTGAAGAAATTAATGTATTTTGGGTGCTGTGTGGCTCTTTTCTCCTAGGTTAAGTTAGGCAGTGCTTCTTAGCAGCTGCATTCTTAAAGGGTCAGTTCCAGGCTTTGCCCTGTAGAGAACACTGATGTCATGTGTTCCCCCCTGTATATATAGTCTTGTTGGTTGGGGAAATGTTGGATTTGGAGTTTGTACCCATCTTTTTTGTTGTTATGGGCATTTAAGTCATCAGTCTGTTCTCTTCCCTGTTTGTTCCTCTGCTAATTCATCCCCATGGCTGTGTGCCAGGCGCAGAGTTGAGGCAGTAGGAATATGAAAGTAGAAGATGACATGGGCCTGCCCTCCACTCACAGTTCACTGCAGGAGATGGACTGCTGCACAGATGATTGCACAAGCAAGTGCCGTGTCCTCTAACAGGGTGCAGCAGTGGCCTGGGGAGGGAAGTAATTGAGTCTGCTTGGGGGTGGCAGAGTTGGGAAAGGCTTCGTGGTGGGGAGAAGAGCATCCTTGTGTTGGCCCTTCAGAGATGAAGCAGAGTGGGCCACCACTGGATATTTTCTTTGGAAAAATAAGACATGGGCCAGGAGTTAAGATAGGAATGTGGTGTTTTATGAAATATAATCGTTGGGTTGAGGTTTAGTAAATAGGCTGATGTCTTTTCTTCTGCTTTCATAGAATTTTATGTGAATGTGTAAATGACTGACAAGATGTTTTTCAGGGGAATGGATTCAGTAAAGCTGGACTCAAAACAAAGGAAGGATGGGTTCTCCCAGCCCTGACAGTTGCTCTAGAGTCAAGCCCTACACTTGCTGCACACACGCACACCCCTCATGGGGAGGCAGGGCTTCTGTTTGGAGAGGCCTGTTGTAAAACAAAGGAAACAAGTTGCCAACGACCATTGGCAAATCACCCTGCGTATGAGGAAACCCTGTGCTGTGGTTTTTCTGCTTTGGAGAAAAACTTTCTGACAGAATGTCCAGTAAATATGATAGCAGTCAGTGAAAAACTAGGTTTCAGCATATGGATTTTAATTTTGTAAATGGGATAAATCCTATTTGTGGAGGGAAAGCTATGTAAAACCTAGATGAGAAGTCCTTGTCCCCCAGGCTCTGGGAGCACCTCCATGCTGGGGAACTGGCTCCCCCTGGTGATCAGAGGACATGGCCCCTAGGAATTGCCCTGCGTGTTGGCAGAGCCTTGGGAGACCTTTCGGCTGACTGAGTTTCAAGATTTCCTGCCAAGTCTTCATGGAGAAGAAAGTGAACTCTCTCTGTGTGGTAAAGCCTCAGATTGTGATGCTTCACCAGCTGAGCTCAGAGAGGGCCTGTAACCTTTCCTGCTTCAGGACTCACAGCAGTGGTGTAACTTGCCGAATACTTGGTGCTGTGAGGTCTTAATCAGTAGGTCTTTGCACATCAGGATCTCCAGGGTTGGGGCCTTGCCTCTTGCACATTTAAAACTAGGTTCTCCAGGAAATTCTGTTGCATGGCACCTGCCAAGAGCCCCTGGTATAGATGTGCACAGATTGCAGATAGTTATGCATGGAGTCCAACTCCTCCCCACTCCAGAAGACCCATTCTGGCCTCCCTCTGCCTAGATCAGATTAGCAGATACTGAGGGGGCTTCTGTTCAGTGGACTGTGATGGGTGCCCTACAATAAAAAACATACAGTGTTCCCTTTAAAGAGCTGGCAGTCTGAGGAGACATGACACAGATGTGTGAAAGGTTAAATAGTGATACAGGTTTGAATAACTAGTTCAGGATATTAGAAGAGATAACGCAAAGCAAAATGATTAATCACCAGACCATTTACAGGCAAATCTCTGGATGCTCAAAGTAGTGAAAGTGCACCTCAGGCTGGAGCAGTTGGCAGCCGTTTAGGGAGAAAGTAGCACCTGAGGTCTTGAACAGCCATTTTTCCAAAGCAGCTCCCCAAGAGAAGGCTGGAGCGGGCAGGCACTCTCACCCTCTGGGTCCGATGCCTGAAGAGCACTGGTGGGAAGCAGGGAGAAAGGTGCGGTCAGCTCGACTCTCGGAATTGTGGCCCCCTCAGGTCCCAGTTAAATGAAAGGTGTTCAGGGCACTGCTGGGAGAGGGAAAGGGCTCTGAGAAGGACAACATGTCCTATATGCAGGGACGTGCATCCTATGCACCATATGTTGGTATGTGGAAGTTATGCTGTTGCTCTGGGGCTGGGAAAGGATACAGGCATCTTGCGTTTGAGAGCTCAGCAGACAGTAGAGCCTTGTCGGGACTCAAGGGGAGCTACCTGCCAACCTGGAGAAAGCACCCAGACTGTGTCTCTGTGTTTGACGGGCTGGGGTTTGGGTTTTTGTTTTGTTGGTTGATTTCTTTACCGACCACCATCCTTCCGGATGCAATGCCGTGCTTCCCTTAGGCCACCGTAGCCAGGGCTCCAGTGAGGTCCCTACAGGCCCCCACAGCTAAGAGACTTAAAGCCTCTTCCTTTTCTTCCCATTGTGTTGACTGGGCCTTTCTAGGGGAGGAGTGGGGCCGGTTAAAAGCTCCCCATGCCAACCGATTCATCTTCTCCCACGACCTCTCCAACGGGGCAATGAATATGCTGGAGGTGTTTGTGTCTAGCCTGGAGGAGTTTCAGCCAGACCTGGTGGTCCTCTCCGGATTGCACATGATGGAGGGACAGAGCAAGGAGCTCCAGAAGAAGAGACTCCTGGAGGTAATAGCTCTATTACAGAACTTCACAGACCTCAGCTAGCATTCTTCAGGTCCGTGCCGCACTCAGCTTCTGCCTTGTCCTCGGCCCTGGCCTTGCTGGGACCATCTCATGGAAGCTGGCTTTGAAGCCTGCCTCCTGCTCCAGTGAGGCACCTCAGGCATGGGCAGCAGCTTGAGTAAGACAGGTTAGAACATCTTCTTGCCGAGCCTCTGCATCCTGTATGCAGAACCGGACGTGCTGCAAGCTGCAGCGTTTGTAATTTGTGTCCTTTGTGTCCTCTGTACTGTCTCAGTTCACATCAGCCATACTGCAGATCCTGCAGATTCACACGCAGCTGAAGCCGAGTGCTCCGTTCAGGTCCCCAGGAATAGGCTGGCTCCGTGGATACACAGGGGCGGTTCTTTGTGCTCTCTGAGTATAACCCCAGCACCTCTCTGCAGAGCCTAGTGTCCCTGTTGGGAAAAGCATCCCACATCCACAGAGGCCACGGTGGCCCACATGGCTTGGAGCTTTCATGAGGATGCAGAGGCAGTGACAGGAGGCATTGCCTCTCAGGACCTGATCCTTTCTCCCCTCTTGCCTGACTTCTCTTTCTAAAAGTGCTGTGTGCTTCTCTTGGCAGGTTGTGGCGTCCATTTCCGACATCCCCACAGGCATCCCGGTTCACCTAGAGCTGGCCAGCATGACCGATGGGGAGCTCATGGGCAGCATTGTGCATCAGGTAACCACATGGGCAGCATGTGGGGCCCACATGGGTCCTGATCCCCATGGGGCTTGCAGACAAGTGCCTTTGGTTGGACCAGCTGTTTGGGTCCCCGCGCCAGCTGCTGGAGGTGTGGCTGTCATGTCACTGGTCCCTGGAGACCTAGGCTCCTGGAGATTCAAATAAGGAGTGAAGACTGTTGTGGCACAAGGTCTCCTCCTAGGGTAGAAATGTGGTAGTTTAAGTGGTAGGTTCGTAGGTCGTGTTTCTCCTGAATTGGAGGAGTTGGAAGTGGATGGTTTTTTGCAGTACCACTCACAGGAGAAAACTCAAAGCCCAGCTCAGCTCCTTTCAGCTGAACTTCAAGAAACTCAGAGAAAGGAAACTCGGGGGGAGCTTCAGTCCCTCAGCACCAGGCATGAGGGTGTTCAACTCCTGCCTTTTAAGAGCAGCAATGATGAGATGAATCCAAGAGCATGATTAACAACACAGTCGCTGGAAACCTGGGTGGGAATGCTAGCTTTGCTACTTGCTAAGCTTTATGAACTTAGGCAAATTACTTAACCTTCCATTTTATTTATTATTTGACCTTTTTAATGAGAAATATATTCATCTGATTCAAAATGCCCAAGTATTAAAAGCTACACAATGAGGTCTCCCTCCCACCACCTGTACCCACCATTAGTAATCTCCTTATTACTTTGCTCCGTATCCCTCCAGAGTTAGTGTGTGCATATATAAGCAAATATGGGAATATATATTTATTTTTTCATCCCTTTTACCCTAAAAGACGGCACAGCACACTGAATGCATCATTCGGCACTCTGCTTTTTCTCACCGACTGCATTTGGAGGTCGTCTCTGTCAGCACATGGACAGAGTCCTCAGCCTTCTCGAGCCGCGTGGTTAAAGTGCCCCGGGTTATTCACCCTGCACCTTCCTGATGGGCATCTCGGTTTACTGTCCTTGGCTATCCCATACAATGCTGCAGCAAATAATTTTGTACGTGATTTCATTTTGCCTGTGAGCAAGTACATATATATGGTAAATTCTCAGAAGTAGAATTGCTGAGTTAGAGCATAAAAAGCATTGTTAAGTCTGATATTGCCAAATTGTCCTCCCTGAGAACTGTACCAGTTTACTTCTAGAATTCTTTACAAGTGCTTATTTCCTCATATCTTTGCCACCAGAATGTGATTACAAAGGTGCATTCTTTCTAGTCTGACAGGTGAAAAATTATATTTCAGAGTAGTTTTTTTAAATAGACTAGTTTATAAGGCAATTTTAGGTTCACAGCAAAAATGAGTAGAATGAATAGAGCTCCTGTGTCCCTTGTCTGCCCACCCACAGCCTCCTGCGCTGTTAGCATTTGTCCCAGCCAGTGAGCCTGATACTGAAGCGTCCTTATCACCCAAAGCCCATGGTTTACATCAGGGTTCTCTCTGGGGGATTTTTTAGTATAGTTTTTATTTGTATTTCTCTTTTTGAGGTTATCTTCTCACTTTTTTTCCTAAACAAGCCACTTCTATTTCATTTTGTGTGTAACTGTCTACTTAACCTTCCTGAGCCTCAGTCCTCTTATCTGTAAAATGGAAGCAGTCCCTCCTTCCCTCGGGGGTTACAGTAAGAAGTGAATGAAATCAAGCCGTTAGCTCAGTGCCTGGCCTGGAACACGCAGTAATGGAAGTGCTAGTACATTAGCAAAGGAATAGGCCATTTATCTTTAAATCACACACACCCCTACCTACCTACCTACAGACATTTCACCTTACATACAGGTCTGTGGTTTTAAGAAGTGAAGTTGCTAAGAAAGACAGAGGTGGACATAGTGGTTCCCCTTAAGGTAGAAATCAGGCTCAGCAGCGCCTGTTTGGTACCTTTTTCACACAATGTTCTTACTAAGTACAGTCTTCCTACCCCACAACTGCTTAAACAGCTTAGACCTAACACAAAACTTCTCCCTGCTTCTTGTTATCCATACATGGAACCATTATGAGCCTGCCTGTGTGTTGCAAGGGCCTTCTCCATTTTGCGGGTATAATGCCTGCTGACATGCAGGAAGCGAGTTGTGTTCCAGCAGTGGTGGGAGGCAGTGTGTGCAAAGGCAAGAGTTAGGCACCGCGGAAAGAGACACAGAACGTACGTCTGTGCCCTTTGTCTTATAGCCATAACAAAACACTGGGTCTAGAACAGTGGTACTGTGACTTTCCAGTTTGTCCCAAGTGATAATGAAGGTGGAGGTAGTTAGAGGTTTAATAGCCAAAACAGCGGCCCACGACCCGCCCCTTCTCTAGCACAGACTTGGGGAGCAGGCAGTGTACATAGAGAGGAAGGATGCTGTGCTGCCGCCTTCCCTGAGCGAGGTCGTCGGCCGTGTGCTGAGCTACCTTAGGAGCCAGATGTCCGCCAGAAAGAGACCTGTTTGTGTCTGTCAGCAGGTCTTCCCGGCGGTGACTTCCCTTGGGCTGAATGAACAGGAGCTGCTCTTTCTCAGCCAGTCAGCGTCTGGGCCTCACTCTTCCCTGTCTTCCTGGGACGGCGTTCCTGATGTCGGCATGGTCAGTGACATCCTCTTCTGGGTCTTGAAGGAACATGGGAAGAGTAAAAGCAGAGCCTCGGACCTCACCAGGATCCATTTCCACACGCTGGTCTACCACATCCTGGCAACTGTGGACGGACACTGGGCCAACCAGCTGGCAGCTGTGGCTGCGGGAGCTCGTGTGGCCGGGATACAGGCCTGCGCGGCGGAGACCATAGATGCCAGCCGAGTGTCTCTGAGGGCTCCCCGCGAGTTCCTGACTTCCCATTCGGAGGCAGGCTCCAGGATGGTATTAAACCCAAGTGAGCCGGTAGTAGAATGGCACAGGGAAGGAATATCCTTCCACTTCACACCAGTATTGGTCTGTAAAGATCCCATCCGAACGGTGGGCCTGGGAGATGCCATTTCAGCTGAAGGACTCTTCTATTCAGAAGTACACCCTCACTCTTAGCAAGGTTGTCTTGACTAACTAGAAGGGGAGCTAGCCAACTGAAGAATTTCAGGAATTATAAGTGGTTTGGAAAATAAGTTTGAGGGTGTCAAACAGTTTCTAGATCTAAATAAAGACAGCCAAAGAAACAATAGCAGATTCGACTATATCAGATACATTCCAGACTGTTGACAATTAAACATTTCAGGTTTTAATCAAAATTTAGCTATCTACTAATGAGACTGGGTTTTGTTTTTTTATGTTGTGTGTTACGGGGTAAAAACCTGATTCCCAAATCTGACTTACGCAGTGTTGTTTGATATTTTAAGCTCAAGTCCTTGGCCCCGGGAGCGTGTCAGCTGACAGAAGCCCTTCCCTCCTTGCCCCTTCAGAAGTGCATGCTCGCACCTGCCCTCCCAGGCTCTAGGGAGGCCCCCACGAGTTCTCACGTTCTCGCTCAGCTCAGCACTGTGGGGCAGGGTCATGATCCCCATTCAGGGTCACCGTGAAAGTATTCAGCGAGCATACCTTCTGAGTCTTCCACTCTCAGACATAGGACAGAGCCACAAGTAAGCACAAAACAGTCCCTCTTGTGCTGCTCAGTCCCATCAGAGGCCAGGAGCCTTGTGGAGCCTTTGAGGGAGTCAGTCCCTGCAGTTTTCGGCCTGGCGGACCTGCAGGGTGGCACTGCGAGCCCAACGCTATGCCTTCCTGCCTTGGTGCCTTAGGTGGTAGAGCCAGCTGGTCAGAGGCTCCTGTGTCCGGGCGCCGCCTCATCATGCAGCCCTGGACATGCCGTCTGCAGTAGAAGATTGATTTTTGTGCATTCTGATCTTTGGAGGAGTTTGCTTACACAACTGGAATATGCTTCTGTGTGTATGACAGGTCGTATATGTTTTACATTGACACACCACATCCATCGAAGAGTTTGACCTCATAAAAAGCCCCAGGATCATGAACAAATTTGTCATGTTATGTATTTATTTTTTATAAAATCAAGGAGACTTCTGTGTGCTTTTAAATATATTAAAAACAATTTACATTTCAGGAATCCTCAGTCTATTTGTAATTGATTCAGTTTCCACCACCGCCTAAATCTTTACAATCCTGAAAAACTTGTAAGTTATATGTATCTGCTCTTGAGGTGTTTATCTTGTCTTCCCCATCGCTGGGTTAAGTAGTCCCTCACACTGAGCCTGAGCTATAGGTCTGTCCTCTGTGGTCTAAAGTGACAAAAGAGAGCTAGTTTGGAGTAGCCAGGCCGTGATGACAGCGGTGTGAGTGTGGTGAGCCTTCTCAAAGAGCAGCATGGGCGTGGCAGCTGGTGGCAGGCCACGTAGGCCGGGCGAGGCATTTCATGCCCAGCTCAAGCAGCAGCCTCTCGATCCTCAAAGCTGCTTCAGGTTCTTCATTTATGACCTCCCTTTCCCTGTTTAGCTAAGAAGAAATGGCTTTATTACTCTTTCTCTTAAAAAAAATGCTTAAAAAAATGCTTAAAGAATTGTGCAGCTTGAACCTCAAAGCAAGTAGCTTATTAAGGAAATCTCTGGCTGCTCCGTCGTCAGTCTCTGCCACAAAACTCAGTTAAAAATAATTAAACACCAACCTTCTCACCTATTTTTATTAGGAAGGCCTAAGTGAGAAGAGGTTTGTATTTTCCCAAGAAGAATTGGAGTAACTCACTTTTGGTCTAAACCTAAGACGACTTTGAGAGGACTAATATCGCCCCGTGCACTTTTTTCTTACAGTCTATCTCTAAGATGTGTCTGCTCAGCCCCTGCCCTGAGTATATTCTCAACAAATACTCCAGTTTTCACTGATGGTGTCAATAAAGGCTAGTTCAGGAAGTATAGTCAGCAAAGACCTCAGCAGTGGTTTTCAAACAATGAGTCTTGAATTATTAAGTCACTAAATTAATTTGGTGGTTGTCACAAAAACCAAAATGCATTATATGGGTAAGAATTCTAAGAACTTTTTTATTTTTAACTTTATATACTTGGAGAAGTGTATGTAGATGGGAACATGCGTGCACCTGTGAGTCCCACCTTTGCGAGAAGTAAGCTAAACTTCAGAAGTAAAACTGGATGATTCACCTAAGATTACGCAGATGTGAGTTGGAAGGGCGGGGTGAACAGGTACAACTTGAGGCCCCTCAACCCTTTGCTTTGAAATGTATTTTACAAAGGTTTCACGTATGATTTGAAATGAAGAAAAAATGTTTAGAAATCCACTGGACTAGACGGGATGCCTGGTGAGAAATGAGCTGTCCTAAAAAATGTCCTCTTACATTTACTTGAAGTTGATTTAAGGCCCAGAGGAAAGCACAGAAAACTGCCAGGAGATGAGAATTCTGCCAAATATCAGTGTCCTGCAGATTGTATTTTCATTTTATTCTCTCAAGTTTGAGTCAGGCAGGAATAATTACCAGAAAAATCCAAAATCTATATAAGGTTTGAGATGGCAAGTGTTGACTGAGAGCAGGCAAGTGACCCTTATGGAGCCTCACTTTCCTCATCTATAACGGGTTAATGGTGGTACTTAACCCTCATAGGGTTCTTGATAGAAAGAGAATGCCTGGGAAATAATACAGCATAGTATGGGGTTCACATTTAAAAGCTTAAAATTGTCAGTTACTATTACTCAACAGGCAATTTCCTGGGTCTCTTAGAACTATTTGAAAACCTACCACAGTGATAATTCAACATTTTATTTTTTTCTTAGGTAAAAATGTTCACACCATGAAACTGCACAAATTTTGTGTTGCATTTGGTAAGTTTTGACAAATGCACATACCTATCCAACCCAAATGCCTATCCAGATAATGTTTCATCACTTTGGTTCCCTTGTGTCTCTTTCTAGTCACCCCCAGCCCCACCCTTCAACCCCTACCCCAAAAGTAACCCATTACACCTTTTCACCATAAATTAGTTTTGCCTGTTCTGGAACTTAATAGAAATGGAATTGTAAAGCATTGAGTCCTTTGTGTAAAGCTCCTTTCATTCCACATGTTTTTCAGATTAATCCAAGTTGTTGCATGTAGTTTTGCTTTTTATGGCTAAATTGTATTCCACTGTGAATACAGTGGTTTCCACCTTGGGGCTCTTATGAATGTTGCTCTGTCAACACATCTATGTAGACATTTTCATTTCTCCTGGGTAAAAATCCATAGTAGTGGAATTACTGGATAGATATACCAGGAGATACATACCGTGGGATAGGTGACAGACCTTTCTCCAAAGTTGTTGGAATAATTCCCACCAGTGATGTATGACAGTTCTGGTTGCTTCTCATTTTCACCAAAATTTGGAGTTGTCCATGTTTAATTTTAGCCATTTTGATGGGTACATGGTAGTATTTCATTGTGGTTTTATTCTGCATTTCCCACTTTCTCACATGCTATTGGCCATTCATTTGTCTTTGTGAAGTGTCCAGATATTTTGCCTACTCTTATTTTAATTGGGTTGTTTGTTTTAGATACGTTTTTTGGGTTCTCTTTTTGTATTATTACTGAGTTGTAAGAGTTCTTTATGTATTCTGGATATAAGTCCTTTGTCAAACATATTTTCTGACTGTATTCTTCCAAAATGTATTTATTCCCAGTCTGTAGACTGGTACCCATGTTCTTCATGGCTTACTGGCCATTTGTGTCCCAAGAAACACCGGAGTCCTCCTGTGTCATAAATATATTTTATGTTCTTAAAAGTATTTTATAATTTTAGGTTTACACGTAGGTCTATAATCCATTTTGACTTACTTCTTGTATGGTGTTAAGCTGGGGCCAGATCCATTTTATCCTATACAGCTCCAGTTGTTCCAGCATCATTTGTTGAAAACACTCTTCTTTCCCATTTCACTGCTTTGGTGCCTTTATCAAAAATCAAATGACTGTATAAGTTTAGTTCTATTTATGGGCTCTGTTTTATTGATCTCTTTGGCTATACCTGTGACAGTTCTACATAATTACTATTATGGTGAGTCTTGAAGTGACATAGTATTTAAGTCTTCCAATTTTTTTAAATTGTTTTTTAAGGTATCATTGATACTCTTCTGAAGGTTTCACATGAAAAACATTGTGGCTACTACATTCACCCATATTATCAAGTCACCCCCAAAACCCCACTGAAGTTACTATCAGTGTAGTAAGATGCCACAGAGTCACTATGTCCCTTCTCTGTAGTACACTGTCTTCCCCATGACCCCCTCTACACCATGAATACTGATCATAATACCCCTCAGTCCCCTTCTCCCTCCCTCCCAACCCACCCTCCCCCACCCCTCCCCTTTGGTAACCGCTAGTCCCTTGGGTTCTGTGAGTCTGCTGCTGTTTTGTTCCTTCAGTTGTGCTTTGTTGTTACACTCCACATATGAGGGAAATCATTTGGTACCTGTCTCTCTCTACCTGGCTTATTTCACTGAGCATAATAACCTCCAGCTCCATCCATGTTGTTCCAAATGGTAGGATTTGTTATCTTCTTATGGCTGAATAATATTCCATTGTGTATATGTACCACCTCTTCTTTATCCGTTCATCTACTGATGGACACTTAGGTTGCTTCCATATATTGGCTATTGTAAATAGTGCTGCAATAAACTTAGGGGTGCATATGTCTCTTTGAATCTGAGAAGTTGTTTTCTTTGGGCAAATTCCCAGGAGTGGAATTCCCAGATCAAATGGTATTTCTATTTTGAGTTTTTGGAGGAACCTCCATATTGCTTTCCACAATGAACTAGCTTACATTCCCACCAACAGTGTAGGAGGATTCCCCTTTCTCTGCATCCTCGCCAGCATTTGTTGTTCCTAGTCTTTTCGATGTTGGCCATCCTAACTGGTGTGAGGTGATTTCTCATTGTGGTTTTAATTTGCATTTTCCTGATAATTAACAATGTGGAGCATCTTTTCATGTGCCTGTTGGCCATCTGAATTTCTTCTTTGGAGAATTGTCTGTTCATATTATCCACCCATTTTTTAATTGGGTTATTTGCTTTTCGGGTGTTGAGGTGTGTGTGTTCCTTATATATTTTGGATGTTAACCCCTTGTTGCATATATTGTTTACAAATATATTCTCCCATACTGTAGGATGCCTTTTTGTTCTACTGATGGTTTCCTTTGCTGTTCAGAAGCTTTTTAGCTTGATGTAGTCCCATTTGTTCATTTTTGCTTTTGTTTCCCTTGCCCAAGGAGATGTGTTCCGGAAAAAGTTGCTCATGTTTATTTTTCAAGAGATTTTTGCCTGTTTTCCTCTAAGAGTTTTATGCTTTTATGACTTACATTCAACTCTTTGATCCATTTCAAGTTTACTTTTGTGTATGGAAGTAGACAACAATGCAGTTTTCATTCTCTGATAAGCAGCTGCCAGTTTTGCCAACACCAGTTGTTGAAGAGGCTATCTTTTCCCCATTCTATATATGTATTTTTTTATTAAGGTATCATTAATACACAATCTTATGCTCAGGTTTCACATGAGCAACATTGTGGTTACTACATTTCCCCTATTACCAAGTCCCCACCACATACCCCATTACAGTCACTGTCCATCAGCGTAGTAAGATGCTATAGAATCACTACTTGTCTTCTCTGTGTTATAGTGCCTTCCCCATATCCCTGCCCCCACCGCTACATTATGTGTGCTAATTGTAATACCCCTTTTCCCCCTTGTCCCTCCCTTCCCACCCATCCTCCCCAGTGCCTTTCCCTTTGGTAACTATTAGTCCATTCTTGGGTTCTGTGAGTCTGCTGCTGTTTTGTTCCTTCAGTTTTTCCTTTGTTCTTAAACTCCACAGATGAGTGAAATCATTTGATACTTGTCTTTTTCGGCTTGGCTTATTTCACTGAGCATAATACCCTCTAGCTCCATCCATGTTGTTGCAAATGCTAGGATTTGTTTTCTTCTTATGGCTGAATAATATTCCATTGTGTATATGTACCACCTCTTCTTTATCCATTCATCTACTGATGGACACTTAGGTTGCTTTCATTTCTTGGCTATTGTAAATAGTGCTGCGATAAACATAGGGGTGCATATATCTTTTTGAAACTGGGCTGCTACATTATTAGGGTAAATTCCTAGGAGTGGTATTCCTGGGTCAAATGGTATTTCTATTTTGAGTTTCTTGAGGAACCTCTATACTGCTTTCCACAATGGTTGAACTAATTTACATTCCCACCAGCAGTGTAGGAGGGTTCCCCTTTTCTCCACATCCTCGCCAACATTTGTTGTTTATCTTGAGGATGTTGGCCATCCTAACTGGTGTGAGGTGGTATCTCATTGTGGTTTTCATTTGCATTTCTCTGATGACTAGTGATGTGGAGCATCTTTTCACGTGCCTGCTGGCCATCTGAATTTTTTCTTTGGAGAAGTGTTCAGACCCTCTGCCCATTTTTTAATTGGGTTATGTGCTTTTTGGTTGTTAAGGCACATGAACTCTTTATATATTTTGGATGTCAACCCCTTATTGAATGTCATTTATGAATATATTCTCCCATACTGTAGGATGCTTTCTTGTTCTACTGATGGTGTCCTTTGCTGTACAGAAACTTTTTAGCTTGATATAATCCCATTTGTTCATTTTTCCTTTTGTTTCCCTTGCCCAAAGAGATATGTTCAGGAAAAGTTGCTCATATTTATATTCAAGAGAGTTTTGCCTATGTTTTTTTCTAAGAGTTTTATGGTTTCATGAGTTACATTCAGGTCTTTGATCTATTTTGAGTTTACTGTTGTGTATGGAGTTAGACAGTAATCCAGTTTCATTCTCTTACATGTAGCTGTCCTGTTTTGCCAACACCTGTTGTTGAAGAGGCTGTCTTTTCCCAATTGTATGTCCATGGCTCCTTTATCATTTATTAATTGATCATATATGCTTGGGTTTATATCTGGGCTCTCTGTTCTGTTTCATTGGTCTATGGGTGTTCTTGTGCCAGTACCAAATTATCTTGATTACTGTTGCTTTGTAGTAGAGCTTGAAATTGGGGAGTGTAATCCCCCCAGCTTTATTCTTCCTTCTCAGTATTGCTTTGGCTATTCGGGGTCTTCTGTGGTTCCATATGAATTTTAGAACTATTTGCTCTAGTTCGTTGAAGAATGCCATTGGTATTTTGATAGGGATTGCATTGAATCTGTAGATTGCTTTAGGCAGGATGGCCATTTTGACAATATTTCTTCTTATCCATGAGCACGGGATGTATTTCCCTTTATTGGGTCTTCTTTCTCTCATGAGTGTCTTGTAGTTTTCAGGGTAGAGGTCTTTCACTTCCTTGTTTAGGTTTATTCCTAGGCATTTTATTCTTTTTGATGCAATTGTAAATGGAATTGTTTTCCTGATTTCTCTTCTAGTTCATTGTTAGTATATGGGAATGCAACATATTTCTGTGTATTAATTTTGTATCTTGTAACTTTGCTGAATTCAGTTTTTAGTTCTAATAGTTTTGGGGTGAATTCTTTAGGGTTTTCTATGTACAATATCATGTTATCTGCAAACAGTGACAGTTTAACTTCTTCCTTACTAGTCTGAATGCCTTTTATTTCTTTGTGTTGTCTGATTGCCATGGCTAGGACCTCCAGAACTATGTTGAATAAAAGTGGGGAGAGTGGGCATCCTTGTTTTGTTCCTGATCTTAGAGGTAAAGCTTTGAGCTTCTCGCTGTTAAGTATGATGTTGCTGTGGGTTTGTCATATATGGCCTTTATTATGTTGAGGTACTTGCCCTTTGTACCTATTTTGTTGAAGGTATCTATCATGAATAGATAGTGAATTTTGTCAAATGTTTTTATAGCATCTACGGAGATGATCATGTGATTTTTGTCCTTTTTGGTGATGTGATGTATGATGTTATTGGATTTTTGAATATTGTATCATCCTTGCATTCCTGGAAGAAATCCTCCTTGATCATGATGAATGATCTTTTTGATGTATTTTTTAATTTGGTTTACTAATATTTTGTTGAAGATTTTTGCATCTATGTTCATCAGGGATATTGGTCTGTAGTTTTTGTGTGGTGTCTGTCTGGTTTTGCTATTAGAGTGATGCTGGCCTCATAGAATGAGTTTGGAAGTATTCCCTTCTCTTCTACTTTTTGGGAAACTTTAAGGATGGGTATTAGGTCTTTTCTAAATGTCTGATAAAATCCAGCTGTGAAGCCATCTGGTCTGAGGGTTTTGTACTTAGGTAGTTTTTTTTATTACCAATTTCATTGCTAGTAATTGGTCTATTCAGATTTTCTGTTTCTTCCTGGGTCAGCCTTGGAAGGTTGTATTTTTCTAGAAAGTTGTCCATTTCTTCTAGGTTATCCAGGTTGTTAGCATAAAATTTTTCATAGTGTTCTCTAATAATTCTTTGTATTTCTGTGGTGTCTGTAATGATTTTTCCTTTCTCATTTCTGATTCTGTTTATATGAGTTAGACTCTCTTTTTTTCTTGATAAGTCTGTCTAGGCATTTATCTATTTTGTTTATTTTCTCAAAGAACCAACTCCTGGTTTCATTGATTCTTTCAATTGTTTTATTATTCTCTATTTTATTTATTTCTGCTCTGATTTCTATTATGTCCCTCCTATGGGCCCAAGTTGTTCTTTTTCTAGTTTCATTAATTGTGAGTTTAAACTGTTTATATGGGGATTGTTCTTCTTTCCTGAGGTAGGCCTGTATTCTCTCTTAGCATAGCCTTCCTTGCATCCCACAGATTATGTGGTGTTGAGTTATTGTTGTCATTTGTCTCCATATATTGCTTGATCTCTGTTTTTATTTGGTCATTGATCCACTCATTATTTAGGAGCATGTTGTTAAAGCCTCCATGTGCTTGTGGGCTTTTTTGTTTTCTTTGCATAATTTATTTCTAGTTTCATTCCTTTGTGTTCTGAGATGCTCATTGGTACAATTTCAATCCTTCTGAATTTACTGATGCTTTTTGTGGCCTAGTATGTGATCTATTCTTGAAAATGTTCCATGTGCACTTGAGAAGAATGTGTATCCTGCTGGTTTGGGGTGCATAGTTCTGTAGATGTCTTGTTAGTTCCATCTCTTCAGATGTGTTGTTCAGTGCCTCTGTCTCATTTTCTGTCTGGTTGATCTGTCCTTTGGAGTGAGTGGTGCATTGAAATCTCCTAGAATGAATGCATTGCACTCTATTTCCCCCTTTAATTCTGTTAGTATTTTTTTCACATGTGTAGGTGCTCCTATGTTAGGTGCATATATATTTTAAATGGTTATGTCCTTTTACTGGACTGATCTTGTTACTTTCTTTGTTTTGAAGTCCATTTTGTCTGAAACAAATACTGTAACTCCTGCTTTTTCCTCCCTATTAGTTGCATGAAATATATTTTTCATCCCTTCACTTTTAGTCTGGGTCTTTGGGTTTGAAGTGAGTCTCTTGTAGGCAGCATGTAGATGGGTCTTGTTTTTTTTACCCATTCTGTAACTCTATCTTTTGATTGGTGCATTCAGTCTATTTACATTTAGGGTGATTATCAATAGATATGTACTTATTGCCATTGGAGGCTTTAGATTTGTGGTTACCAAAGTTTCAAGGGCAGCTTCTTTACTAACAGTAACTTACCTCACTCAGTATGCTATTTCAAACAATCTAAACGTCTTTTTTCCTCCCTCCTCCACTCTTTGTATATTAGGTGTCATATTCTGTACTCTTTGTGTATCCTTGACTGACTTTGTAGGTAGTTGATTTAATTTTTCATGTGCTTAGTAATTAATTGGTTTACTTCCTTTCTGGTGGCTTTATTTTCTCTGGTGACACCTATTTAGACTTAGGAGCACTTCCACCCATAGCAGTCCCTCCAGATACACTGTAGAGATACTTTATGGGAGGTAAATTCCCTCAACTTTTGCTTACCCGGAAATTGTTTAACCCCTGCTTCAAATTTAAATGATAATCTTTCTGGGTAGAGTATTCTTGGTTGAAGATCCTAACGTTTCATCGCATTAAATATATCATGCCACTCCCTTCTGGCCTGTAAGGTTTCTGATGATAGATTTTCCAACAGCAAGAAGGGTGCTAAAGGGGCAAGGATTACACAGAGCTTGCTATTCAGGAGAAAGGCAGGTGAACAAAATCGTCCCTGCACTCAGCCCAGGAGCTAGTCTGACGTCTGATGATAGCCTGATCGGTTTTTCTTTGTAATCTTTTTTCTCTCTCTGGCTGTTTTTAATACTCTGTCCTTATCTTTGATCATTGCTTTTTTAAGTATTATATGTCTTGGTGTTGTCTTCCTTGGGTCTATTGTGTTGGGAGATCTGTGCACTTCCATGGCCTGAGAGATTATTTCCTTCCCCAGACTGGGGAGTTTTCAGCAACTATTTCCTTAGAGACTTTCTATCCCTTTTTCTCTCTCTTCTTTTTTCTGGTACCCCTATAATGCAAATATTGTTACGTTTGGATTGGTCACACAGTTCTTTTAATTCTTTCATTCCTACAGATCCTTTTTTCTGTCTGTGCCTCAGAGTCTTTGATTTCCTGTTCTCTAATTTCTATTTCATTTACTGTCTCCTCTACCTCATCTAATCTGGTTTTAAATCCCTCCTTTTTATGTTTCATTTCAGATACTGTATTTTTCAAAGTTTCTCTTTCTTGAAGTCCTCCCCGAGGTCTTGATTATATTTCTGTAGCTCCATGAGCATGTTTATGATTTTTATGTTGAAATCTTTATCAAGAAGATTGGTGATTTGGATTTTTACCAGATTCTTTTGCCATTTCATATTTCTAATGATTACTATGGAATAATAACTATGTATGTGGCTCCAGTGCCTGTGGGAGGAAAGATCTCTTTCCTGCTTCCCGGTTGCAGTGCCTGCCTCCACTGCCAGGGCCCATGTGCTGTATGGAGGAGTCTCTTGTGTTACGCCCTTGTAGCTGCTGGAGGCGGTGCCGCTTCACACTATGGCAGGGGCAGCAGGTTTGTGAACTGGTGCCAGCTGGTAGGAAGGAGCAGCAGGCTGCGCATTGCAGCGGGGGTCCTTGGCACTGTGTTGCCAGCCAGGGGGGTGTATTGCCTGAAGCTCCTGATATTTTCCAACCTGTTAGGCTGAGTGTGCCAGGATGATTTTATCTACCTGCCTTTCTCCTGAGCAGCAAGCTCTGTGTAATCCATGCCCCTTTAGTGCCCCTCTTGCTGTTGGGAAGTCTTTCAAAGGGCCCGCCTTTCTTTAGTCCCAGAGCAGCCAGTTGTGGGTTTCTGTTCTCCACAAGTGGCTGGAATCTCAGTCTGAGTATTCTGCCACCTGTCTTTGCTTTCCAACCCCACTAATCTCCAGGGCACCATGTAATGTGGGTTCTTGCTCCCGGAGATCTCCAGAGCTGGGTGTTCAGCAGTCCTGGGTTCTACTTCCTCACCGCTCCATTTCTCTTCCTCCGGTGTTTAAACTGGTGTGAAGGGAGTGCGTGGGTCCCGCTTGATTGCAGCTTTGCTATTTTCCTGTTCCATGAGGTCTTCTCTTTGCCCCAGATGTAGGCAGTCTGTCACAGTTTTCTTTCCAGTTGCTTTTTCGGGATTAGTTGTATTTTCATGTTATATGTTGTTTTGTAAGGTTTCTGCCTCACTTCTCATGCAGCCATCTTTTCTTCTCTCTGTATTTTCCTCTTTTATATGTTTTTGGGATGAGGTTTTATCTTCCCTTCCTATTCTGCCATCTTTAATCCTGACAATCACTTATGGGTAGCCCTTGATTTCAAAATTCAGTCTTTTAAATAGATAGCATTTACTAAGTGTTTACATTTCATCTTGTTTCAGTCTGGTACTGTTTTTCAAAGATTTTGTCTATTCAGCCTCAGTTGTTAAGTTTTATTGTTGTAAGATTTTTCATGTTCTTTTATATTTTTTCATGTCTGGAGGATCTCTAAAGCTATCCCCTCCTTCATTCCTCATATTGGTAATTTTTCTTGTGTTTTTTCCTTCATCAGTTAACTGGGGATTTGTCCATTTATTTTTCCATGTTATTTTTGGCTTTTCGATTTTTTTAATATTTGTTCTTTCCTCCCACTTTGGGTTTATTTTGATCTTCTTCCTCTAGCTTAAGATGGGAACCTGTATCACTTATTTCCTACCTTCTGTTCTCTAAAAGAAACACATATTAGCTCTAACTTCCCCTGTAAGCACTTTTAGCTGAATCCTACAAATTTTTTTTTCATTATCATTCAATTCAGAATATTTTGATTTCTTCCTTGACTTATGAGTTATTAAAAGTGTGTGTTTAATTTCCAAATACTTAGGTTTTTTAGGTACTTTGTTATTTCAATTATAATTTCATTGTGGTCTGAGAATATATTCTGTAAAGTTCAATGTTTTGAGAAAAATTTGGTGTCCCAGTGTGTGGTCTGTCTGTACTATGTCCACTTGCAAAGGATGTGTTTTCTGCAGCTACTTGTTGTAGTGTTCTCTAAATGCCAGTTAGTCAAACTGGTAGGTATGTCCTTTTATATTTACTAATTCTATCATTCTCTGAAAGAGGAAGTGCTAACATCCAACTAGGTGGATTTAATTCTCTCTGTTTTTACTTAAGTATTTTGAAGTAGTGTTGTTAGATGTGTGTGTTACTTTTTTTCCCACTGAACTGACCCTATCATTATGAAATACCTTTCTATATCTGGTCATACTCTGCGTGTTGAAACCTGTTTCAGCTGACATTAGTACAGCACTCCAGACTTCTTATGCCTGTAGTCTGCATGGCAGATCTTTTCCCATCCTTTTACTTTCAATGGCTGATTTTAATCTTCTCCTGCCTTTTATTTGGGAATATATAGTCCAATTACATTTTAATGTAATTACTTATATGACTGGATTTACATTTAACATTTTGTTATTTATTTTCCCTTTGTTTCTCCTTCCTGTTCTTCCTTTCCTGCCCTCTTTTCAGGAGAAGATTATGAACTTTCATTTTTTAATTGTATTTTAGTTGCTCTACTGTCTTTTCAGCTGTACTTTCCATCTTTTTAATGATTGCTCTAGGAACAGAATATGCATCATTAACTTTTCACAAACTCTTTGGTTTTATACCATGTCACGTAAAATATAAAACCTTTATCCGTAAGTTTCCATATGCCCTCTTGTCCTTCAGTTACATTTACATGTTAAACCTCACAACAGTTTTTTTTTTGCTTGGAACAGGCACAGGTATTTCTTTAAAATTAAACCAGGGTCGTGTTTTATATTTACTCACTTGTTTATATTTATTATGTAGGGGAGGACTGGTCCAACATTAGCTACTCTGCCATTATCAATGTTTCTTCTTTAAGAAGAAAATGATCATTGTAATCACACCAAGTGTTACTGTCTTTGGAACACAGTTTTGTTCTAATGCTTTTCAATAAAAAGGGGGCTTTTCCCATTGCTGGTTTATATTTCCACTTTCCTGCCTCTAGTTCATGCCATCAAAAACCACATCTCCATCTGTGTACTTGGTTTCATTCTCCTACTTCTGCTTAAAAGTTTATCAGGATGACATGAGCAACTCCCATACAAGAAATTAGAACATCTCCTTTCTCACCTGAGTGAAATATGGAACATTCACATGCCCCAGAGACTGAGCAGATACAATCTCATCTTTATTCTTTAATATCTAAGATCAAATTAATGTGGAAAACATTGCTTCTTGACTGCTATCCCTGGAATGCAAGGTACCATTATGTTCCTGCCCCAAGGAGTATAGAAAAACTGAAGAGTCCTGCTCTTGGATTCTCTCCATTTCCACCACATGCACTTAAAGGGAGGAGACCATTTTATTTTCTTTGCCCAAAGGCTAAAATTTTCTCAGATCAGAGTAATGAATTCAATTCTGCCCTCTAAAAACCTCTCTTCCCTTTACTTTGAAGTAAAAGTAGGCCAATTTCACTTCTTCAGTCTTCAAACCCTTGGGTCTCTGTTGCTACATCATCAAAGGTGCGTCACTGCTTGATGGTTAATGGTTAAGAGCAGGAGCTCTGCAACCAGACCTGGGTTCAAATTCTGATCCTGTCACTTAACTTGGAAAACTCATTTTGCCTCTCCCAACCTCAGCTTTCTCCTTTATAAAATGGGGATAACAGTACCTCTCTGTTCAATGAGGCTGACCATTCCCTTCTGGAGCCTTTTCTGCCTTAGCCTTCCCTACCACTCTCCATTTTTTTCCTTATATTCCTTGCTTCTGTCTCCTTTGTGGGCTCTTCTGCTTCTCCCTTTAAACATTGGTTTTCCATTTTTGGTCTCCTGTCTTACTCTTACCTTTCCTCTGGTGACTCCTTTCAATCTATGGTTTCAGCTGTCACCCAAATCCAAATTACTCCTGAATCTTTATCTTCAAGTCAGATTTCACACCCGAACTCTAGCTATTCAAGTGTGTAATGGGTATCATTTGGATGTCTCAAAGATGAGCGTGTCTAAAGCTAGACTTCATAACCATCAACCACAGTTCCCCAGTGATCCTCTTCTCTGATTTGGGCACCCATCCTACAGTCTGTTATCTGCCACATCCAATCAGACCCCAATTTCTGTTTATTTTACTTCCCAAATCTCCCTCACACTAACCCCTCTTCTCGTTACATTCTTGTTATTTCTTACCAAGACCTTTTCCATCACAGGCACAGGAGACTCCACACTGATAAGAAGGGAGCTTTCTCAGTTGCTCAGGGTTACAAATCCCAGTTCTGCCACATTCCAGCTGCATGGACAAAGGTATCGCTTCTGATACCTTGCTGTTTATTTCTGAGATAGGAGAATTGAAGAGTTAACTGCTGCTTCCACGTCAGGACAGATCCAGTTAAAAGAATTCCAAACCAAGTTTGGCTTGGTGATAGGTAGGTCCTCCACTTTCAAATTACAGTGATTAAAGGTACTCTGAGTGCAAAATGAGGACTGGTCCTCAAGCTAATTGCTGGCCTACTACACACCAAGGGGTGCGGCACAGGCTGTGCTGGCACCAGGCAGGAAGCTGGCCTGGAGGTTCCTTCTCCAGTTTCAAACTAGGCTTGGAAATAGGTAAGGAAAGACTATTATCATAGTTCTTTTAAAAAGTTTTTATTGTGATATCTTGTTTTTACACCCAAAGAACTTTTCCCAAAGGGATGATGATACATAATCTTTATTCTAAACAAGACATAATGTATTGATAGCATCTGGTCAGTGGTATCACCGATAGTCTGTCTTAACGTTCCTCGGTTAGGCAGCTCTTCCTTTTCTTTGAATGCTTGGTGCTGATCCCAGACCAGCCCTTCATTCCTACTTCTCATCAGGTGGACCTGGTCTGGCTCTGCACTCTGACCTCACCCAGGAACAAGACACAGGGAGTAATTCTGGATTCCCTTGGGCAAGTGCAGCTGGGACACTCAACAGGCTGGGCTTCATTTTATAGAGGTTTTCATCATGTTTTTTCTTTTAAACTATTAGAGCTGGATGACTAATCCAAGATTTGTATTTGCCTTGGGGGCTAATATCCCCCACAGCCTGACAATCACCTCAGCTAAACCAAGGCTTTGCTATGACAGGGCTACTTAGCAGAGGTCCGTCTCAGACTTGCCTTCCACAAAGGAAGGGTGTTCATCTGCCAGGACACAGAAGTCCTTTCAAAAGCAAACAAGTGTCACATGCCCTGCTGGGTCTTAGAACTCCATACAGAGCCGTGAGCCTCACTCTCAATTCTTACAAGGATCTTTCTGGGCTATCTTCTATTTCCTGGATTACAAGGCCAGTGGGGGAACTTGATAATAAGCCTCAGGCTCTCATCATCATAACAAACCTGCATTCTGTGGTGCCCAGGGAACATGCTGGTCTCCAAACTGCCTGTGTCATGTGACCTTTCCTAATCTCATACACCCTTGCCAAAGAAAACCCCTATGCTGGGGTCATCCTACCCCTATTTTTCTCTTATTTGTGCTGATGCTTCTGGCGGACATGCTTGCACAGTGGGCTCTGGCTCCAGAGGAAGAGATGGTGGCTTTGTGAGCAGGGATGTTCCTCCAGCACCTAGTGACAAAACAAACAGTTTGAATTCCTGGTTCCACAATTCCATGAGAAATCACTATTTTTACTGTTAAATTTTAAGAAGAAACCCCATAGAAGACAGTGTAGCACAGAGAAGACAAGTAGTGACTGTGTGGCATCTTACTACACTGATGGACAGTGACTGAATGCAGTATGGGGGGGCACTTGATAATATGGGTGAATGTAGTAACCACAACATTTTTCATGTGAAACCTTCCTAAGAGTGTGTATCAATGATACCTTAGGAATAAAAACTCACTGAAATAAATCTTTAATTACCTGCACCACATTGACTTATAATAAGGCAGTGAAGATTAAAGGAAGACTAAAATACCACAATGTATTTCTAAGCTTGAATACAGGCAAACTTTGGAGATACTGTGGGCTCAGTTCCAGGCCACCTCAACAAAGTGAATATTGCAACAAAGCAAGTCCAGTAAATTTTCTGGTTCCCACTGCATATGGAACTTACGTGTATACCATACTATGGTCTATTAAAAGTGCAACAGCGGTATGTCTAAAAAGACAATGTACATTCCCTAATTAAAAAATACTTACGACAAAAAAGCACTAACCATCATGAATCATAATATTTTTGCTGGGGGAGTGTCTTGCCTTGATGGCTGCTGACTGGTTAGGGTGGCAGTTGCTGAAGGTTGGGGTAGTTGTGGCGATTTCTTAAAATAGGACAACAATGATGTTTGTTGCATGAACTGACTCTTCCTTTTTTCTGTAGCATAGGATGCCACCTGAAAGCATTTTATCCACAACATTACTTCTTTCAAAACTGGAGTCAATCCTCTCAAACGATGCCACTGCTTTACCAAATAAGTTTATGTAATATTCCAAGCCCTTTGTTGTCCTTTCAACAGTCTTCACAGCACCTTCACCAGGAGTGTATTCCATCTCAAAATACCACATTCGTTGTTTATCCATAAGTAGTAACTCCTCCTCATTCAAGTTTTATCATGAGATTGCAGCAATTCAGTCACCTTCAAGTTCCACTTCTAATTCTAGTTCTCGCTATTTCCACCACATCTGCAGTTATTTCCTCCAATGAAGTCTTGAACTCCTCCAAGTCATCCATGGTTGGAATAAACTTCTGAACTCCTGTTAATATTGATATTTTAACCTTCTCCCATGAATCACAAATGTTCTTAATGGCATCTAGAATGGTGAATTCTTGCTAGAAGGTTTAAGTGACTTTGCCCAGATTCATCAAAGGAATCACTTTATATGGCACCTATAGCCTTACAAAATGTTTTTCTTAAATAGTAAGACTTGAAAGTCTAAATGACTCCTTGATCTATGGGCTGCAGGATGGATGTTGTGTTAGCAGGCAGGAAAACAACATTAATCTCATTGTACAGCTCCCTCGGAGCTCTTGGGAGACCAAGTGCATTGTCAGCAAGCAGTAATAATTTGAAAAGAACTTTTTTTCTGTCTTTAAAATATTCAGTAAACCATGCTGTAAACAGATGTGCTGTCATCCAGGTTTGTTGTTCCATTTACAGAGCACAGGCAGAGTAGATTTAACATAATTCTTAAAGGTCCCAGAGTTTTCAGAATGGCAAATGAGCACTGGCTTCAACTTAAAGTCACCAGCTGCACTGGCCCCTAACAAGAGAGTTAGCCTGTCCTTTTAAATTTTAAAGTTTTAAAGGCATTGACATCTCTCTAGTTATGGGAGTCCTCAATGCCATCTTCCTTCAATATAAGGCTGTTTTGTCTACACTGAAAATCTGTTGTTTAGTGTAGACACTTTCATGAATTATTTTAGCCAGATCTTCTGGGTAACTTGCTGCAGCTTCTACACCAGCACTTGCTGCTTCACCTTGCACTTTGTTGTATTATGGAGATGGCGTCTTTCCTTAAACCTCACGAACCAACCGCTGATAACTTCAAAACTTTTCTTATGCAGCTTCCTCATCTCTCTTGGCTTTCACAGAACTGAAGAGAGTTAAGGCCTTGATATGGATTAAGCTTTGGTTTAAGGGAATGTTGTGGCTGGTGTGACCATCCATCCAGACCACTCAAATGTTCTTCCTATCAGCAGTGAGGCTCTTTCTCTTTCTTATCATTTGTGTGTTTGCTGGAGTAGCACTTTTAATTTTCTTCAAGAATTTTTCCTTTGCTTCACAACTTAGCTAACTGGTTCAAGAGACCTAGCTTTCAGCCTACCTTGGCTTCTGACATGCCTTCCTCACTAAGTCAAATCATTTCTACCTTTGATTTAAAGTGAGCAACATGCAACTCTTCCTTTCACTTGAACAATAACAAGCATTGCAAGGTTGTTAATTAGCCTAATTTCAATAATGTGTCTCAGAACAGGGAGGCCCAAGAAAAGGAAGAGAAATGGGGGAACAGCCCGTCAGTGGAGCAGCCAGAACACACATCACATTTATCATTAAATTCGTCATCTTACACAGGCACAGTTTGTGGTGCCCCAGAACAATTAAAAATAGTACCATAAAGAACACTGATCATAACAAATATGATTATAAATTTTGAAATACTGCTAGAATTACTAGAATGTGAACAGAAACGTGAAGTGAGCAGATGCTGTTGGAAAAATGGTGCCAGAAGGCTTGCTTGACACTGGGGCCACAAACCCTCAATTTATAAAAACAAAAATGTCTGTGAAGTGCAATAAAATGAAGTATGCCTGTATTACAAAGACCCACTGCACTGACCCTCCAAGTAGGCCTCCAGCAGTGTTACCTACTACACAACTCGCCTTAAGGAAACAAGTGCCGATTTGGCCACCCTGTGGCTTTTTTCCCTTCTAGGCAAAACAACACTGGATGTGTTCTGAGCTGAAGAGTGCAGGCCTCACTCAGAGCTGTGATCTCTTTGCTGGCACTTGGACCAGCGAGGTCTTCATGGAGCTAGTAGCCTCCTACCTGAGGGGAGCTTCCTGAAAGCAGCTGCCGAAGACATTGCCTGTCCCAGAGCTTGATTAGAGCCCAGAGGCTGCTGGAAACTGGCAGCCTGGCTGGTAGAAGTGGTCCGGTGCTTTGATTTGGGATCTTTAACCGGTTTAGTCCAGACCAGTGCCTCCCCAACCTGAAGAGCAGCTCCCAACTTCTGGGCCATCTCTACCATCTTGTGCCGCGTGGGAAGGAAAAAAAGAGTCACAGGTATGACTTGTAGGACAAGCCTACCCACTGGGGTTTAGCTGAACTAATGTCTGCTGGTACTAGCATTTGAGGAAGGAAGTACTTATTGCAAGGAAATTATTCTCAAGTGGGGAGTGCAGATTGCCCTTAGTGGAAAGCAAGTAAATTCACGCAGGATCTCAAAATTCAACAATTAAAGTTTGGGGCTTTATCGGGTGAACCTCCTGTCTTTCCTATATGAGAAGTGGGAGGAAGTTACAAACAGACAGCCCTCCACTTAGATGAGCTGTATTACCAATAACAGGTAACTCAGGAAGCCTGAATCTCCTCTCATTTATTATTTTCTTCTAGAAAAGTTTTGTCTCAGGCTATTACTAGTTGAAGAATCATCCCACCAGGAACATTAAGGCCAAAATAGGCATGAAAACCAAAACAACCATGAGCCTATAATTTATTTGGGCTATTGGGGCTTGACTCAAAAGTCTCCTGACAGGTGGCTCATGACCCCTGGAAGCTAATGGAAGACATACCTCAGAGTCAAATTCCAGGGAGCTCCTGTCCTTGAGTAGGGTGACTTTCTTCTCCATCTCCTGATACTGGGCCAGGGCGCCCCCCTTCTCGCCCTGGTTGTACAGCAGCACAGCATAGTTCAGGTTTACTAAAGGGTTACACCTGTGGCAAACAGAGTCTATGGAGCTTCCACTCTGCAACAAACAGTCATTTAAGATCCTTCTTATTACACAAAAACAAAACAAAACTGGCTAATTTGAGATTTCGCCATTCTGCAGCAAGGTGGAACACACGTGCTGTGTGGGCCTGTGGAGAAGAACCAAGGACTCAACTGCCTAACCAACAGTGCAGGTACTGGGACCAAGTCTGACACTTCAGGCCTCAACAGAGACCACCAGGGCAGAGCTGAAAAAGGGCTCCCTACTCTGCTGCCTAGCAGATGCCAGTGGAATAAATCCTAGGAGAGTTAAGTTTATCTTAGATTAAATTGGGCCCAGAGTCCCATCTGATATTCCAGCTAGCCCACAGGTATCAGCAACTCAAACCCCTGCCAGCTCTGGCTTCCTCTGGATTCCTCACTGCTAAACTTGAGGCTGGAAACATTTTCTCAGAAACAGCCAGTGTCAGATCCTGCTGAGCCTCCGCGTGCTTAGGAACCACAGCCTTACACACCTAGGCCTGCTGTGCACAGAGACCACAGAGAGCAAGCACCTGGGCAGACTCAGTGCTCTGGCGCCACCTTGTGGCTCTGGAGAGTCCAGCCCTCCCCAGTAACCGTTCCCAACAGAGCAGCTTACTTATCTAGGCGAACGGCTTCTGTGTAGGCTCTCCTGGCATTCTCTGTGTCTTCCAGATTGGTTAGAGCCACTGCAACAAAGAAAGCAAGTTCTGTGGCTAGAAGCCCAGCTTAGAAAACAAAAGGAATGTCCCAAGACCACAGTCCATTCAGCCCTCAAACTTCACTCATCTTTTGCCCTCTCAGCTCCTAGCACCACCACTGACTCAGTCATGCAGCTTTGATACCTGGTGTCATCTTCAACAGTCCCTCTCCACAGTCAGTTGCCAAGTTCTATGAATCCTGTTTTTTGCAGTTTCTTCTCTGACATTGCCCTTTGTTCAGGCTTTCCACTCCTTCCCCATGGCAATATCCCCACCTGCCCCCATCCACGTGCCACAATGCTGCCAGGTATCTGACTTATGAACAAATCTGACTATGTCACTATTCTACGTAAGAATCCTCATTTGTTCTCCATTACCTATGGTCATGATCTTTAAACTTTAGTTTAACAACATCCCCCTTTTTAATCATTATTTTATGGAAGCCTTACCTATAAAATATAAAACAAAACCAGCTGCTCTGGAAGCCCTGCCCATTCTACCTCCCTACCAACCATGCACTCACTTTTACCAGACACTTCAGAGGAGATTCAGGAATATAGTTGGAAAAACATGTTCTTGCAGTATAATCATGGACCCCCATAACCTGAACCCCAAACTATCTTTCCTGACTCATCTCCCACTATATAACACTACAGCCCACTAACTGCAGGGTATACATCATGCAATTTCATGGCTGAATGCCATGGGTCAGTGGCTCCTCAGCCATTGTGCTCTTGAATTCCAGTGTATCCTTCAAGCCACAGTGTAAAGGTCATCTTTGTGAAGTCAGCGTTGCTGCTTGTGCTTTACAGTGGCTGTTTGTTTACATTCCTGTACTCCCATTAGAATTGGGCTAACTCTGTATTTGGGCAACCCCCAAATAACCACCACTCAAAATGTGCTTTGCAACCTTTCTCTTCTAAGTAAGAACCCCACAACAATGACCAAAAAAAATACCTGAAGGGGTATCTGGGAAGATGGCAGAGAGAGCCTGAATTTATCCACCTTCTCCCCACCCACATACCAAATCTACATATACACAGAGTATTTTACACTGAAAGAATGGAAACCGAAGTGAACACCTTTTGTATAACAAGGGAAAAAAAGGTCAAATTTTTTTAAAAGCTCAAAATGGCAGGAGAGACAGAGACACAGTAACTGCAGGAACCCTATCCCCAGCATAGCCACCAGCAGGAATTGCGGGGTGGGGATATCACTGGGAGAGCCAGGCTTGGACTCCGTGCCCTGAGGTGAGGAAAAAAAGCCTTGCAGTTTGAAGTGCAACTAGACAATAAATGAAAGAACCTAAGTTTCAGAAGTGAACATCCAGCACTTGGCAAGGAAACCACTGGAGGCAATCCGGTATGGGAGGAGGCAGCCAGTGTCACTGTTTGTGCTCCTTTCTGCACATCTTGGCATGACTGAGAGTAGGATCTGGGCCCAATCTAATAATCCCGCCCTATTGCCTGCTGATATCCACCCGCCCAGCCCCCATCAGCAGGACTGAAAAGTTCCCCAGCTCACAGAGAGTGTGCACAAATCTGTGGGCTGGTGCACCCAAGGCAACTAACTCCCAGAGCACAGTGGGGAACCTGTGTGCTGGGCCTGATCCCAGGTCACAGTTGGACCCGGTGGGCACCAATGCCAGAATTCCCCAGAGCAACCTGAAGCACACAGGGGCTGTGGGGGAACTAGAGCGTGCACAGGGCTTGAGCTAGGCAGTCAAGACCATGGACGCCTACGTGAGAATCCTGGGGAACAGCCCAGAACACTCAGGAGCCAAGTGGGAATGTGCACAAAGCCTGACTCCACGCTGCAAACAGGATTGGTGGACACCCAATACAGGAATTATCCGGAGTGGTCCCAAGTGGCCCAGAGCACACATAGGCACACAGGTGAGGAGGCACAGGAGATTCATCTGGCACCAATCTAGGAGTTACCTGGAGTGCACCCCTGACCCACCACTGGCCCACTACATCCCCCTGCCAGCACAGAACTTAATGGTGTTCACCCAGGAGCCCCTCCAAAGGGCCCCCAAAGCCACGCCCCTAGGACCACACCCTGGGAGCCCCAGGATCAGGAAAATGCCTGTCTCACACTTACTCAGCCTCCAGCTCACCAAAACCATGAGGCATATACAGTCTCCACAGGGGACTTGCCTACCCAAGGCCAATCCTTCAAGACTGGGAGAGCAAGCCCTTCTAACTAATTCACAGAACCAAGCATAGAAAGTCATACAAAATGAAGAGACAGAGGAGTATGCTGCAAATGACAGAACAAGGAAAAAAAAGAAGATAAATGAAACAGAGTTAACCTATCTACCTGATAAAGAATTTAAAGCAATGGTTATAAAGATACTCATTGGATGTGAGAAAACAATAGTAGAACTCGAGGCAGACCCCAAAAGAGAGAAAATCTAAAAAAGAACCAATTGGAAATGATTCAATGGATGAAATAAAAAATACATTGGAGAGAATGAACAAGAGACTAAAGGATGCAGGAAAATGGATCAGTGACTTGGAAGATAAAGTAATGGAAAACATTCAAGTGAACAGCAGAAGGAAGAAAGAATTAAATGAGGATAGGGTAAGAGAGCTATGAGACATCATCATCAAATGTCTTAACATCCATATTATAGGAGTCCCAAAAGAAGAAAGAAAGATAGTAGTAGAAAATTTATTTGAAGAGGTTAATAGCTGAAAACTTCCCTAACCTCAAGAAGAAAACAGTCTACCAGGCCCAGGAAGCACAGAGAGCTCTAAAGACACATCATTATCAAAATGTCAAAGATCAAAGACAAAGACAATCTTAAAAGCAGCAAGAAAAAAGCAATGAATTACATATAAGGGAAACTCCATAAGGTTATCAGCTGATTTTCTGCAGTAACTCTACAGGCCAGAAGGGAATGGCATGATAATTCAAAGTGCTGAATGGAAAAAAAACTCCAATCATGAGTATTCTACCCAGTATCATTCAGAATTGAAGGAGATATAAAGAGCTTCATAGATAAGTGTAAGTTAAAAGAATTCACCACTACTAAACCAGCCTTACAAGAAATGTTAAAGGGACTTCTTTAACAGGAAAAGACCCCAAGTAGAAGCAAGAAATTTAAGGAAGGGAAAAAATCTCCACTGGCAAAAGCAAACATTTAGCAGAGGTAGACCATCAATTACTTGAAAACTAGTATGGTCAAAAAGACAAAAGTAATAAAAGCAATTACATCTAATAATTGGTTAAGGGAATCACTTAATAAAAAGGTGTAAAAGAAGATATATATATCAAATGGGGTGGGGAGGGGGAGTGAGAAATATAGTGCTGTTAGAATGCATTTGAACTTAAGTGACCATTAAATTATTATAGACTGTTATATTCACAGGCTGTCTGTCATATAAGAACTCCATGGTAATCACAAACCAAAAACTTATAACAGATATACAAAAAAGAAAGAGAAGGAAACCCAATCATAACACTAAAGAGAATCATAAAATATAAAAGACCACAAGAGGAAGACAGAATCAGAGAACAAAAACAACCAGATATAACAAAATGGCAATAGTATACTCATATCAAATAATTACTTTAAATGTAAATGGCCTAAGTGTGTCAATCAAATGACACAGGGTGATTAAATGGATAAAAAAAAAGACATATCCATTTGCTGCCTATGAGAGACTCAGTTCAGACCTAAGGACACACAGTCTGAAACTGAAGGTAACTAAAAAGATATACCATGCAAATAGGGATGAAAAAAAGCTGGAGTTGCAATACTTCTATCAAACAAAATAGATTTCAAAACAAAGAAAGTAACAAGAGACAAAGAAGGACATTACATAAAAATAAAGGGATCAGTCCAACAAGAGGCTATAACAATCATAATAAACATCCATGCACCCAACATAGGAGCATCAAAATACATAAACCAAATACTAACAGACCTAAAGGGAGAAACTGAGAGTAACACAGTAGTAGGGGGCTTTAACACCCCACTTATACCAATGGATAGATCAACCAGACAGAAAATAAAAAAAGGAAATAGAGGTGTTAAATGACACATTAGACCAGATGGACTTAACAGATATTTACAGAACTCCCTACTAAAAAGCAAGAGAATACACATTTTTCTCAAGTACACACAGAACATTCTCCAAAACAGATCACATACTAGGACACAAAACAAGTCTCAACAAACAACAAATTTAAGAAGACTGAAATTGTATCAAGTGTCTTTTCAGACCACAGTGGTATGAAACTAGAAATCTACAAGAAAAAAAAAAACTGGAGAAAAACACAAACACGTGGAGGCTAAACAACATGATTTTCAATAATCAATGGAACAATGAACAGATCAGAGGAAATCAAACAATACATGGAGTCAAATGAAAACAAACACAATGATCAACATATGTAGGATACAACAAAAGCAGTTCTAAGAGAGAAGTTTAGCAATACAGGCCCACATCAAGAAACAAGAACAAGGTCAAATGAAGAATCCAACCCTACAACTAAAGGAACTAGAAAAAATGAACAAAGCCCCAAATTAGTAGAAAGAGGGACATAATAAAGATCAGAGCAGAAATAAATAAAATAGAGGCTAAGAAAACAATAGAAAAAAAATCAATGAAACCAAGAGCTAGTTCTTTGAGAAGATAAACAAATAGACAAACCCTTAGCCAAAATTATTAAGAAAAAAAAGAAAACACAAATAAATGAAAGCAGAAATGAAAAAGGAAGTTACAACCAACACCACAGAAATTCAAAGAATTATAAGAGAACTCCATGAAAAATTATAAGCCAATAAACTGGAAAACCTAGAAGAAATATATTAATTCCTAGAAACATATGAGCTTCTAAGACTGACCAAGGAAGAAACAGAAAATCTGAACAGACCAATAACTAGTAATTAAATTCAACTGGTAATCAAACAGCTCCCAATAAACAAAAGTCCAGAAACAGATGGCTTCAAGGGTGAGTTCTACCCACATTTAAAGAAGAGCTAATACCTATCCTTCTTAAAGTATTCCAAAAAATAGAAGAGGAGGAAATACTTCCAAACTCATTCCTTGAAGCCAGCATCACTCTAATGCCAAAACCAGACAGACACTACAAAAAAAAGAACAATATCCCTGATGAACATACATGCAAAAATCCTCAACTAAATATTAGCAGACCAAATTAAAAAATACATCAAGAGGATCATTCATCATGACCAAGTGGGATTTTATTCCAGGGATGCAAGGATGGTACAATATCCTCATAGCAATGTGATACACTGCATTAACAAAAGGAAGGATAAAAATGATATGATCATCTCAATGAATGCTGGAGAAGCATCTGACAAAATTCAACATCGACTCATGATGAAAACTCTCAACAAAGTGGGTACAGAGGAAACATACCTCAACATAATAAAGGCCACAAATGACAAACCCATAGCCAACATCATGCTCAATGGTGAAAAGCTCAAAGCTTTTCCTCTAAGATCAGGAACAAGATAAGGATGTCCACTCTCACCCCTTTTAGTCAACATAGTACTGGAAGTCCTACCCACAGCAGTCAGACAAGAAAAGAAATAAAAGGCATCCAAATTGATAAGGAAGAACTAAACCTGTCACTATTTGCAGATGAAATGATACTATATAAAGAAAACCCTAAAGACTCCACCAAAAAACTTTAGAACTAATAAACAGGTTCAGCAAAGTTTCAGGACACAAAATCAATACACAGAAATCTACTGCATTCCTATATACTACAATGAACTAAAAGAAAAAGAAATCAGGAAAACAATTCCATTTACAAATGCATCAAAAAGAACAAAATACCTAGGAATAAACCTAACCAAGTAGAGGAAAGACCTGTACTTTGAAAACTGTAAGACACTGATGAAAGAAACTTAGGAAGACACAAATAAATGGAAAGCTATCCCACGCTCATGGATAGGAAGAATTAATATTGTCAAAATGGCCATCCTGCCCTAAGCAATTTACACTCAATGCAATCCCTATTAAAATACCAATGGCATTTTTCAGTGAACTAGAGCAATAATCCTAAAATTTACATGGGACCATAAAAGACCCTAAATAGCCAAAACAATATTGAGAAAAAAGAACAAAGCTGTGGGTATCCCTGACTTCACAAGCTATACTAAAAAGCTACAGTGATTAAAACACTATGGTATTGGAACAAGAACAGACCCACAGATCCATGGAACAGAATTGAGAGCCAAGAAATAAACCCATGCATACATGTCAATTAATATATGATAAGGGAAGCAAAAATATAAAATGGGAAGAAGACAGCTGCTTCAATAAATGACTTTGGGAAAACTGGATAGCTAGCTACATTCAAGAGAATGAAATTGGATCAGTCTAGCATCACACATAAGAGTAAACTCAAAATGGATTAAAGACCTAAATACAAGACATGAAACGATAAAACTCTTAGAAGAAAACATAGGCAAAAAACTCTCGAACATGAGCATGAGCAATTTTTTTTCTGGACACATCTCTCCAGGCAAAGCAAACAAAAGCAAAAATGAAAAAGTGGGATTACAACAAACTAAACACTTTTGAACAGTAAAAGACACCTTAACAAACAAGGCAACATACAGCATGGGAGACTATATTGGCAAATGATTCATCCAACAAGGGGTTAACTTCCAAAATACATAAAGAACTCATATGTCTTGACACCAAAACAATAAATAACTCACTTAAAAATGGGTGTAGAGGCATCTCAGAGTTCTGGGAAGATGGCGGCATGAGCAGGGCAGCGGAAATCACCTCCCAAAACCATATATATCTATGAAAATACAGCAAATACAATTATTCATAAAAAAGAGACCAGAATATACAGGACAGCGCACAGCCTGCATCTGCACCTGAGAGGACTCAGCACCCAGCGAGGCGGGTAAGATACGGAGCTGCAACCTGGCAGGACCCGAACACTCCCCCACCCCAGCACACCGGTGGGAGGAGAGGATTCAGAGCCGGGAGAGAGTGGAAGTACAGGCCCGCGAAATAACCAGCTCTGGTGATCTGTGCCAGGAGTGCTGACACACATCGCGCAGTATATCGGATATTTGAGAGGCAGAAGGTGCAGGTTTTGAGCTGGGAATGCACCCGGGTCCTTGCAGCAGGCTCCCTGGGACAAAAGAAAAGCGCGCGCTTTTTTTTTGGCGGTCTTAAAGAGGCAAGGAACAAGGATGTCCCAGCACACTAGGCCCAGCAGGCTGGGAGTCCTGAGGAATTTCAGACCCCTTGGCTGCCGACTGAGAAAAAGTAGCCGCACTGAAACTTCACATAGAGAACAACAGCCTCCTATTCGTTCCCAACCCGGCCAGAGCTACAAACGGCCCAGCGGAGCTGCGCGGCCGCGGCTATGGACTAGTGGAGCAGTAGCGCCACCTACAGGAGCCTTACAGAATCTACACCCGGTGGACGTTTTTTTTCTTTTTGTTTGTTGTTTTTCCCTTCTTTTCTTTTCTTTCTTTCTTTTTTTATCTTTTATTTCTCTTCCTTCTTTTTTTGTTTTTTTTTTTTTAAGTCTTAAAGAACCCAGCTGACATACATGGTACCTACCAGCAACCACTTCTATCGCCATGAAAAGACAGAGGAATATGGTACAGACCAAGCTCACCCAGACCCAGACAACACCAGAGAGGTAGACTGAAGGGATGGAAATGCACAATATTCCTGAAAAAGAATTCAAAATAAAAGTCATAACCATGCCGATGGATCTACAGAGAAATACGCAAGAGCTGAGGGAGGAAGTGAGGGAAGTCAGGAAAGACAATGCAGAAAGGGATAAGCCATCGATGGGCTTAGCAGCAGACCGGATGAGATGCAAGAGGCTGTTAATGGAATAGAAATCACAGAACAGGAATACAGAGCAGCTGAGGCAGAGAGAGATAAAAGGATCTCTAGGAATGAAAGAATATTAAGAGAACTGTGTGACCAATCCAAACGGAACAATATTCGCATTATGGGAGTACCAGAGGAAGAAGAGAGAGAAAAAGGGATAGAAAGTGTCTTTGAAGAAATAATTGCTGAAAACTTCCCCACACTGAGGAAGGAAATACTCTCGCAGTCCATGGAAGCCCACAGATCTCCCAACACAAGGGACCCAAGGAAGACAACACCAAGACATATAATAATTAAAATGGCAAAGATCAAAGATAAGGACAGAGTATTAAAGGCAGCTAGAGAGAGAAAAAAGATCACCTACAAAGGAAAATCCATCAGACTATCATAAGACTTCTCAACAGAAACCTTACAGATCAGAAGAGAATGGCATGATATATTTAATGTAATGAAACAGAAGCGCTCGCACCAAGAATATTGTATCCAGCACGATTATCATTTAAATATGACAGAAGGATTAAACAATTTCCAGACAAGTGAAAGCTGAGAGAATTTGCATCCCATAAACCACATCTACACGATATCTTAAAGGAACTGCTCTAGAAGGAAGCACTCCTAAGGCTAAAAAGATGTCACCAGAGAAAATAAAATCATAGCAAAGAAAGCAGACCATCCAAATACTAACTAAAGGCAAAGAATAAAACACCTAGTATATAAAGAATGGAGGAGGAAGAATAAGAAGGGAGAGAAATAAAGAAACATCAGATTGTGTTTACAATAACTTAACAAGAAAGTTAAGTTACATTGTTAGATAGTAAAGATGCAACCCTTGAACCTTTGGTAACCATGAATCTAAAGACAGCAATGGCAATAAGTACTTGTCTATCGATAATCACCCTAAATGTAAATGGACTGAATGCACCAATCACACCAATCAAAAGACACAGAGTAACAGAATGGATAAAAAAGCAAGACCCATCTATATGCTGCTTACAAGAGATTCACCTCAAACCCAAAGATATACACAGACTAAAAGTGAAGGGATGGAAAAAGATATTTCATGCAAACAACAAAGAGAAAAAAGCAGGTGTTGCAGTACTTGTATCAGACAAAATAGACTTCAAAATGAAGAAAGTGGCAAGAGATAAAGAAGGACATTACATAATGATAAAGGGCTCAATCCAACAAGAGGATATAACCATTATAAATATATATGCACCCAATACGGGAGCACCTGCATATGTGAAACTAATACTAACAGAATTAAAGGAGGAAATAGACAGCAATGCATTCAATTTTAGGTGACTTCAACACACCACTCACTCCAAAGGACAAATCAACCAGACAGAAAATAAGTAAAGACACAGAGGCACTGAACAACACACTAGAACAGATGAACCTAAGAGACATCTACAGAACTCTACACCCAAAAGCAACAGAATACACATTCTTCTCAAGTGCACATGGAACATTTTCCAGAATAGACCACATACTAGGCCACAAAAAGAACCTCAGTAAAGTCAAAAATACTGAAATTCTACCAACGAACATCTCAGATCACAAAGGTATAAAACTAGAAATAAATTTTAGAAAGAAATCAAAAAGGCTCACAAATACATGGAGACTTAACAACATTCTCCTAATTAATCAATGGGTTAACGACCAAATCAAAACAGAAATCAAAGAATATATGGAGACTAATGACAACAACAATACAGAGACACAACTTCTGTGGGACGCAGCAATGGCAGTTCTAAGAGGAAAGTATATTGCAACCCAGGCTTACTTAAAGAAGGAAGAACATTCCCAAATGAATAGTCTAAAGACACAATTACTGAAATTGGAAAAAGAAGAACAAATGAGACCCAAAGTCGCCAGAAGGAGGGACATGATAAAGATCAGGAGAAGAAATAAATAAAATTGAGAAGAACAAAACAATAGAAAAAATCAATGAAAGCAAAAGCTGGTTCTTTGAAAAAATAAACAAAATAGATAAACCCCTAGCAAGACTTATTAAGAGAAAAAGAGAATCTACACACATAAACAGAATCAGAAATGAGAAAGAATAAATAACGACAGACACCACAGAAATACAAAAAATTATAAGAGAATATTATGAGACTCTATATGCTAACAAGCTGGAAAACCTGGAAGAAATGGACAACTTCCTAGAAAAATACAATCTTCCAAAACTGACCAAACAAGAAACAGAAAAACTAAACAGACCAATCACCAGCAACGAAATTGAATCAGTAATCAAAAAACCACCCAAGAACAAAACCCCCGGACCAGATGGATTCACCTCTGAATTCTACCAGACATATAGAGAAGAAATAACACCCATTCTCCTTAAAGTTTTCCAAAATATAGAAGAGGAGGGACTACTTCCAAACTCATTCTATGAAGCCAGCATCACTCTAATACCAAAACCAGACAACGACCTCACCAAAAAAGAAAATTACAGACCAATATCCCTGATGAACGTAGATGCAAAAATACTCAACAAAATATTAGCAAACCGAATTCAAAAATACATCAAGAGGATCATACACCATGATCAAGTGGGATTCATCCCAGGGATGCAAGGATGGTACAACATTCGAAAATCCATCAACATCATCCACCACATCAACAAAAAGAAGAACAAAAACCACATGATCATCTCCATGGATGCTGAAAAAGCATTTGACAAAATCCAGCATCCATTCATGATTAAAACTCTCAACAAAATGGGTACAGAGGGCAAGTACCTCAACATCATAAAGGCTATCTATGACAAACCCACAGCTAACATCATACTTAACAGCAAGAAGTTGAAAACTTTTCATCTAAGATTGGGAACAAGACAGGGATGCCCCCTGTCCCCACTGTTATTCAACATAGTACTGAAGGTCCTAGCCACGGCACTCAGACAAAACAAAGAAATACAAGGCATCCAGATTGGTAAAGAAGAAGTCAAATTGTCACCATTTGCAGATGACATGATATTGAACATAAAAAAACCCTAAAGACTCCACTCCAAAACTACTAGAACTAATATCTGAATTCAGCAAAGTTGCAGGATACAAAATTAACACACGGAAATCTGTTGCTTTCCTATACACTAACGATGAACTAACAGAAAGAGAAATCAGAAAAACAATTCCATTCACAATTGCATCAAAAAGAATAAAATACCTAGGAATAAACCTAACGAAGGAAGTGAAGAACGTATACTCTGAAAACTACAAGACACTCCTAAGAGAAATTAAAGAGGACACTAACAAATGGAAATTCATCCCATGCTCTTGGTTAGGTAGAATAAATATTGTCAAAATGGCTATACTACCTAAAGCAATATACAGATTCAATGCAATCCCTATCAAACTAACAACAGCTTTCTTCAATGAACTGGAACAAATAATTCTAAAATTCATATGGAACCACAAAAGACCCTGAATAGCCAAAGCAATCCTGAGAAGGAGGGATAAAACAGGGCGAATTACGCTCCCTGACTTCAAGCTCTACTACAAAGCCACAGTAATCAAGACAATTTGGTATTGGCACAAAAACAGACCCACAGACCAGTGGAACAGAATAGAAAATCCAAACATTAACCCAAACACTTACAGCCAAATAATATTTGATAAAGGAGCCTTGGATATACAATGGGGAGATGACAGCCTCTTCAGCAGCTGGTGTTGGAAAAACTGGACGGCTACATGTAAGAGAATGATACTGGACTACTGTCTAACCCCATACACAAAAGTAAACTCAAAATGGATCAAAGACCTGAATGTAAGTCATGAAACCATAAAACTCTTAGAAAAAACATAGGCAAAAATTTCTTGGACATATACATGAGCAACTTCTTTATGAACATATCTCCCCAAGCAAGGGAAACAAAAGCAAAAATGAACAAGTGGGACTATATGAAGCTGAAAAGCTTCTGTACAGCAAAGGACACCATCAGCAGAACAAAAAGACATCCTACAGTATGGGAAAATATATTCATAAATGACCTATCCGATAAGGGGTTGACATCCAAAATATATAAAGAACTCATGCACCTCAACAAACATAAAGTAAATAATCCAATAAGAAATTGGCAGAGGACATGAATAGACACTTCTCCAAAGAAGAAACCCAGATGGCCAACAGGCACATGAAAAGATGCTCCACATCACTAATCATCAGAGAAATGCAGATTAAAACCACAATGAGATATCACCTCACACCAGTAAATGGCCAACATCCAAAACACAAACAATAATAAATGTTGGCGAGGATGTGGAGAAAAGGGAACCCTCCTACACTGCTGGTGGGAATGCAAATTAGTTCAATCATTGTGGAAAGCAGTATGGAGGTTCCTCAAAAAACTCAAAATAGAAATACCATTTGACCCAGGAATTCCACTCCTAGGAATTTACCCTAAGACTGCAGTAGCCCAGTTTGGAAAAGACATATGCACCCCTGTGTTTATCACAGCACTATTTACAATAGCCAAGAAATGGAAGCAACCTAAGTGTCCATCAGTAGATGAATGGATAAAGAAGAGGTGGTACATATACACAATGGAATATTATACAGCCATAAGAAGAAAACAAATCGTACCATTAGCAACAACATGGATGGATCTAGAGAGTATTATGCTCAGTGAAATAAGCCAAGCTGATAAACACAAGTACTAAATGATTTCACGCATACATGGTGTATAAGAACAAAGAAAAAAACTGAAGGAACAAAACAGCAGCAGACTCACAGAACCCAAGAACGGACTAACAGTTACCAAAGGGAAAGGGACTGGGGAGGATGGGTGGGAAGGGAGGGACAAGGGGGAAAAAGGGGCATTACGATTAGCAGATATAGTGTTGCGGGGGCACGGGGAGGGCTGGCTGTACAACTCAGAGAAGACAAGTATGATTCTATAGCATCTCACTACGCTGATGGACAGTGACTGTAATGGGGTTGGTGGGGGGGATCTGATGAAGGGGGTAGTTTAATCACCATAATATTGCACATGTAGTTGTAGATTAATGATACCAAAATAAAGTATATAAAAAAAAAACGGGTGGAGGGCCTGAACAGACATTTCTCCAAGGAAATACAGATGGACAAGAGGCACATGAAAAGATGCTCCACATCACTAATCAGGGAAATACAAATCAAAATCACAATGAGATATCACCTCACACCAGTTAGAATGGTCACTATCTAAGAGAAGAAATAACATGTGTTGGGAAGGATGTGGAGAAATGGGAACCCTCCTACATTGTTAGTGGAAATGTAAATTGGTACAACTGTTGTGGAAAGTAGTATGGAGGTTCCTCAAGAAACTAAAAATAGACCCAGTAACTCCACTTCTAGGAATTTACCTGAAAAAAAAAAATCTGTGATTCAAAAAGAAAGATACATGCACCCCTATGTTTACTGCTACATTATTTAAATAGCTAAAATATAGAAGCAATCAAAGTGTCCATCAATGGATGAATGCATAAAGATGTGCTACATATACACAATGTAATATTATTCAGCCACAAAAAAAATAAAGAAATCCTACCATTTGTGACAATATGCTAAGTGAAATAAGCCAGGTGGAGAAAGACAAATACAATATGATTTCACTTATAGGTGGAATCTAAAAACAAAACAAAACAAATGAAACAAAATAGTAGTACACTCACAGACACTGAGAAATGAGTGGTGGTTACCCTGTGGGAGGGGTTGGGTGAGTGGGAGGGTGAGGGGAATAAAAGGGCATAAAAATCTCAATCATAAGAGAAGCTGGTCACAGGGATGGAAGTGCATTATGAAGAATATAATCAATGATTCTGTAACATCTTTTTATGTTAACAGATAGTAATTGCACTAGTTGAGGTGAGGATTTAGTGATGTGTGTAACTGTTCACTCACTGTGTTGTATACTTGAAACCAATATAATTCTGTATATTAACTATACTTCAATTAAAAAACAAATTAAAAAAAATAAGAAAAAAGGAAAACATGGGCAAGAATCTCATGAACATTAACATGAGAAATTTCTTTCCAGATACATTTTCCTGGGCAAGGGAAACAAAAGCAAAAATAAAAAAGTGGAACTATATCAAACTATAAAGCTTCTCTACAGCAAAGGAAACCATTGACAAAAAACAAGCAAAGGAAGCCACTGACAAAACAAAAAGGCAACCTACTATATGGAAGAATATATTTGCAAATGATATATTTGATAAGGATGATATATTAGATATCCAAAATATATGAATAACTCATACAACTCTACACCAGAAAGCCAAATAATTCAATTAAAAATGGGCAGAGGACCTGAACAGTTTTCCAAAGAAGATATACAGACGACTAACAAACAGGCACATGAAAAGATGCTCCACATCACTAATCAAAATTCAAGTCAAAACCATAACGTTATTACCTTACACCAGTCAGAATGGCAACTATTGAAAAGACAAGAAATGACAAGTATTGCTGTGAATTTAAAGTGGTCCAATCACTATGGAAACCAATATGGAGGTTCCTTTAAAAACTAGAAATACCATTCAACCCAGCAATTCCACTTCTGGGAATTTACCTGAAGAAAACAAAATCTCTGATTTGAAAAGATATATGTACACTTATGTTCACTGCAGCATTATTTACAATAGCAAAGATATAGAAGCAACTCAAGTGCCCATCAATAGATGAATGCATAAAAAAAGATGTGGTACATACACATAATGGAATATTATTCAGCCATAAAAAAAGACATCTTGCCATTTGTAACAACATGGATGGACCCTGGAGGGTATCATCTCTAAGTGAAGTAAGCCAGGCAGAGAAGAAAAAGTACCATATGATTTCACTTATACGCAGAATCTAAAAACAAACAAAAAAGAAACAGACCCACAAATATTGGCAACAAGTCGGTTAATTACTATAGGGAAGGTAGTGGGGGGATGGGTGAAATTTGTGAAGTGAATAGAGATACAAACTGCAAATTGTAGAGTAAGTTAGACATAGGAATGGAAGTACAGCATACAGATTATAACCAATAATATTGTAGTCTCTTGGTATGATAATGGGGTAAGTACACTTATTGTGGCACATATCTAGTAATGTATACAATAATTGAGCCATTATGTTGTACTCCTGAAACCAACATAATATTATATATGCACATTATTGCAATTTAAAAAAATAAAATAAAACACCTGAAGATCACTGTCAATGGAAACTGCCTTTGGGCTTACATTTAGTAAGTTTAGTATATAGAGAAATACCAGCCAGAATATTTAGTCAATACTTTTATAGTAACAGTAACAATAATAATAGACCAGTTACACAATGTCACTAAAACCAACAGTTAATATTCTTTGGTTATTTAATCATGTAACCTCCCATCAACCCAATGAGACAAATCTAGTTAAGCAGGGGATGCAGGACCCTACCTAAAGACTAAGCTCATAACGCTCAATATCTGGAACTTAGTTAGATTAATATGTATATTAATGAATTGTCAAGCCAAGGGAAAAAATTGGTAAATGATGAACCAGGGATGATCTTAATTTAACCTGTTGATCTCTGAGTGAAATTCCCCAAAATTAGAAGTAAACAGGTGCTCTGTCACCTTTTTCTTTCATATTTTTTCAAGCTCTACGACAGTAATCCAGATTTCTATGGGATATGCAAGGGAATGACTTCTATGAGACATTTAACTCTCCTATACTTCCTTATAATTGCTATAAATCTCCTATAATTCTAATTCATGTTTTCCTCATTAGAGACTGTAGAGGGGGTTCTCCACATAAATATCTCTTACCAGCCAAGAGCATGTAGAGCTCCCCCATCCTCGGCTGGAAGCTGATGGCTGCACTGAGAAAATGGAAAGCTGATGCATACTGCTGCATGGTCAGGTGGACAAGGCCCAGATTATACAAAATCTTCCAATCGAAGGGTGCCAAGTAATTGGCTCGTTTCAGGCAGCTGATAGCCTGCAGGAAAGAGGGGGTACTCAATGAGAGGCTGGGTCAACCTTGACAGAGCCAGTAACTGCATGCATGAACACAAACAAGGAAGACAAGAAGAATCTTACTGCCACATATTTCTTTTTGCCAAAGAAACACATTCCAATGTTATTCCAAAGTGGAGGGCTTTCTGGAACAGCACAAGCTACAACTCTGTATTTGGTCAGGGCAACGTCAAAGTCTCCATGGGTCTGCATCATGCTGCCTGCTGCCAAGATGGCCTAAAAACACAGGAGGAGGAAAGTTAGTGATTCAGTTATCCCAACAGACTATAGCAGTGAAGTAGCCTTTCTGGGTAGACACTCAGGAGGCCCATCAGCAGAGATATGACTGAAAACCTTTCTCCAGGATGTATATATTTAAGCAATTGAGGCAAATGCTCACGAGGAATGTCCCCACACCCCACAATGTGGCTTTCTTTGGCACAGTACAGAAAAAGAAGACAGAAATGTCACTGACTGATGTTACCAAGCTCATTTGTTTCCTACTTCTGGCCCAGGAAATCAGTATTTCAGAATTATCAGGGCCTTTAGGTAAAAAGTGTCTTTAATCTGTTCCCTGCAGCCCCTACAAAGTGCTCTAGACAACTCAAGTACTCCTGTCTCTGGGCAAGTAAGATACAGCTCCTTCTGCCACAGGACAGAGGGTAAGTCAGCTGTAGGCTTCCCCAGTCCAGCCCTTTCACTTCTACAAGAAATGCTGTCCAGGTGGACAGCTGATGGAGACAGACAGGCTGGGATGACTCCCAAGACAAAACTTAGTCTGTATCTTTCAGCATACAGTCTGCTCTACGGGACCTCCCCCTAAATGGTATTTATCCACTTGATGATATCCTCATCCCCAAAGCTCTATCTGCACAGGAATTATAACCACAAATTCATGAAGAATCTAGAAGTCATTGCACCAAAATTACTATTTTTTTTATTTTGGTATAATTAATCTACAATTACATGTGCAACATTGTAGATACTAGACTCCCCACATCATCAAGTCCCCCCCACATACCCCATTACAGTTACTGTCCATCAGCGTAGTAAAATGCTATAGAATCACTACTTGTCTTCTCTCTGTTGTACAGCCCTCGCCGTGCCCCTCCCTACATTATATATGCTAATCGTAATGCCTCATTTTCCTCCTTGTCCCTCCCTTCCCACCCAACCTCCCCAGTCCCTTTCCTTTTGGTAACTGTTAGTCCATTCTTGGGTTCTGTGAGTCTGCGGCTGTTTTGTTCCTTCAGTTTTTTTCTTTGTTCTTATACTCCACATATGAGTGAAATAATTTCATACTTGTCTTTTTCCACCTGGCTTATTTCACTGAGTATAATACCCTCTAGCTCCATCCATGTTGTTGCAAATGTATGGATTTGTTTTCTTCTTATGGCTGAATAGTATTCCATTGTGTATATCTACCACCTCTTCTTTATCCATTCATCTACTGATGGACACTTAGGTTGCTTCCATTTCTTGGCTATTGTAAATAGTGCTGCGATAAACATAGGGGTGCATATGTCTTTTTCAAACTGGAATCCTGCAGTCTTAGGGCAAATTCCAAGGTGTGGAATTCCTGGGTCAAATGGTATTTCTATTTTGAGTTTTTTGAGGAACCTCCATACTGCTTTCCACAATGCTTGAACTAATTTGCATTGCCACCAGCACTTTAGGAGGGTTCCTCTTTCTCCACATCCTCGCAAACATTTGTTGTTGTTTGTCTTTTGGATGGTGGCCATCCTTACTGGTGTGAAGTGATATCTCACTGTGGTTTTAATTTGCATTTCTCTGATGATTAGCGATGTGGAGCATCTTATTATGTCCATGTTGGCCATCTGAATTTCTTCTTTGGAGAAGTGTCTGTTCACATCCTCTGCCTATTTTTTAATTGGATTATTTGCTTTTTGTTTGTTGAGGTACATGAGCTCTTTATATAATTTGGATGTCAACCCCTTATCGGATATGTCATTCATGAAAATATTCTCCCATACTGTATGTAGGATGTCTTTTTGTTCTACTGATGCTTTTGCTGTACAGAAGCTTTTCAGCTTGATATAGTCCCACTTGTTCATTTTTGCTTTTGTTTCCCTTGCCCCGGGAGATATGTTCATGAAGAAGTCGTTCATGTTTATGTCCAAGAGATTTTTGCCTGTTTTTTTCTAAGAGTTTTATGGTTTCATGACTTACATTCAGATCTTTGATCCATTTCGAGTTTACTTTTGTGTATGGAGTTAGACAGTAATCCAGTTTAATTCTCTTACATGTAGCTGTCCAGTTTTGGCAACACCAGCTATTGAAGAGGCTGTCATTTCCCCATTGTATACCCATGGCACCTTTATCGTATATTAATTGACCGTATATGTTTCAGTAAATATCTGGACTCTCTATTCTGTTCCACTGGTCTGTGGGTCTGTTCTTGTGCCAGTACCAAACTGTCTTGATTACTTTAGCTTTGTAGTAGAGCTTGAAGTCAGGGAGCATAATTCCCCGTTTTATTCTTCCTTCTCAGGATTGCTTTGACTATTCGGGTCTTTTGTGGTTCCATATGAATTTTAGAACTATTTATTCCAGTTCATTGAAGAATGCTGTTGGTATTTTCATAGGGATTGCATTGAATCTATAGATTGCTTTAGGTAGTATAGCCATTTTGACAACATTTATTCTTCCTAGCCAAGAGCATGGGATGATTTTCCATTTGTTAGTGTCCTCTTTAATTTCTCTTAGGAGTGTCTTGTAGTTTTCAGAGTATAGGTCTTTCACTTCCTTCATTAGGTTTATTCCTGCGTATTTTATTCTTTTTGATGCAATTGTGAATGGAACTGTTTTCCTGATTTCTCTTTCTGTTAGCTCATCGTTAGTGTATATACTTTTATTATTAGTTTTGTATCCTGCAACTTTGCTGAATTCAGATATTAGTTCTAGTAGTTTTGGAGTGGAGTCTTTAGGGTTTTTTATGTACAATAGCATGTCATCTGCAAATAGTGACAGTTTGACTTCTTTACCACTCTGGATGCCTTGTATTTCTTTGTTTTCTCTGATTACCGTGGCTAGGGCCTCCAGTACTATGTTAAATAACAGTGGGGAGAGTGGGCATCCCTGTCTTCTTCCCCATCTTAGGTGAAAAGCTTTCAGCTTCTCGCTGTTAAGTATGATATTGGCTGTGGGTTTGTCATATATGGCTTTTCTTATGTTGAGGTACTTGCCCTCTATACCCATTATGTAAAGATTTTTTATTATGAATGGATGTTGAATTTTGTCAAATGCTTTTTCAGCATCCATGGAGATGATCATGTGGTTTTTGTTCTTCTTTTTGTTGATGTGGTGGATGATGTTAATGGATTTTGAAATGTTGTACCATCCTTGCATCCCTGAGATGAATCCCACTTGATCACGGTGTATGATCCTCTTGATGTATTTTTGAATTCGGTTTGCTAATATTTTGTTGAGTATTTTTGCATCTATGTTCATCAGGAATATTGGTCTGTAATTTTCTTTTTGGTGGGGTCTTTGCCTGGTTTTAGTATTAGAGTGATGCTGGCTTCATAGAATGAGTTTGGAAGTATTCCCTCCTCTTTTATTTTCTAGAAAACTTTAAGGAGAATGTGTGTTATTTCTTCTCTATATATCTGATAAAATTGAGCGGTGAATCCATCTGGCCCGGGGTTTCTTTCCTGGGTAGTTTTGTGATTACCGATTGAATTTCATTGCTGGTAATTGGTCTGTTTAGATTTTCTGTTTCTTCCTTGGTCAGTCTTAGAAGGTTGTATTTTTCTAAGAAGTTGTCCATTTCTTCTATATTTTCCAACTTGTTAGCATATAGATTTTCAAACTATTCTCTAATAATTCTTTGCTTTTCTGTGGGGTCTGTCGTGGCTTTTCCTTTCTCATTTTTGATTCTGTTGATGTGTGTAGATTCTCTTTTTCTCTTAATAAGTCTGGCTATGGGTTTATCTATTTTTATTGAAACCAGCTCTTGGTTTCACTGATTTATTCTATTGTTTTATTCTTCTCATTTTATTTATTTCTTCTCTGATCTTTATTATGTCCCTCCTTCTGGTGACTTTGGGCCTCATTTGTTCTTCTTTTTTGAACTTCAGTAATTGTGACTTTAGACTATTCATTTGGGATTGTTCTTCCTTCTTTAAATAGGCCTGGATTGCAATATACTTTCCTCCTAGAACTGCCTTTGCTGCGTCCTACAGAAGTTGCGGCTTTGTGCTGTTGTTGTCATTCGTCTCCATATATTGTTTTTATCTCTGTTTTAATTTCGTCGTTGATCTACCAATTATTTATTAGCATGTTGTTAAGCCTCCATGTGTTTGTGAGCCTTTTTGTTTTCTTTGTACAATTTATTTCTAGTTTTATACTTTTGTGATCTGAGAAGTTGGTTGGTAGAATTTCAATATTTTTGAATTTACTGAGGTTCTTTTTGTGGCCTAGTATGTGATCTATTCTGGAAAATGTTCTATGTGCACTTGAGAAGAATGTGTATCCTGCTGCTTTGGGGTGTAGAGTTCTGTAGATGTCTGTTAGGTCCATCTGTTGTAGTGTGTTGTTCAGTGCCTCTGTGTCCTCACTTATTCTCTGTCTGGTTGATTTGTCCTTTGGAGTGAGTGGTGTGTTGAAGTCTCCTAAACTGAATGCATTGCTTTCTATTTCCTCCTTTAATTCTGTCAGTAGTTGTTTCACATGTCAGTGCTCCTGTGTTGGGTACATATATATTTATAATGGTTATATCCTCTTGTCGGACTGACCCCTTTATCATTATGTAATATCCTTCTTTATCTCTTGCTACTTTCTTTGTTTTGAAGTCTATTTTGTCTGATACAAGTACTGCAACACCTGCTTTTTTCTCCCTGTTGTTTGCATGAAATATCTTTTTCCATCCCTTCACTTTTAGTCTGTGTATGTCTTTGGGTTTGAGGTGAGTCTCTTATAAGCAGCATATAGATGGGTCTTGCTTTTTTATCCATTCTGTTACTCTATGTCTTTTGATTGTTGCATTCAGTCCATTTACATTTAGGGTGATTATCGATAGATAAGTACTTATTGCCATTGCTGTCTTTAGATTTGTGGTTACCAAAGGTTCAAGGGTTGCTTCTTTACTATCTAACAATATAACTTAACTTTCTTGTTAAGTTATTGTAAGCACAATCTGATGTTTCTTTATTTCTCTCCCTTCTTATTCTTCCTCCTCCGTTCTTTATATACTAGGTGTTTTATTCTTTGCCTTTAGTATTTGGATGGTCTGCTTTCTTTGCTATGATTTTATTTTCTCTGATGACCTATTTTTAGCCTTAGGAGTGCTTCCATCTAGAGCAGTTCCTTTAAAATATCCTGAAGAGGTGGTTTATGGGAGGCAAATTCCCTCAGCTTTCGCTTGTCTGGAAATTGTTTTATCCCTCCCTTAAATTTACATGATAATCGTGCTGGATGCAACATTCTTGGTTTGAGGCCCTTCTGTTTCACTGCATTAAATATATCATGCCATTGTCTTCTGGCCTGTAAGGTTTCTGTTGAGAAGTCTGATGATAGCCTGATGAGTTTTCCTTTGTAGGTGATCTTTTTTCTCTCTCTGGCTGCCTTTAATACTCTGTCCTTGTCTTTGATCTTTGCCATTTTAATTATTATATGTCTTGGTGTTGTCTTCCTTGGGCCTCCATGGTCTGAGAGACTTTTTCCTTCCCCAGCTTGGGGAAGTTTTCAGCAATTATTTCTTCAAAGACACTTTCTATCCCTTTTTCTCTCTTTTCTTCTTCTGGTACCCCTACAATGCAAATATTGTTCTGTTTGGATTGGTCACACAGTTCTCTTAATATTTTCATTCCTAGAGATCCTTTTATCTGTCTCTGCCTCAGCTTCTCTGTACTCCTGTTCTCTGATTTCTATTCCATTAACAGTCTCTTGCACCTCGTACAGTCTGCTCTTAAGCTCATATTGAGGTCAATCGTTTCATTTCTGTAATGTCCTTCCTGACTTCATCCCTTAGTTCTTGCATATTTCTCTGTAAGACCATCAGCATGGTTATGACTTTTATTCTGAATTTTTTTTCAGGAAAATTGTTTAAATCTGTCCCACCAGGCCATGTCTCTGGAGTTGTCTGGGTGATTTTTGACTGAACCAGATTCTTCTGTCTTTTCATGGCAATAGAGGTGGTCACAGGCAGGTGAGTTGTGTGTCTGCTGGGAGAACAAAGTCCCTTCCTGCTTGTTGTTCTCCCTGCCCTTTATCACAGCCTGCACAGTTTCCCGCACATTGGGAGGCAGTCTCTGGATAATCCCCTGAGCTGCGTGGGAAGGGCCGCCCTCAGGCTAGCCTGGAGCACTACGAGGGGGGGGGGGGGGGGCGGGTTGCAGCCACACCCGGTGCATTCTGCAGCAAGTCTGGCACCCCTTGGTGCCTTCCAGACCTTGCTCTGGCTTCCATGCCCCCTCCCGGTTAGCTGCACGCCCGCTGGGAGGAGGTTCTCTGTGGTTACTGTGGGCAGGGCCGCTCTCCTGCTGTTCCACATCTGTGGCAGGTCCGCCGGTCCATTTGCAGCACCAGCCGGGGGGAACGAATGGCAGGCTGCTTATCGCCGTGAGGGGCTTCTGCGGGGCTGCTTCACCCGGCAGCCAGTTCGAGGGCCCCAAATTCCTCAAGATTCCCAGCCTGCTGGGCTGAGTGTGCTGAGAAGATTTTGTTCAGCTGTTGGGCCTTTGTTTCTTTAAGACTTTTAAAAAAGCACCTGCTTTTCTTTTGTCCCAGGGGAGCCGGCTCTGGGGACACACTCGCAGTCTCCATCTTGGATCCTGCCCTCCGTTTCTCTAATCTCCAGTGCACCATACAATGTGTGTCTGTGCTCCCAGGCTGGTTATTTCACAGTCCTGTGCTTCCACTCCCTTCCCACTCTGATTCTTTTCCTCCCGCCAGTGAGCTGGGGTGGGGGAGTGCACGGGTCCCGCCGGGTCATGGCTTTGTATCTTACCCGCTTTGTGAGGTATTGAGTTCTCCCAGATGTAGAGGTAGCTTGGCTGTTGTGCTGTATCTTCTGGTCTCTCTTTTAGGAATAGTTGTATTTGTTGTATTTTCACAAATATATATGGTTTTGGGAGGAGATTTCCGCCGCCCTGCTCATGCCGCCCTCTTGGGCCCCCCTCCCAAAATTATTTTTGATAGTTGTGGAGACTTTGCTAATGTCCTAAGTAACACATAAAACTTTACAAGCACTATAATTCCACTTTCTGCATAAGTCAGAGGCCTGTTATACCAAATGTGCTCTTTTAGAAAATAAGAAGCAGAGTACCAACACTCTAGAATATTTTCAAATAAGAAGAGCCACTTTTATTTATAAGTTTTCTAAGAAAAAGGTAATTTCATAGATATTCAAAATGCTTTATAGAGTCAGAGCATCTCTAAGAACAGTGTGACCATGGATGTAAAGACTCTCGGGCAGGAGAGCCCAGCATACCTTATAGTTGGTAGGGTCATAAGTCAGTGCATTTCCAAGATGTTCAAATGCCTTCTGGTAAATGCCAAGCTTGGAGAAAAAGAAAACCAGAGAATTATGGGGAGTAGGGGGAGGGAAGCAGTTAAGGAGTCTGGCCAGCCACACCTTGAACAAAACACCCTAACTTTGATGAGTTCTCTCGAAAAAAAAAAAACTACAGATAATCAAATAAATCCCCACATTTGTGGGTGTTCCTGCTGCCTCCACCACCCCTGTATTTTGTTGATCTGTCTCCTGATAAGGTCAAAGGATCTATTTACTGGGAACCACCTCTGCCACACTAGTGCTGATTGACACCCATGCTTCTTGGCAGGAAATGCGCTGGTTAGTCTCATCTCCCCAGAGGCCAATTTCCTGATTCCTTTTAAAGGAAAAGGAAACAGACCACAGTAGAGATGGAGCTGGAGGCAGGACCAGCTGAGCTGGCTGCCTGGAGAGTTGGTGGGGAGCATGGCAGGGAGAGGCCTCACAGATCTCTGGGCCCCAGGTCCTCAAGTTAATACAGAGAAGTGATGCCATTCACACTCAGGAATGTGGAAGGGAGGAGACCTGTTCTAGATAATGCTTTGCCTTCTCTTTCCTATAGGACCTGAGAAGAAGGAGCAACAGAAAATGGCTTTGCTGTGAAGCCCTAGTAGTGCTAACTTATATCACAGTATCTCCCCTGACCACACAGTGATTTCCCATACATTCTCTTGACTTGAATGGATAAAAATGATAATTGCACTAGGCTCAAACAGATTTATTTGCTTCTTATTTGAATTCAGAAAATTAAGTTACTTCCTTTGGTAGACAAAGAATATCAAATGTAGAGAGTAAGGTTCATGTGCTTCATGACCTTTTGTTAAAGTAAAATCAAAATGTAAGAAAACTATAATCCACACAAATCAAAAGCATTTCTAACATCAATGCATGAATGAGTAAAGACTTCTCATTACCTGTAAGTAGAGTAATCCTAAAGTTGTAAGAAGTTCTGTATTTTCTGGTGAGAACCTGCACAGAGATATCAACACAGAGATACTCAGAGGGAAACAAGATGTGTGTGAAAGACACTGGGATACATACATGCATGTAGTAACATGCTCTAGTGCAACACCTGAGATACCAGCCACCACATCTCCCACTTCCCATGGAAATTCCCAAAGGTGATTTAGGAATTCCCTTCAAAAGTCAGGTCATCTCAACCCTGGCTACAGGGAATACTGCTCAGCAAGAAAGAAATGATGCTTAGAATCCAGACTCCTTACTCAGGACCTTTTCTTAGTGCATAGTCCTAAAAAAGAACCAAAAGAACATTTTGTGACTGTCTTGACTACATTGATAGAATTAAAGAACGCTTTATAAACCAATTTGGTCTAGAACACACAAGGTTTTAGTTGGTTCTCTGCTGTGGGATTTCTTTTTTTTTCTTCCTGTTCTCATTGTATTCACAATTATGCCAGCCAGCAGCATTTTCCACACAATTTAGGATCCCAAGGACCCTCACGCTTTTCTCTCTACATTAAACAAACAGCCATACTAAGCAGCCAAATTAAACAAAAGAAGGAAGACACATACTAGCTCTAGGAAAGAATTAGCCATTGGCTCTGGGGAGCAAACACTGGTTAAGTAAAAGATTATCTGCTTTCCCAATTCCTCACTGTTATTTGTCTTTGTCACAAAGCCAAAGCAACAGCGAGCTGAGACGTCCTGACTGCAGAATCATCAGGCAGCCTCAACAGTGAAAGTGCCAATCTGCGAGGAACAATGTCTCTAGCTTCTAAGGAATGAGGTAGAGTGCTGGTTACCTATGGGGAGACCAGAACCAGAAGGACCAAACCCTCAGCCAGGGGAGGCTAGCTGACCAAACAGTTTACTTACTAGTTCAACTGAGTATTTGCCACCACTTTCTGCCACAATAAATACCCACTTTGATCACTCTGTGCACCCAAACCAACTAGTAACTTCCATGATTCTGACAGCATCTATCCCCACACCAAAACATGACTAATACCTCCAAAGCTGTGGGTCATAAACAATATTCTCTCCATTCTCAGTGAGGCTCTAAATGTTAAGACATTCCCTTTTCTCCCTTGGGAATCTTAGTAACTTAAGTCCTTGACCAGCCACTGGATGAATGTCACCCTTCAGATTTACATGAGCTAATCTCAAAGAGCCACCTTCTAGAAGGCAGGGGTCAGGGATCAAGGCTTCTACTTAACACCACAGAAGCTTAACATGTGCTACACAGGCTCCTTCCTATTTGGCCATATGAACTTAGCCTCTTGATGACAAAAATCTCTTTAATGACAAAGTCTCTTTTGTAGCTTAACAAAACCAAGGGATTTTTATGTCTTTTAGACACAAACTGTGGTTGAAGAAAATTCAGAAAGCAGTGTTATGACTGATATAACCAGAAAAGTTACTACCATGGTAGAAGACAAGGTAAATAAGAAATTAACAGAAATCTAAGTTTAGTTCAGAGTCTAATTATCAGGAATAATACAGCCTTGAACCACATATCAGGCATTCTGTTAAGTGACCAAATAAATACTAAAGCCTTCGGCTACAGCTATCCCACTTAAACAAGACGAGACCCTATCAGAAAAGCCAAGATAGCATGTATCCCTAGAGAGGGAACATGGAACTCCATCCTGGGAAATCTGATTAGTTCCATCACCAACAGCAGTTTGGCCTACTCTGATGATCTTTTAAAAAAGATATTTGTCTCATGTTAATAAGGCCAGATGTTTATTACTGACTGAGGCAATTTCTGTCCCTAATGTCTCTGGCAACACAAGATCTGCTATATTTAAAACCACGATGGCAGGCTGCCAGCTGACTCTAAAATCAGTTCTCTTTCTTGGGGGGCGGGGCACGTGTGCCCACTTCCCTTGCAGCTAGGTGTGGCCAACTCACTAATTCTGAATCATGGAATGTGAGCAGGAACAATGTTTGCAACTTCTGGGCCATTTAAAACACATTTGAAGCTCCTTATTCAGTATTTAATTTCCTGTACGACCTCCCCTCACCAGACTGGAACATGGATGCTCAGTAAGTCAACTTCAACCATTCAGGTGAAGCAACCTAAGGAATGGTGGGTTAATAAGGAACCTGGATCCTTAACCAACCTTGTGGAGCAAAGCTGCCCAGCTAGCTAGGCTAGACCGGCTAGATTGACAGGTGAGAAATAAATACAAGCCTTTCTTATTTAAGCTATTTGGGGGCTCTTAACCTTAGCTTAACCTTTCCTCTTACTTCTACAACTAGTAATCAGTCACACATATTCTATCTTAGGCTTGGGAGCCCATATTTTTGCTTCCTTTTTTTTGTTTGTTTGTTTCTCACTGCTTTAAAGAAAACAGACTTACTCCACTGCTTTCTTGTAGATTTTGATGGCCTTGTCCAAATCTCCCTCCAGCAAGTGGATCTTCCCCAGCATTATGTAAGTCAGATCATGCTGATTAAGATGTAAGGCATTGTGCAACTGGTCTTGTGCCTAAAAAGATTGATGAAGTAAAGAGAAACAAATCACTACGGTGAAAGGGCAACAGGCTCTGTATGGCAAAAGAGAGCTCCTGCTATACTAATGCAGGAACCTCACCATTTCAGGAAATAGCCCCACTACCCAAAAAAAACAAAACAGGCCAAAACTGTGCTTGCTGACAGGACAACTGGCCACATGTGATGTCTGCCCCTGGAGCTACTTGGGGAAGTTTGCATAAGATAATTAATTTTTTTAAGTGTTTTCTGCTTCCTGATCTTCATACTCCATACGTCAAAAGGGACATCATTGTACAGTATACAGTACTGCTCCAAACTCTATGTCCACTGCACTGCTGACCAATTGTACAACCCTCCCCAAGGTGAGCCTCGTTTTTCTCACCAATATTTTGATAAATGAATGAATGGATTGTTCTCATTTATTTACTCAACATGTATTCATTGAGTGCCTATTGTTCTAGGTGCTCGGTATACCAGAGGTAACAAACTTCTTGCTCTAGAAGAGCTTATATCCTAGTAAACGATCAAAAGGGATTCACTTAGTCATTGATTCAACAAATATTTACATAAGTGACAAGTATTGTATTTGTTGTTAGCTTTAGAGGAAATCTAAACCTAATTTTCCTTCTCCGATTGAAGACCAATGCCACCTCTCCTCTAGCTGAGAATAATCTTATGACTAGAAATGTATTTGCTTGGAATATCTTCTGAAGAGAAAACTCTCCTAACCAAGTATATAACACTGCTGATCTGCCCAGAAAACCTAAGGGACCCACTAAATAGATATTTTTTATATATATTAGTTATTTATTATATATCTCAAAGGAGAGTAAGTTACTCTTACCCCTCAACTGCTGATGTACACATATTTATTCACACCCCTGAGAGAGATCAGGTGGCATCAGTTTGCAAACTGACACAAATCAAACATTGTCAAATAGGTATTAACCAACTCAGATTCTCAGTCCCGCTGCCATTAAGAATAAAACTTCACAATTACTAGGTGGGAGCTTTACGAAGGAAACTCCATCTAACCCCACTATCATTACTTTCAGAGCTCTGCATAATTTAGCTCAACCTTCAACCAAGATACATACATGTTTCCTTTATCTAACTACCAAAGATAGGCTCAAATGTTTTATCTGATATGTGAGACTTAAGGGCCTACAGCTTAATCAAAATGAAATATAAATTCTCACATGGAAAATAACCTTAAAAACTAAGACTCTCAGATATCAGATCCACTTAAAATTCATTTCCAATATCCTTAAAAACTAAAATCAGTGCCATCAGAGCATAATATAATTCACACGGTCATGATGACACTTTAAGGGGTAAGGTAGTCCGCTTTCCGATATCTAAATTTGACTGAACATTTGCTTCTATATTGGGAAATTAAACTAGAGGTGCAGAAAAATAAGAAAGGAGAAAAGCAAATAGATAATCACTTCCTTATAATATTTCTAGAATTTTTCATTTTTTTATTAACAACAGAAAAAAGACTAGGTGGATATCAACAAATGAGAATAAAAATGGAATAAATGCATGTGAAACTTTGAATATTTATTTCCAAGAATCTCTGCAAGCACTACAGTACAAAATGAGCAGTGGCACCTCTCTAACAAGCGCACCCCAGCACTCAACTGCCACCACCATTTCTATAAATTACCTTGTTGAATTCTTTCAGATAAATGTAGCAAACTCCTAGGTTATGGCAGATCTCCTAGGCACAAAAGAAAGGAAAACAGCTTAGGTGTAAATTCCACAGTAAACGTTACAGTAAAACAACAGGCATCTACATGTTGGTGTTGTTCAGCAGTTTAAAGTGTAAAATATGTGCTACAATTACTTTTTGACTAGATTTCATGCTCAAATAATATTTAATTCTACAAAATGGGTTCTTTAGTATTAAGAAAGACCCTACAGATTATAAGAGATAAAAACAATATAAACAGTAGATCTTCCTGGATCTTTGGGGGGTACACACCCAGCCCATCTCCATACCTTTTTTTCTCTAACTAACTGCTACCTACTGCCCATACCTTTTGTGTCCTCCTCTTAGAAGAGGCTACCCACAGCCTCTACTCCACCACTAAGGAGATAGGTGTGTGTGTGTGGTGGGCGAGGGTTGTATATGTCAATCAGATTCCTTCTCCTAGGAGTCCGGGAATTCACTAGACAATACGGATTTGGGATTGACAGTGCCATCTGAAGGGTGCCATTCCACCACGATGGAATATATGTAATTGGACACAGTTTGTAGAAACCTACAGCAGAGGTCAGCAAACTGAAGTCCATGAACCAAATCCATCCTCTGCCTGTTTTTGTAAATAAAGTTTTATTGGAATACAGCCACACCATTTGTTACTTATTGTCTATGGCTTTCACACTGGAACTTCAGAAATTAAGTGGCTTCAACACAGACTATATAAAAGCCACAAAGCTTAAAATATTTACTAACTGGCCCTTTACAAAAAGTTTGCCAATCACTGATCTGAAGAAAGAAAAAGTGAAGCAGAAATGCAGAGTAGCTACTACCTTGGTTACTGACAGATTTCCAGTTATAGTTCACTGCAAAACCAACTTGTTCTTCCTGACCTTGAGTTCTGTAGAATCTCTCAAATTCCCTTTAAATTAAATCTCCCTTTATTTAAGAAGCTTTAGAGAAAGGAGAAAGCAAGAGTGAGGAAACTGCTCTTGGGAAACAGTAAGGACCTTCTCAGTAGTAAAGAGGTGTGGAAGCACATTCAGACTCAGAAATGTTACTGTCTGAAGAAACATGGGACTCAAGAGACCAGAGACAATAAATGATTTAACATTCCAAGTTTCCTAAAATAACAACAAAATAGTGATTATTGATTGGTTACTAACCTACTTCACTACAAGCTCTATGCCAGATGTTTTTCATACATATTAATTCTCCTAGCAAATTTGTAAATTGTAACAATTTTGATTTTAGAGATGGAAAAATTGAAGCTCAGAGATGTTAAGTAGTTTGCGTAAGTTAAGACAAAGTGTTAGCCCTGGGATTTTTTTTTCTTTTTTTAGGCCTAAATCTTAAGAAGGAGAATCTCACCCATACATAAATGTGGACAAAATCATCATTCTGTCCCCAAAACCATATAATCCATACCCCCATCTATCCCACTACTTTTGGAAGCAAATTTCATTTCATTCACAAATAATTTCAGTATGTATTTCTAAAGGAAAAGGTTGTTTTTTTTAAACTACCAATACTATTATCATACCTGAAAATATTAATAACTATTTAATATCAGATATTGAATAATGTCCAAATTTCTGATAGTCACATAACTGCCTCAGATTAAAAATATTTTTTTTCTTAAGTCATGATCCAAATAATGTCCACACATTGGAAAGCACTAAGACTTGAACTCAGGCCTGCCTCCCACACCTGTGTACTTTCCACTTCTTATCCCATAAGAATGTACAATGGAGCTAAAGAGGGAAGAAATGTAGCCCTACTTGCCCTTTAAGTGTACTGAAAGTCAACTAACCACTTACTTTTAAAAATCACTTGTCATAGATGTTATTTGAGAAAGCAGCAGTAATATGCCTTCAGCAAACTGATGGCAAAAGAAATATGAAAAGGAAAATAGAACAAATTAGAGTTAAATCCTCCTTCCATGGGGAGAAGGAATCCAACAGACATCCTGCAAAGGTAGCTGGTACAATGGAAAGACATAGGCCTAAAGTGAGGAATCATAGATTCTAGGCCTGAGTTCTAGCTCTGTTTCTGCCACCATCTTGCCATACATTCATCAACAAGTCATTCCATCTCTCAAAGCCTCGGCTCTCTCACCTATCAATGGGGGAAATTTTCCTTAATCAACACAGCTGTTCTAAAAGTCAAATGAGATAATGGAAGGAGGAATTATTATACCCCTGTTGCAGCCAGACTCTGGAATGCCCGGATGAGTCCAAGAAAATAAAACTACAAGGTTTTCTGCAGCTCATGGGCACATGAAGCATGTAGGATGTAGAATGCCTACTGGGGGAATGAGCACCTTTCCTGGCACCAACGGAACAGTTATCTCAGGTGAGTCAGTAATACCAAATAAGCTCTTTCAACCAATTACATGGACTAACAGATATTCTCCATTTTCTCTATGATCCGATCTCTCCAGTTTCACTTCCTTACCTCCCATTTTTTCTCGACAGCTCACCCCATTAAAACTTTTTTTCCAAGGTTCCATCTTTTGCTCATTGCAGAGTGATCTCATCCAATTTCATGGTTTTAATTATCACCTTTATGTTGCTGACTCCAAAGTGTGTATCTATAGCCCAGAATACTTCAGTCTCAGGTTTTTATATCCAACCACATGGGACACATCTCAATTTAGACATCCTACTAAAAGCTAAAGCTTATCAAGTCCATAATCTATTGAAAGACAGAATATTTAACTCTGATTTGTTATTGCCATCTCTCAAAACTTGCTACTCTTTCATCCTATATTTCCCATTCCAGTTGATTGTCCCATAATCCACAATCTATCTTTGCATGCCCAAAGCATACACCAGTGCCTGGTACGTAGTACACATTCATTTGTTGAAAGAATGACTACATGAATGAAAGAGTAAATGAATTTTCCTCTTTAAAAGTATCTTCACTTCGAGATCCTGCAAGATGGCGACATGAGAGGTGAAAGGGAGGACTCCTCCCAAAACCACAAACAGTACAAAAATATAGTTAATTAATACAACTAACCCTAAAACAACAAAAAGAAAGGAGGCTGAACCAGACTGCATACAGACCTCACAAACAGAGCAGACCTCACGAAACAGGGTAACGTACAAAAGCCTTAATCCGGGGGACTCAAGCCCTTCCCCTACCCCAGCTCACCAGCAGGAGGAAGAGAAACAGAGTGGGGAGGGGGTGAGAGCCTGGGACTGCTGAACACCTAGCCCTGGAGATCTGCTTTGCGAGCAGAAACCTACATTGTGTGCTGCTCTGGAGTATGGGGAGCTGGGACAGGCAGAGTGCTTGAGAGACAAGATTCCAACTGTTTGTGGAGGATGGGATCCACACCTGACCGCTTTGGGACAAGGGAAAGGTAGGCGGTCTGAGAGGGTTCCTAGCAGTGACAAGGCTGCTGAAGGGGCGGAGTTTACATGGAGCTTGCTCCATGGGAGAAGGAAGAGCTGGACAAGGATGTCTGGGCGTGCTCTGCCCAGCTGGTTGGGAACTTTCAGGAGCTTCAGATGCTCCAGCCCCCTGGCTGACTACTCAGCTCTGAGGCCCCCACTGTGACACGCAGACTGCTGAGCCTTCCTACTAGCCTACCAGCACCTGCTCGCAAACCGACAGTCACTGCGCTGGTGAAAGGCCAGCCAGATGGAGGCCCCACCTACAACAGCTAGAGACGCAAAGCACAAAGGCTTACACGTGTGTGCTTGGCCAACTGGCTCTGACACTGGAGGCAGAAATGGCAGACAGGAATCAAGAAACAGATCTTTCCTCCCCCCAGGTTCCAGCTCTGCTCCTGTACGACACCCAACCTCACTCTAGAGGCTGAGCAGCTCCAGAGACTACAGTTTCTGTCTGCACACTAGTGGGTACCACACAGAAAAAAAACGTCACAAGAACATGGTTCAGACCAAAATCTCACATACCCCAGAAAGAGGGCCAAACGAAACTGAACTCACCAATCTTCCTAAAAGAGAGTTCAAAATAAAAATTATAAACATGCTTAGGGAGGTACAGAAAAATATTCAAGAATTCAGGAATGAATTTAAGTCAGAGATTCAATCATTAAGAAATTCCATATCTGAAATGAAACATACAATGGAGGGATTTACAAGCAGATCAGATATAGCAGAAGAGATGGCAAATGGAATAGAAATTAGAGAAGAGGAATACAAAGAAACTGAGGCACATAGAGAAAAAAGAGTCTCTAAGAATGAAAGAATACTGGAGGGCCACACCACCTATGGCAGCTACAAAGGTGTAACACAGAGGTTCCTCCCCACAAGCTCGGCCCACTAGCCCTGGCAGTGGAGGCAGGCACAGGAAGCTGGGAAGCAGGAAAAAGATCTTTCCTCCCAGCAGGCACCAGCGCAACTAGACTGCGACCCCCGCCATCATTTCAGGTGCTGGGCAGCTCCAGAGAGTAGAGCTTCTCAGCACTAGAGGGCGCTGCCTATACAGTTATTATTCCATACTAATCATTAGAAATATGAAACGGCAAAAGAATGTGGTACAAACCAAAATCCCTGAAACACCAGAAAGAGGGCTAAGTGAATCTGAAATAACCAATCTTCTTGATAAAGATTTCAACATAAAAATCATAAACATGCTCAAGGAGCTACAGAAAAATATTCAAGACCTCAGGGAGGAATTCAAGAAAGACAGAAACTTTGAAAAATACAGTATCTGGAATGAAACATAAATTGGGGGATTTAAAAACATTAGAAGAGGTAGAGGAGACAGTAAACAAAGTAGAAATTAGACAACAGGAATAAAAAGAAGCTGAAGCACAGAGAGAAAAAAAGATCTCTACGGGTGAAAGAATATTAAGAGAACTGTGCAACCAATCCAAACGGAACAATATTCACATTATAGGGGTACCAGAAGAAGAAGACAGAGAGAAAAAGGGATAGAAAGTCTCTTTGAGGAAATAATTGCTGAAAACTTCCCCAATCTGAGGAAGGAAATAATCTCTCAGGCCATGGAAGTACACAATCTCCCAACACAAGGGACCGAAGGAAGACAACACCAAGACATATAAAACTTAAAATGGCAAAGATCAAGAATAAGGAAAGAGTATTAAAAGCAGCCAAAGAGAGAAAAAAGATCACCTATAATGGAAAGCCCACCGGGCTATCATCAGACTTCTCAGCAAAAACCTTACAGGCCAGAAGGGAGTGGAATGATATATTTAATGCAATGGAACAGAAGGGCCGGCCCCCAACCAAGAATACTCTACCTGGTAAGATTATCATTTAAATTTGAAACAGGGATTAAGCAATTTCCGGATAAGCAAAAATTTAGGGAATTAACCTCCCATAAAGCATCTCTATAGTGTATTTGGAGGGACTGCTATGGATGGAAAAGTCTAAATAGGTGTCACCAGAGAAAATAAAGCCACCAGAAAGGAAGTAAACCAATTAATTACTAAGCACATGCAAAATTAAATCAACTACCCAAAAAGTCAGTGAAGGGATACACAAAGAGTATAGAATATGACACCTAACATATAAAAGTTGGAGCAGGAAGAAAAAGGGAGAAAAAAAAAGAACCTTTAGATTGTGTTTGAAATAGCATACTAAGAGATGTAAGTTAGACTGTTTGATAGTAAATAAGCTGCTCTTCAACCTTTTGTAACCATGACTCTAAAGCCTGCAATGGCAATAAGCACATATCTATCGGTAATTACCCTAAATGTAAATGGACTGAATGCACCAGTCAAAAGACAGAGTTACAGAATAGATAAAAAATACAAGACCCATCTATATGCTACCTACAAAAGACTCACTTCAAACCTGAAGACATGGGAAAAGATATTTCATGCAAATAATAGGGAGAAAAAAGCAGGAGTTGCAGTACTTGTATCAGACAAAAAGGACTTCAAAACATAAAAGTAACAAGGGACAAAGGACATTACATAATTATAAAGGGGTCAGTCCAACAAGAGGACAATATCTTGGGGTTTGAAGTGAGTCTTTTGTAGGCAGCATATTAAAAATATCTATGCATCTAACAAAGGAGTACCTACATACATGAAACAAATGCTAAAAGAATTAAAGGGGTAAAATAGAATGCAATGCATTCATTATAGGAGACTTCAACACAGCACTCACTCCAAAGGACAGATCAACCAGATAGAAAATAAGTAAGGACACAGAGGCACTGAACAACCATTGGACCTAACAGACATCTATGGAATACACTTCACCAAAAAGCACCAGGATACATATTCTTCTAAAGTGCACATGGAACATTTTCCAGATTAGATGACATACTAGCCTACAAAAAGAGCCTCAGTAAATTCAAAAGGATTGAAATTGTACCAACCAGCCTCTCAGACCACAGAGATGTGAAACTAGAAATAAATTATGCAAAGAAAACAAAAATGCCCACAAACACATGGAGACTTAACAACATGCTCCTAAATAACCAATGGATCAATGACCAAACAAAAAGAGATCAAGCAATATACAGAGACAAATGAAAACAACTCAGCACCCCAAAATCTGTGGGACTCGGCAAAGGCCATTCTATGAGGGAAGTATATTGCAATACAGGCTTGCCTCAAGAAAGAAAAACAATCAAACCCAAATGAACAGTCTAAACTCACAATTAATGAAACTAAGAAAACAAGAACAAATGAGGCCCAAAGTCAGTAGAAGGAGAAACATAATTAAGATCAAAGCAGAAATAACTTAAATGGAGAAGAATAAAACAATAAAAAGAATCAATGAAACCAGGAGCTTGTTCTTCGAGAAATAAACAAAATAGAAAAATCCCTCGACAGATGTATCAAGAAAAATAAAGAGTCTATTCACATAAACAGAATCAGAAATAAGAAAGGAAAAAATCACTGCAGACATCACAAAAGTACAAAGAATTATTAGAGAATACTATGAAAAATTACATGCTAACAAATTGGAAAATCTAAAAGAAATGGACAACTTTCTAGAAAAATACAACCTTCCAAGAAGGCCCCAGGAAGAAACAGAAAATCTGAACAGACCAATTACCAGCAATGAAATTGAACTGGTAATCAAAAAACTAACTAAGTACAAAACTTCTGGACCAGATGGATTCACTGCTGAATTTTATCAGACATTTAGAGAAGACCTAATACCCATCCGCCTTAAAGTTTTCCAAAAAGTAGAGGATGAGGGAATACTTCCAAACTCATTCTATGAGGCCAGCATCACTCTAATACCAAAACCAGGCAAAGACACCACAAAAATAGAAAATTACGGACCAATATCCCTGATGAACACAGATGCAAAAATACTCAACCAAGTATTAGCAAACTGAATTCAAAAATACATTAAAAAGATCGTCCATCATGATCAAGTAGGATTTCTTCAAGGGATGCAAGGATGATACAATATTCAAAAATCCATCAACATCATACACCAGACCAACAAAAAGGACAAAATCACATGATCATCTCCATAGATGTTGTAAAAGCATTCAACAAAATTCAACATCCATTCATGATAAAAACCCTCAAGAAAATAGGTACATGGAGAAGTATCTTAACATAATAAAGGCCATATATGACAAACCCATAGCCAATATCATAGTTAACAACAAAAAGCTGAAAGCTTTTCTTCCAAGATCGGGAACAAGACAAGAATGCCCACTCTCCCCACTTTTATTCAATATAGTTCTGGAGGTTCTCACCACTACAATCAGACAACACAAAGAACTAAAAGGCATCCAGATTGGCAAGGAAGATGTTAAACTGTCACTGTCTGCAGATGACATGATACTGTACATAGAAAACCCTAAAGAATCCACCCCAAAACTACTATAACTAATAACTGAATTCAGCAAAGTTGCAGGATACAAAATTAATACACAGAAATCTGTTGCATTCATGTATACTAATGATGAAGCAGAAAGAGAAATCAGGAAAACAATTCCAGTTACAATTGCATCAAGAAGAATAAAATATGTAGGAATAAACCTAAACAAGGAGGTGAAAGACCTATACCCTGAAAACTACAAGACACTCATGAGACAAATTAAAGACACCAATAAAGGGAAATACATCCCATGCTCATGGATAAGAAGAATTAATATTGTCAAAATGGGCATCCTGCCTAAAGCAATCTACAGATTCAATGCAATCCCTATCAAAATGCCAACGGCACTCTTCAACGAAGTTAGAATAAATAGTTCTAAAATTCATATGGATCCATGAAAGACCCCAAATAGCCAAAGCAACCCTAAGAAGGAAGAATAAAGCTGGGGGCATCTCGCTTCCTGACTTCAAGCTCTACTACAAAGCCACAGTAATCAAGACAATTTGATACTGGCACAAGAACAGACCCAGAGATCAATGGAACAGAATAGGGAGCCCAGATATAAACCCAAGCATATAATGTCAACTAATATACGATAAAGGTGCCATGGATATACAATGGGGAAATGACAGCCTCTTTAACAACTGGTGTTGGCAGAACTGGACAGTTACATGTCAGAGAATGAAAGTGGATTATTGTCTAACTCCATACACAAAAGTAAACTAGAAATGGATCAAAGACCTGAATGTAAGTCATGAAACCATAAAACTCTTAGAAGAAAACATAGGCAAAAATCTCTTGAATATGAGCAATTTTTTCCTGAACACACCTCCTCAGGCAAGGAAAACAAAAGCAAAAACGTAAAATGGAGCTACATCAAACTAAAAAGCTTCTGAACAGCAAAGGACACCATCAGTAAAACAAAAAGACATCCTACAGTATGGGAGAATATATTCGTAAACAACATATCCGACAAGGGGTTAACATCAAAAATATATAAGGAACTCACATGCCTCAATACTCAAGAAGCAAATAACCTGATTAAAAAATGGGCAGAGGATCTGAACAGACATTTCTCCAAAGAAGAAATTCAAGTGGTCAACAGGCACATGAAAAGATGTTCCACATTACTAATCATCGGTGAAATGGAAATTCACACCACAATAAGGTATCACCTTACACCAGTTAGGATGGCCAACATCCAAAAGACAAGAAACAACAAATGCTGGCGAGGATGCAGAGAAAGGGGAATCCTCCTACACTGCTGGTGGGAATGTAAATTAGTTCAACCATTATGGAAAGCAATATGGAGGTTCCTCAAAAAACTAAAAATAGAGGTACCATTTGACCCAGGAATTCCACTCCTAAGAATTTACCCAAAGAAAACAAGATCCCTGATTCAAAAAGACATATGCACCCCCATGTTTATTGCAGCACTATTTACAATAGCCAAGATATGGAAGCAACCTAAGTATCCATCAGTAGATGAATGGATAAAGAAGATTTGGTACATGCACACACTGGAGTATTATTCAACCATAAGAAAAAAACAAATCCTACCATTTGCAACAACATGGATGGAGCTGGAGGGTATTATGCTTAGTGAAATAAACCAGGTGGAGAAAGACAAGTACCAAATGTTTCACTCATTTGTGGAGTATAACAACAAAGCAAAACGAAACAGCAGCAGACTCACAGACTCCAAGAAGGGAACAGCAGTTACCAAAGGGAAGGGGTTGTGGAGGGTGGGTGGGGAGGGAGAGAGAAGGGGATTGTGGGGTGTCATGATTGGTATACATGGTGTGTGTGGGGTCACGGGGAAGACAGTATAGCACAGAGAAGACAAGTAGTGACTCTATAGCATCTTATTACACTGATGGACAGTGACTGCAATGGGGTGTGGAGAGTGACTTTATAAGATGGGTGAATGTAGTAACCACAATGTTGTTCATGTGAAACCTTCATAAGATTGTATATCAATGACACCTTAACAAAAAATAAGTAAATAATAGTGCCATAAGAACTGTTTTGGAAACCCATGCTAGCTGTCTGTATTAATCAATCTAATCATTAATTCCCAGATATGTTTTTCTAAGAATCACCAGCTACATTACGAAAAAGAAGAACCAAAGTTAAGAGAAGAAGAAAAAGGAATTCTGGAAAGCAGAACAGAACTTCAGGAGTCAAAACACGGAGAGTCTATAATGAGAAAAAGAAAAGACAAACTTCTTGGAAATTAAAAATTACTGAAATAAAAATTATTGAATGGATAGGATAAACAGAATATGAACAGCTAAAATCAAAATGATGATCTGGAGGTTAAGATGAAGGAAATGTCTCTGAATATACAGCAAAAAGAAGGAGGTGGAAAATATGAGAGGCAAGTTAAGAGACATGGCTAATAAGCACAGAACATGTCTGATAGAGTGAAAAACAGTGTGGCATATGCTACTGGTTAAATCCACTCTCCTCCTTTTCCTTACCAAAAGAATCCTAGTCTCATTTAGAAAGGCAATGTGTCCTACTTAAAAAGTACACTTTCCAGTCTTTCTTATAAAAGGGGTATAGTTGATGTATAAGAGGAAGCCTGTTGGAGATTTCTGGGAAGGTTGTACCATCCTGATATAGGCTATGTCTTTTCTCTCTGTTGCTTCCTCTTTCTCCCTGCCTAGAATGATGGTGTGATGTTAGAGCTGCAGCTAATATCTTGTAACCATGAAGAAAAAACTGCAGCCTTGACATCACTGGATTACCAAATCAATGTTGGCAACTACTTACCTGGACTTCCTGTTCCATGAGAAAAAAGTAAACCCTTAATTTGTAAAGCCAACGTTTAGTCAAATTTTTTGTTGCAGTTACTCACAATCCATAACTGACACAAAGAGACAATGGAGGGAGAAAAATAAACAAAGAACTACTCAAAGAAAATGTCCCTGACCCAAGGAAAGGCAAAGGTCTTCGGACTGAAAGAGCCAACTGAGTGTTCCACAGACAAGGGGAAAATAAACAAAAAGAAACATATCTAGACAACTATGACTGACATTTCAGAACTCCAATGATAAAGAGAAAATCTCAACGCTTCTAGAGCAGAAAGTGGGTTTATCAACAAGAATCAGACTGGCTACAGACTGCTGTGATTGCCAGAAACAGCAATGTCTGATAAGTTATCAGGATACATAACTTTTTTTGTATCTCATACCTACCCAAATCATCAATCAAGTCTGAGGATAAAATAAAAACATCTCTGGCATGTAAGAATTCAGCATTAATAACAAAAAACAACCATATGATAAATGGAAGCATTAGCATATTACTAATAACAAAGAACTTTAATTTCCCTACATACCCAGTCTTTCTGGTTAAGTTTAGCTGCTTCATTATATACTTCAATGGCAGCTTTATGTTTTCCCAAAAGAAATCTGTGAAAGAAATACATTTTCTATAATTAACTCAAAGCTTTTACAAGACCAACCCCACTAGTCCTGCATTTGACTCAGATGCCACCCAGCAGAGAAGTCTGGGAGCCTCTTCCCTATGAACTGGTTGTGCTGGTTTGGCAGTGAGGTTGCTCTATACCAACAACAGAAGTTTTCTTGGTAGGGACTGCACTGGTAGTTGTTCTGGGGCATTGGTCTCATTCTACACCATTTTCTAGAATTTTTTTTCCACAGCATGTAGACCAAAGAAGAAAGAAGTGAAATCATATGCCAGTTAAGCAAAAGCTGCCATCATATATCATCAGCATCTATTAGGAACATGCCCTTCCCTCCCAAGCCTACGTCTCTTTTCCAGATACTGAATAATGATTCTGAAGAGAGAGGGGGAAACCAGGCTCCACTTAAACCAGTAGAGGCATGAATGACAACGTAGTTAAGAAAGTGGGGATAGGAACAGCATGGAACACTTTAATACTCTGGAGTATCAAATACAAAGGTATTAGTATACATAACAGCTTATGAAGACTTTGGAGGTTGCTTGCATCTAGGAGCCTTCAAGGCATTTGCTCAACCTACTATGTGTCACGTATGCTAAGTGTTGAAACAGTAGATAAGAAAAATCCCATGGGTTGTCAATAAGATTAGGGGATGAGGTCAGATGTCACTATTTATATGATAAACATCAGTGTTCATCCATCAAACCAGAATATACAATGTTTGAGATTGTATATTCACAGTTCCTTTATACTAGTTTTCTCATTTTTTCAAATTTCAAAAGTAATTCACATTCTTTAAAGTGAATTATACCTACTAAGCAACTTTCCCTCTATGTATCAGGCTGATCAGGCTGCCAGAAGTAGCTTCTGCTTGAGAAAACACTTTACATGGTTTTCTTTTGAGTGCCCAAGGGCCTCCAGGCTGCCAATACTCACAAAGATCTGGCCACCTGCTTGAGGTTATCAGCACACTGAGGGCTCAGAACAGCACATGTCTGAAAGAGTTCTAGTGATTCTTGGATATTTCCTTCCAGGCGAAATATCAGTGCTGCCAAGAAAAAGAAAATACAGAAAATAAAATCGTGTTCTGGGAAAAATGGAATGGAGCCTGGTATCAGAAAACTCAGAAAAGAGGGGAATGGGAAATCCTATCAAAGAAATTCTTCAGACAATTGTTATCTGTAATACAATCAGATATAATTTCAGATGGTTTAAAACAAGTAGCAAAGTTGTTAACAAAGTAAAACCTTTTCTAATAAGGTAACTCAAACCCACCTACTCCTCCACTCCCAGCATCCACCACATAGATAATCAGATGCCTTGCAAATTATTCCACAAACTCTTCATAATAAGAACATTCTTGGACTTCCCCATGAGATGCTCTATTTATCATGACAATTCTGACTTTCACTTGGTAATTTTTCAAAGTGTATACTCAAATGGGGCAAGTGCAATCAGTACCCTAAGTCCAACAAGAAGATTCTGCCAAAGAATACAGTAATGTTTCAGGCATAGTTTTCAGTATACAATCAATCAGAATCAATAATTTTCCCAAGGCCTAAGTTTTCAGAAAAAAATTCTATATTAATCTTGAGACTACAAATGAATGGTAACAAAGCCCTTCATTTACAACAAAGTGAAAAAGAAAGCCCCTGGAAAATCTAAGAATGCTACTTTTGGCACTAAAGAGTAAAATTTCAGTCAGTGGTTCCTATATTTGGTTTCTGTTTAATTTCATTTATTATCTGCTTTATCCTGTATATCTCTAGGCTTCTTTCCTTCATCCTGACTCACCTTACAAAAAATAAGGTAAGCCTTCCTCATCTCTTTTAGCCTGAATACCAGGAACCCTTCCAAAAGCCTCTCCTAGGCCCAAACTGCTGAATGAGGCAGGAACCACAACATTCATTCTAGAAAACACTAGCCAGAAACTAGAAAAAGGGTGAAAGATTGTAGCAAAAATTTTTTTTAACAGAACAAGTCATTTCTGAGGTCAAATCCAGCACAAGAATTATGGGCCAATCTCAAAAAAACAGTAATACTGAGTAAGACCTTTGTGGAACATCTACTTAAATTTAAGTATTTCCTAAGTTGTTTCACTCTTTTTCCAGAACCTAAGTAAAGAGTTCAATCTTCTAACAAGAACAGAAGAAATATATGTCTTACCTTGGACATAAATAGCATATTCACATAACCCCTGAGTCTCCTGAAGCTGTTCTCTGATAACAGCCTGAAAAAGAAGAAGAATACTTCTGAGTAGTGGAGAAGTGTCTTGAAGTGTTTTTAAGAATGGGTAGACATAGACAAGGAGCATATTTTAAGAAATGTGGGATACCAATAATTACTAATAAAGTAATTATTTGGAATTTTTTAAAATCTCAACTCTCTTGTTATGATTACTTATTCTAGAACAGGGGTCAGCAAACTATAGGACACAGGCCAAATCTGACCTATATAGCCTATTTTTGTACAGCTCTCAAGCTATGAGCAGTTTTACATTTTTAAAGAGTTATTTAAAAAATAAGAGAAGATGAAGAATATGAGACAGAGACTACATGTGGCCTAAGATACCTACCATCTGGCCCCATACAGGAAAAAGTTTGCCAGCTACTATCTAGGATCTAAGTGGGTAAGCTAAGAAAAATATGGAAAGATTTCCAAGCAGCTAGGGGCTCTCTGATGAGCAAAATACAGGCTCTACCTTCCCACTATGATGGGCTAAGCCTAGGGTGCTATATAGGAGATCAGAGAGTATCAGGGAGGGCTTTTCAGAGTAAACAGTTTCAAATCCTATGTTGGCAGGGGGTAGAGAAGCTGAGGTGGTGAGGAGAGTCAGAAAGAGAAGGGCTTTGAATGCCATGCTAAAAAGATTGAGGGCAATGGGAAAATTTGGGTAGTTTGACATGGGAAGTAATCTGATTATATTTGCTCTATAGAAAAATCATTTTTGGAGCACTGCTGAAAACAGATGGAAAAGAGACAAGATTAGAGAGGCAATGTTTAAGAACTCTAAGAATTCTTGTGGTAACTTAAATAAAAATGATGGGACATGGAGAGGGGAAAAGGTGGACAATTTCAAGAGATAGTAAGAGAAGAATCTCCAGAACTTGATGATTACCTATACTGTATTAGGGAAAGTGAGTCAGGGCATTCTGACACAGACAGCTGGGTGAAGGATGGTACTTGTCCCTGAGACAGGGGAACAAAAGGAATAGGTTTGAAAGGCAGCAGATAAATTCAGTTACAAAAAAGGTGAATTTGAAATGTCTATGAAATATTCAGTAGGTATCAGACTAGTCTAAAGTTCAGGAGGAAGTATATGGAATGAAGAGAGAGGAAGGGATCGAGGATAGGACCTAGGAATCGCCCCAACTCTTAAGAAATAGGCAGAACAAGAAAAGCCAAAAACAGGAAACAGAGAAAGTGGTCAAAAAAGGAAAAGGGAAAGAACGAAAGGACAATATCACAGAAGGAAAGAAAGAAACTTTTCAAGATTCATATTTGTACTAAACGTTGCTAGTTCTATGCATTGCCACAGACACAGGTGCCACAGATATAAATTTAAAAATACAACCTTAGAAGCATTACAAAGCTCTGTATGCCAAAAAAGACAATACCAAGGATATATGTTGTATGCTAATACTACTGTTTGCCAGCAAGAATTATATATATGTATATATGACATATATATAGTATTTAGTATAGTATATATAGTATAGAGTATACAGTTTATACTACAGTATATAGTATATAATATAGTGTATGTTACCAAAGATACAGACATTTAGAAAAAAGGAAATACAAATGGTTTAAATATACAAAGATGCGCAAGTTCACCATAAGAGAATTACAAAACAAAACTCAGTGAAATACCATTTTTCACCTATTCAGGGATCAAAAAATTAAGTACTATGCTGTGTTGAACATCTGCCCTCCACTACTGCACCAAGCCCCAGAGAGTGGCTGCTCCATTAGCCTGGTCTTGAAATAAGAAGACACATGGAACATACCTGAACATGACCCACGACTTTTAGTCAAACCCAGCTGGCCCACAGCCAATATGAAAGCCCATGAGCAATAAACAAATGTGTGTTGTTGGAGGCCACTGAAATATAGGGTTTTTTTTTTTTGAGCAACATTATCATAGCAAAAGCTAACCGATACATAAACTGTAGGGAGAGAGGAATTCACACATTATTAGTGGGATATAAACTGTCACAAACTCCATGAGACAGACACTGTTAGCTACCTAATCAAACCAGCCTCTCATTTTCTCTGTCATTGCAACCTCTCACCTTGCATGCTTCATAATCCTTACGGATATAGTGGAGATGTATCAACCAGTTCTGCTTCTCCAAAATAGGGAACTCTGGAGCTGGTAGCATATTTTAACAAAATAAACAACAGTCATTGTTAGATTTTCTCCCTTAGCATTGTCCTCATGTCTAAACTAACCACAGCATATTGCAGTTATCACATTAAATTCTTCATGCTGCTAACCATAAAAATATAGTGCATCAAAAATTATAGATTAAACAAAGAGATATTTGTCCTGTATTAAACACTGCATATATGCTTCGCTTCGGTTTTTGTGGCTTATAACATCAGTGTCTCAAATGCTAACTTAGCCTGAAAAAAAAATCATTCTGTCTCCTCTCTCTCCCCACCGCCCTGGTTATGGAAGGTGAATTAGAAGACTTAGTAAGGAATATTTCAGGAATGTTCTAAAAAAACACACACACACACACATTTTTTATATTTATAAAATATAGTGTATCACATCTGATAGATCGAGAACCAAAAATAGTTAAATACAGTTTTAGCAATAGCTCAAATGTAAAAACACTACACTACTGCCCAGGAATGAAAAAAAATCTACAAGTCATTGAAAATGATAAACTATAAAATGAATTACTATCTCTTTGAATGCAGAAGTTTAAAATAAAGATAAAAATTCATTATGGAATTACTTTTTCACAGAAACAAGGAGGAGAAGGATTCATATCAACCTCAGAACAGTGGCAATCTCAAGGAAGGGAGATGGAGCAATGGGATTAGGAAAAGACAAAAAGGAGACTTCAGCTCTTTAATGCTTTATTTCTCAAAAAAAAAAGTTCTAAAGTATACATGGCTAAATTGCTTTATTTATTAAATTTGGCCAGTGAGTACATCAATATTGTATTTTTAATGCACTTTAAGACATGCTTAAGATAGCCCCCGATTTTTGAAAATGTAACACAAAGGGTACAGCAAGGAAAGAGAGGGAAATGATTTGTATTCATTTGCAATCACTCCATTCCAGAACCTTAGGAGACATATCAACAGAAAACCTAAGACTTTTACATCCACAATATGACAGGACAGAAAAGCTGAAACCCATAATTAATGTTGCCAGAGCACAAAAATTAAGAAGTAATCCTTCCTTTTCCTCCCCAAGAACAGGAAATATCAATGGAATTTATAAGATGAAATTATGACAGGAAGTATGGATATGATTTTATATGCCAGATGAAGAAACAAAAAAAAAGATGACCTGTTCAGCAATTGGCTCTTTATCTTCCAATTACCCACATTCTCGGCATGGGGCCACCCTTCTTCTATTCAGCAAGGACCTAGGTGAGATTACTGGATGACTTTTGCTTTCTCCCTTCTCTTCCCCCAAGCCCCGTTAATCATCAGATCTTGGCCATTCATTTTCTGTCTAACCACTTCCAGAATTAAATTTCCTACAAAAGGCCATACAAATCACCAAGTTTAAGGGCTTGTATGTGTGTGTGTACATGCAGATAAAGTGCGAAAATAAATACACCATAATGAATAGTTCTGGGACAGGTGGCTTACTGAGAAATCTTTGACCAAGTCTCAGTTGCAGGGCCTATCCCTCTGTGATCTACCCTCCAAGAAGAAAGAGTAAAAGTGAAGGAGACACTGAACCCTTTGAATTTACATATCACTAAACATCATTGCTTCTGTAGCATAAAAGATTATAAAATGCAAATTTGAGTCTTGCCTATTATTAAAATTTCACAATAGAAGATGAGTAATTTTTTGCATTCCCTAGGCAAAGAATGGAGAAAAAAAAATGTTCAACTTGTAAGGTAGCTTAATTGCCCAGAGGCTCATGAAATGGAGCCTCTGGATTAGAAGGGAAGGCACCACAAACCCAAATGCTTAAATGTCATTTCACATTCCTGGAGATATAGTTTATCTAAAAGCTAAAAGAACTGTAGCATCATCAAAGACTTTAGAAATCATTTCAGAGTTCCATAATCATTCTATTATCAACTGTGTGATCTTGGGAAATTTACTGTTTCCTCATCTATAAAATAGAGGCTCATTCATTCATTCAACAAATATTCACAGAGTACCTACCATGTGCAGGGGACTGTTCTAGGCCCTAGGGATACGGGGGACAGGGGGAATGGAGAGTACTAGCACAAGGAATAGGTGATAATCAAACAAGTTACATATACTTATGAGTGACATTTTTCTATGGAAAAAAAGCAGGGAAGAGGGACAGGTAGTACAGGGTAAGGGATTACATTTTTAAATAGGAAAATAAGAGAATAAAGTATTCTTATAGAGTTGTGAAGATCAATGACAACATATATTAAGAGGTTCAAATAGTGTCTGGTACATAGTAAGGCCAAAAGAAGTATTTAGCTATTGCTGTTATTTTTATCATCATTATTAATTTTAAAGATGAAGGAATTCTGGATGCCTTAGAAAACCCTAGTTTATGAAGCCTGAATTTAGAATTTTACCTGTAAATGTGTAAGTTGAATTTCTTAACATTGCAAATCATTGCTCACGCCAATTCCCCTTACAGACAGGGATACTGGTTCTCATATGCTTTCACAAGTATTATGAGAATTACCTATATGAAAGATCCTCTAAAAAAGATAGGCATGTAAGTGCAAAGTAGAGCCTGCTCCATTTTATAGCAGAGCATGGTGGTCATCACCAAAGCTACACTTCATAAGCCTCTATTACCACAGAGGTCAGGTGGCCTGCTGATGAGGAAGACAAAGTAATGCCTTTCAGCTGGCTGTAAAAAAGACCTTGCTCCCACACTGCCCCCCCTCACCTCACCCACCCCACCATCAGTGAAGACAAGGTAAAGCCTTTCAGCTGGATGTATGAACACCTCATTCCTATCCCAGCTCACACACTGCCCCTCCACCATCATGGAGGCAGTAGGGGTGGAAGGGTGGCAAATTGGCAACAATGCTCCCTTGGTCCTTCTCTTCTCCTGCCCCCATTCCACTCTCTTGTGACATCTCTTCTCCTTTTTTCCTCCTCTAAGGATGTGACAGGCTTACACCTTAAACAATTCCATAACCAAATAAACACAACATTTGCCCTAGTAATTTGCCCTAGGTGCTAAGTTTCCTTAGGAATAGCCCTAACTCAAACCTTTACATTAAACTTTGATTAAGTTAGGGAATAGCAAGCTGGATACATGAAGGCCGAGCAGAAAATTATTATGCTTTGAATTTTTAGTTGAAAATTTTTCTAAAATGACTAAGGCTTTGGTAAGCACATTATAAATGAACGCTTTGATAAAGGATCTCTTCCAGGACTAGCAGATGTGTAGCACATAGACTTTTTGTATGTAGACTTCCAGTTTTGATTCAGTACTAGCCTTCTATAGGACCTAGAGCAAGTTACTTAACTTCTCTGGGCTTCCATTTTTCCCCCTATAATTTTCACTAGAAAACTGAAAAAAAAGGAAGTGATCACTCAGTAAATGTTAATTTCCTCAAGTTATAAGAAGAATTGTAACACTTTTCTACCTTGATATAATACTTGGGACATCAAAAGATATATCTTGAAAAGAATGTAAATATAAGACAATTTTATTACTACCAATTTGAGCTCTGTATTAGTCGGGGTGTAATGAGGAAACACAGAACCACTTGAAGATAAAACTGAGGGAGTTCAACGCAGTGAACAGGTCATGGAGGAAATGAGAGAGGCTCGACAGGGAACAGTGAGGCAAATCAGAGGTTAGAGTGGGAGCAAAAAAGCCACTACCACCTCTAGGCTGTAGGAAAAAGGAAAAAAGGTATTGCTACCAGTATCCAAGGCTGGAGTCACCTGGAGGAAGCTGAAAACAAGATGGGCTAACTGGCGGAAGCAACAGATGATATGTTTCCACAGACCACCACAGTCTTCCAATTTCCCAAGCAGAGAGAAAGAGGGGCTACCCCTGCTCCTCCTCCTCCCTTCTGCCCTCCCATCTCCTGCCAGGTCCTCCAACTTCCTAATCGAGCCAGAACCTGCTGACCCAGGACCCTGGGAAGGAATGAAGCCTGCCAGGGTCAGCTCCTCACAATACACAGCAGAGAAGGAAGGGTGAGAACTGGATCTGCGGACAAAAGGTCCAGGATCAGCAGAAATACCAACTCTGTTCAGGTACAGAAATGATGATGAAGGAGGAAGAGGAGACAACTGAATCGGTACTCACCCAAGGACACATGCTAGAAACTGCCTTTTATTATTATTATTACTATTAAATTATTTGCTATCCAACTTGTCTGCTTCTTATGAGCTTGCAGTGGGATGAGGAAGAAAGAAAGAAGTCATAGAAAAAGATCAATTATAGTTTCACTATATATCCTAGAGTATTTAAAATTATTTTACTTCCTAATATTGAAACTTAATACTTAATTACATCTTATTCTTTTTAGGGATGCCTCGATATATGTGTGTATCCCCCATATGTATTTTTATATATATGATTTCATATATATTTATATATGACTACCTAAATGATATAAATGTATATAATATGTCATTTATTTATACATATATTTGATATGTATATATTACACCACTGAATGTTCCATGAGGCTAGTGATTCATGCAATTCAGGGACTATTCCAACATTACAGATGAGGACATTAAGACTCCAGAGGTTAAGTAATCTGCCCACATTCAACAGCCAATTAATGGAAGAAGCAAGACTATAATCCACATCTCCAAGGTTCTTCATTAAACTACAGAAAGTTTCTGCCAGTTGTGAAGAACTTTCCAATTTTCAAACAAGTGTTTGGGCTGTCAACTAGACATAACTTGGCAACAGAAAATTAATACTGATTTTCAAGTTTTTCTATTTTTAAAAATAAAAGCAGAAAAGGACTTTCAATCTGTTAAAGTAGCAAGATTTACAAATTAAAAGAAAATAATTAGTTGGGTTTTTCAAATACATATTTACAGTAAAACAAAATTGAAAGAGTACAGAGAATATTATAAAAGACCCTCTGAAGTCCCCCTTTTCATTAGAGGTGAATAATTTCTTGAATATTTTCTAAGGAATTTGATGGTTACATCACATATATAAGTCATATGGCTGGCCAAATGTACATGTGTACATGTATACAAAATAGATTATATTAAATATACTTGGAAACTGTTTGCTTATATCTACTGGACCTAAATATATCCTTCCTAGTGACCAGCAATCCTACTCCTAGGTACATATGTATACCCAAAAACCAAGTACAAGACTTCACAGTGGCATTATGCATAACATCTCAAAATCAAAGTATCCCAAATATTCATCAAAAGTAAAATGAGTAAGTTAGGGTATAGCTGCACAATAGAATACTATATAACAATAAAAAATACCAAAAGATATTAAGAACTACATACTGAATGATTCCACTTCTATTAAGTTCAGAAGAAGGCAAAATGGGCCTACATGATATAAGTTAGATACAAGTAACCACCTTTGGAAAGAGTGGTTAATGACTGGAGAGGACAGGAGGAAGGCTTCTGGTATGCTGATGGTGTTCTGCATCTTAATCAAGATGGTGATTACATGAACATGTTCCCTTCATAAAAATGTACTGAGCTGTATAATTATGATTTATGCACTTTTCTGTATGTATACTCCATGTCAGTTAAGAAGTGTCAAGAATCAAATTAAACACCTCAATCAAAAATTTATTTCTGCTATACCAATGCAAAAGAGGAGGGAGGGGGCATGCAACTCAGTCTGAGAGTAAGGGCCAGAGTTCCTAGACAAGGCACAAAAGGCATTAATCATAAAAGAAAAATGTTAATAAATCGGCCTTCACCAAAATTAAAACTTCTGATCATCAAAAGAAGCATTAAGAAAGTGAAAAGGTAAAGCACAGGATTGGGGAAAAAATTCACAATACATATAACAGACAAAGGATTGTATCCTGAATATATAAAGAATTCCTAAAAATCAATTTAAAAATAGGGAAAAGAACACTTCTTTCAGAAAAGATCGATGACCAATAAGTAAATGAAAAGGTGTTCAACATAGTCAGTCATCTAAATAATGTGAATTAAAGTCACAATAAGATACTATAACATATTCACCAGCATGTCTAATATGAAAAAGACTGACAGTACCAAATGTTAATAAGAGTTTACAGCCTCCAGAACTCTCATAATTGTTGCTACTAGGGTAAAACTGTACAACCACGTTGGAAAACAGTTTGAAAGTTTCTCATAATGATAAAACATACACTTTACAATTGACCCAGCAATCCACTCCCTAGGTACTTACCTATAAAGAAATCAAAACATGCCACACACACATGTAAATAAATGTTCATAAAAGCTTTTATGTAATAGTGAAAAACTGGAAACACACATGTTCATCAACAGAACTAAAAGAACAAATTAGTGATATATAATAGTAACATGGATAAATCTTAAAACATTATGTTGAGTAAAAAATGCCAAAAGCTAAATGGTACATTTGGTACTGTCAGTCTTTTTCATATTAGACATGGTGGTGAATATGTTATAGTATCTTATTGTGACTTTAATTCGCATTATTTAGATGATTTTAATAGAAGAACAAATTAGTGATATATAATAGTAACATGGATAAATCTTAAAACATTATGTTGAGTAAAAAATACCAAAAGCTAAATGGTACATTTGGTACTGTCAGTCTTTTTCATATTAGACATGGTGGTGAATATGTTATAGTATCTTATTGTGACTTTAATTCGCATTATTTAGATGACTAGTTATGTTGAACATCTTTTCATTTACTTATTGGTCATCGGTCATTTTTTTTGTGAAAGAAGTGTTCTTTTCCCTTTTTTTTTTGCAATGGTGACATATTTTTATTAATCAAATTGACAAAATGCTTTTGAAAAAATGTTAATACCCTGTGTAGTAAGGGTGTGATAGAGGAATGTATATACTTATTAATATCAAGAAAGAGCATAAATTGGTACTTTCTGGACTGTAATTTAGCAATCCATTTAAAAACACTTAAAGATATACATACTCTTTGACACAGAAATTCTCGAAGTTTATCTTAGGGATATAATCCTGGGTATCCCAAAAGATTTTACCACAAGGAATATTTATAATGGAAAAATTAAAACAGCGTGTATTTTTCCAATTGACTGATTAAACCAAAATACATGCATAACATGGAGCACTGTGCAGCCATTAGAAATGACATAAAGGAAGAATAGTTTTAGAAAAGGGAAAATATTTTCATCATATTAAGTAGGAAAAAGTGGGTCGTAAAACACCCTGTGAAATGGGATCAGTCAAACCCAATCTGACAATAAGTTATTACCACTTAAGCCAGCCTCAGGAGGTTTCTCTCTAAACTTTAGCTTTCACATTTCTCCCACGTCTCTAGATACTTGTTGAATAACAAATGAAGCATCAGGTAAGGGGATTCCTGGAGAATTTCTTTGATTCCCCCAGGACAACTGCCTGGTACAGTACTAAGCACAGAATGTGAGAGCCGCCAAATCAGTCACGACAAAAAATTCTAAGATTGCTGTCATAATTTCCATGCCAGCTGTCTCAGCCACTGATTATATTAAGCAGTCAGTTTTTACTCTCTTGAGTATCTACCCTGGCCAACAACTCTGGATCAATAGGACCAACTGAGTTGGCATTAAGCCATTTGAAATGTGAACTAGGAGAACTCAGACTTTTCTGTCAAAGCCAGCCTCCGACTTTGTGTCCTAGACAGACAGCCTGTGCTACAGGACACCAAACTACAGAAAGAGTACACACAAGTGCAGAAGAGTCAAGGGACTGAAAAACACAATTCCGGGACTGTAAAGAAGTCAGGGATTAAGAATTTTGATGCTGCTGTCCATTATTTTTTTTTATTATTATCATTAATATACAATTACATGAGCAACATCGTGGTTACAAGATTCCGCCCATTATCAAGTCCCCACCAAATATCCCATTACAGTCACTGCCCATCAGTGTAGTAAGATGCTATAGAATCACTACTTCTCTTCTCTGTGCTATACTGCCTTCCGCATGCCCCCCCGCCACTACATTATGTGTGCTGATCGTAATGCCCCTTTTTCCCTTTATCTCTCACTTCCCACCCATCTTCCCCAGTCCCTTTCCCTTTGGTAATTGCTTAGTCCATTCTTGGGTTCTGTGAGTCTGCTGCTGTTTTGTTCCTTCAGTTTTTGCTTTGTTCTTATACTCCACAGATGAGTGAAATCATTTGATACTTGTCTTTCTTCACCTGGCTTATTTCACTGAGCATAATACCCTCTAGTTCTATCCATGTTGTTGCAAATGGTAGCATTTGTTTTCTTCTTATGGCTGAATAATATTCCATTGTGTATATGTACCACATCTTCTTTATCCATTCATCTACTGATGGACACTTAGGTTGCTTCCATTTCTTAGCTATTGTAAATAGTGCTGCGATAAACATAGGGCTGCATATGTCTTTTTCAAACTGGGCTGCTGCATTCTTAGGGTAAATTCCTAGGAGTGGAATTCCTGGGTCAAATGGTATTTCTATTTTTAGTTCTTTGAGGAACCTCCATACTGCTTTCCACAATGGTTGAACTAACTTACATTCCCACCAGCAGTGTAGGAGGGTTCCCCTTTCTCCACATCCTTGCCACATTTGTTTTTGTCTGTCTTGTGGATGGCAGCCATCCTCACTGGTGTGAGGTGATATCTCATTGTGGCTTTAATTTGCATTTCTCTGATGATTAGCGATGTGGAGCATCTTTTCATATGCCTGTTGGCCATCTGAATTTCTTCTTTGGAGAAGTGTCTGTTCAGCTCCTCTGCCCATTTCTTGATTGGATTATTTGCTTTTTGTTTGTTCAGGTGCATGAGCTTTGTATATTTTGGATGTCAACCCCTTATCAAATATGTCATTTATGAATATATTCTCCCATACTGCAGGATGCCTTTTTGTTCTACTGCTGGTGTCCTTTGCTGTACAGAAGCTTTTTAGTTTGATATAGTCTCACTTGTTCATTTTTGCTTTTGTTTCCCTTGCCCAAGGAGATATGTTCATGAAGAAGTTGTTCATTTTTATATTCAAGAGAGTTTTGCCTATGTTTTCTTCTAAGAGTTTTACGGTTTCATGACTTACATTCAGGTCTTTGATCCATTTCAAGTTTACTTTTGTGTATGGAGTTAGACAGTAATCCAGTTTCATTCTGTTACATGTAGCTGTCCAGTTTTTCCAACACCAGCTGTTGAAGAGGCTGTCATTTCCCCACTGTATATCCATGGCTCCTTTATCGTATACTAATTGACCATATATGCTTCATCGGGACTCTCTATTCTGTTCCACTGGTCTATGGGTCTGTTCTTGTGCCAGTACCAAATTGTCTTGATTACTGTGGCTTTGTCAGTAGAGCTTGAAGTTGGGAAGTGATATCCCCCCTGCTTTATTCTTCCTTCTCAGGATTGCTTTGGCTATTCAGGGTCTTTTGTCATTCCATATGAATTTTAGAATGATTTGTTCCAGTTCGTTGAAGAATGCTGTTAGTATTTTGATAGGGATTGCACCGAATCTGTAGATTGCTTTAGGCAGGATGGCCATTTTGACAATATTAATTCTTCCTACCGAAGAGCATGGGATGAATTTCCATTTATTAGTGTCCTCTTTAATTTCTCTTAAGAGTGTCTTGTAGTTTTCAGGGTATATGTCTTTTACTTCCTTGGTTAGGTTTATTCCTAGGTATTTTATTATTTTTGATGCAATTGTGAATGGAATTGTTTTCCTGATTTCTCTTTCTGCTAGTTCACTGTTAGTGTATAGGAATGCAACAGATTTCTGTGTATTAATTTTGTATCCCACAACTTTACTCAATTCAGATATTAGTTCTAGTAGTTTTGGAGTGGATTCTTTAGGATTTGTTATATACAATATCATGTCATCTGAAAACAGTGACAGTTTGACTTCTTCCTTACCAATCTGGATGCCTTTTATTTTTTTGTATTGTCTGACTGCCGTGGTTAAGACCTCTAGAACTATAGTGAATAAAAGTGGGGAGAGTTGGCATCCCTGTCTTGTTCCTGATCTTAGGGGAAAAGCTTTCAGATTCTTGCTGTTAAGTATAATGTTGGCTGTGGATTTGTTGTATATGGCCTTTATTATGTTGAGGTACTTGTCCTCCATACCGATTTTGTTGATGACAGTTTTTATCATAATGGATGTTGAATTTTGTTGAATGCTTTTTCAGCATCTATGGAGATGATCATGTGCTCTTTGTCCTGCTTTTTGCTTGATGTAGTGGATGATGTTGATGGATTTTCGAATGTTGTACCATCCTTGCATCCCTGGGATGAATCCCACTTGATCATGGTGTATGATCCTCTTGATGTATTTTTGAATTTGGTTTGCTAATATTTTGTTGAGTATTTTTGCATCTATGTTCATCAGGGATACTGGTCTGTAGCTTTCTTTTTTTGTGGTGTCATTGCCTGGTTTTGGTATTAGAATGATGCTGGTTTCATAGAATAAGTTTGGATGTATTCCCTCCTCTTCTAGTTTTTGGAAAACTTTAAGGAGAATGGGTATTATGTCTTGTCTAAACCTCTGATAAAATTCAGTGGTGAATCCATCTGGCCCAGGGGCTTTGTTCTTGGGTAGTTTTTTGATGACCAATTCAATTTCATTGCTGTTAATTGGTCTGCTTAGATTTTCTGTTTCTTCCTTGGTCAGTCTTGGAAGGTTGTATTTTTCTAGAAAGTTGTGCATTTCTTCTAGGTTATCCAGTTTGTTAGCATATAGATTTTCATAGTATTCTCTAATAATTCTTTGTATTTCTGTGGTGTCCGTCATGATTTTTCCTTTCTCATTTCTGATTCTGTTGATGTGTGTAGAGTCTCTTTTTCTCTTAATAAGTCTGGCTATGGGTTTACCTATTTTGTTTATTTTCTCAAAGAACCAGCTCTTGGTTTCATTAATTTTTTTCTATTGTTTTATTCTTCTCAATTTTATTTATTTCTTCTCTGATCTTTATTATGTCCCTCTTTCTGCTGACTTTGGGCCTCAGTTGTTCTTCTTTTTCCAGTTTCAATAATTGTGTATTTAGACTATTCATTTGGGATTCTTCTTCCTTCTTTAAATAGGCCTGGATTGCTATATACTTTCCTCAGGACGGCCATTTTGACAATATTAATTTTTCCTACCCAAGAGCATGGGATGAATTTCCATTTATTAGTGTCCTCTTTAATTTCTCTTAAGAGTGTCTTGTAGTTTTCAGGGTATAGGTCTTTCACTTCCTTGGTTAGTTTCATTCCTAGGTATTTGACTCTTTTTAGATGCAACTGTGAATGGAATTGTTTTCCTGTCTTTTCCCTATTATTAAATTGGACTGTTTTCTTGTTGATTTTTAGGAATTAATTGTATGAAATTCAAGCACAGACAAAATTAACTTACAGGGACAGATCAGAATGATGATTCTCTCTTAAGAAATTAAAAGGAGGATTGATCAGAAAGAGACATGAGGGAACTTTCTGTGTGGTGAAAATGTTTAACTTCATCTCAGTGATTATTACATGAGTGTATATGTCAAAATTCAAGAGTTAATGAATTAAGATTTGTTTATTTTACTAGCATTAGGGAAAAATTACCTTCTACTTGAATTAAAAGTTAACATTGTTCCTCAAAAAAAATTAAACAAAATTACCATATGATCCAATAATTCCACTCCTTGAATATATACCCCATAAAACTGAAAGCAGGGAGCAACTTCTCCAGTTGCCATTAAGGTGATCAGCCCTTCCAAGGGAGCTAAGGCCATGTTGGAGTGAGGCCCTCCATTCATCCTGCATAGCATAAGCCTGGCAGCCACCAGCCCAGATCTTTCACCTCCATCTACTAGGCTCTCATCCTGCACAACAATGATGGTCATGGAGGATAGGATCAATGCTCTCATTAAAGCAGCTGATGTAAATGTTGAACCTTTCTGGCCAGACTTTTTTGCAAAGATTCTAGCCATCATTGCCATGGAGTGCCTCAGCTGCAACAGAGCGACTAGTGGAGCTGCCCCAGCAGGAGGTCCTGCCCCACCACCACTGCTGTCCCAGCTGAGAAGAAAGTGAAAGCAAAGAAAGAAGAACCTAAGAAATACAAGGATAACATGGGTCATGGTCTTTTTGACTAAACCTCTTCTGTAACATTTTCCATAAAAAGAAAAACTCCTAAAAAAGAAAAAGAAGGGACTCAGATACTTGTATACCAATGGTCATAGCAGCATTACTGAAAACAGCCAAAAGTTGGGAACAACCCAAATGTCTATCAATAGATGAATGGATAAACAAAATATGGGATATGCATACAATGGAATAGTATTCAGCTTTTAAGAAGGAATTAAATTCCAACACATGCTACTACATGGATGAACCTTGAAGACATTATTGCTAAGACACTAACCTAAGCCAGATACAAAAGGACAAATATTGTGTGATTCTACTTATATAAGTTACCCAGACTAACTAAATTCATAGAGACAGAAAATAGAATTGTGTCGGATAAAGAAAATGTAATACACACAAACACACACACACACATAATGTAATATTACTCAGCCATAAGGAAATTCTGCCATTTGTGACAGATGAACTTGAGGGCATTATGCTAAGTGAAATAAGTCAGAGAAAGACAAATACCATGTGATCTCACTTACATGTAAAACCGAAAAAAAAAAAAACCCAAACTTATAGATACATAGAGAAGACTGGTGGTTGCCAGAGGTGGGGGGCAGAGTTGGCAAAATGGGTGAAGGGGGTCAAAAGATATAAACTCCCAGTTATTAAATAAATAAGTTCTGGGGATATAATGTACAGCTTGGTGACTAAACTAAACAATACCTTACTGTATTTATCAAAGTTGCTAAGAGTAGATATTAAAAGTTATTACACAAAACTACTTCTTGGTAACTATGTGAGGTGATGATGTTAACTACACTTAACCGTGGTAATCATTTCACAATATATACATCTATCAAATCATCAGGTTGTACACCTAAAACTAATAAAATATTGTATATCCATTATATCTCAACAAACTGGAAAAGATAAAGTAGCAAAGATAAAAGAAAGTAGCAGGATGGTTGCTAGGGGCTGGGGAGGGAAGAACGGAGAGTTAGTGTTTAATGAGTACAAGGTTTCCGTTTGGGAAGAAGGAAAAGTCCAGAAATGGATGGATTTTTCAGAAATGGACCCACAGAAATGTGAGGGTTGCAGAACAATGTGAATGTACTTAATGCCACAGAAATATATTCTTAAAAATGGTTAAGTGACAAATTTCATGTTATATATACTTTACCACAATAAGAATAACAATGCTCAGCTTATCAATTTAATCAGCTGAGTGGTAGGCAAAAGCTAGATTATAGCAGACTAAGAAAAACAAAGTTGGAAATACGGAAACAATTAAGATAGTTTCAAAAAGCAAATCAATGTAAGTCATTCACTACCACAGTAGAAATAGTGAATGAGATAACTGTTTATGAAAGATGCTGTGGAAACAATTTCATGTGGATTATAAACTGAATAAAAACACTTAAACTACCTTCTAACTCTACAATTCTGTATACACAAAAACTAAAACATAGGGAAAAGAAAAGATATTAATGAAGCCAAAAGCGTGTTATCTATAAAATCATCATCAGGAATGAAATGTATAAATATTAACTTGTCTGTAGAAGAAAATGGTTATATACAGTAGAGCAAATTACGTATTTCCAGAATATGTGTAACATTCCCAATATCCACAATTTTCAGATTATTTAAAAATTACTGACATATAAAAATACTCCACGGAAACAACCCCCAATGTCCATCAACAGATAAACTGATAAACAACTGTGGTACATACAGGCAATGGAATGCTATTTAGCCTTAAAAAGAAATGAAATTCTCTACAACATGCTACAACAGGGATGAATCTTGAAAACATTATGCTAAGTGAAATAAACCTGACACAAAAGAGTATTATATGATTCTGTCTATATGAAATATCTAGAATACTCAAATTCATAGAGACAGGAAGTAGAATAGAGGTTACCAGGGGTTGGAGAGGAGTTATTATTTAATGGGTGCAGAGTTTCTGTCTAGGGTGATGAAAAAGTTTTGAAAAGTAGATAGTGGTGATGGTTATACAACATGGTGAATGTAATTAATGTCATTGAATTATACACTTAAAAATGGTTAAAGAAATACATTTTATGCATATTTTGCCACAATAAAAAAATTCTTCTATTAAAAAATACTCTGAGATCAAGAAAAATAAATACTCAGAGATTTAAAAAATACTCAAACTGAGATCAAGTTTCTCACACAGTAAATATACTGCCTCAGGAATGCAGACATACTGGGCTATTGCCACCATAAAATGGGTAAGTTCTTCAATGGAGACTCCTTTAAGGAAGGAAATACATCCATGAAGTAAATCAATTCACTCACCTCAATGATGGAATAAGGTCTGCAACTGAAAGTCACCTGAGATCGTATCATGGGGAGAAATGAAGAGGACTTAAGTAGCCCCATGTAGGATATATTGTCCCAGAACGATCAAGCAGTTCTGATAAACAATTCCAAATAAGAAGTTGCTTGTTCTTGAAAAAGTCCTGGTATATTTGGACAAAACTCCCAAAAAGAAAGTTGTTTGGGACTCATTACCCTTTAGACTAGAATCAAGCTAGGCAATGGGCCTCTCAAACTGAAAAGGGAAATGGCGATCGGGGGACATAACATCCAAATCTAAACTCAGAACTTCTCAGTTAAAATGCCTTTGCCTAATACTTGTTTAAACAAAAACAAAAAATACTCACTCTGCTTGCTAATCCAACCTCTGTGTGAATTCTTCATGTTAAATTTACCAACTTCCTGCCTTCTACTTTCAAGTATCCTACTATTTAATCTGAGCAGTGGTTCTCAACCAGAAACAATTCTGCACCCCGTGGTACATTTATCAATAGCTAGAGACATTTTCAATTGTCTCAACTAGGCACTGCCATTTTTTTATTTTTGGTATCTTTAACATACAATTACATGAGCAACATTGTGGTTACTAGATTCCCCCCATTATCTACTAGGCAGAGGCCAGGGATGCTGTAAACATCATAAATTATACAGGACAGCTCCCACAACAAAGAATTAAAATGTCAACAGTGCCAAGGTTGAAAATATCTGAGCTAGAGGTGAAAAAGACATCTAAGGATTTCACAGTGAAATGTCAAAGTTTTTCATTCAAAATATTACTTTGATTTTTGTCAATTATAATTCATTAATCCTTGAAGCTGTTATTTTCCTGTTTTCTTTATACTCCCCTACATTTTCCAAATTTCTGTAATTTTGATTTTCTCATCAGAAATCATAAACTTATATTTCAAAATAAAGACCATTATCACTTCCTTTTTCTGTAATAATCTATTTGCCTAAAGACAGTTTGCCTTCAGGCTATGTCTTTATTTTTTCAACCCACATTTTATCCTTTATTGCTCTAACTAGGGCAGGTGTGTTTACTTGGGTTTACTGCACCATCTTAACTCAAAGTCCAATTTGACATCAGGAGAAATAACTGATTCATATTAAAATTTTATACAAAACAAACTATTTTATGATATCCTATTCTTCAACCAGTTTATATACATACAATATGAAATGTGTTTCAGATATTTACATTATTTAAATAGCAAAATTTTTTTATCATAAAAGGCAGAGGGAAGTTAAAAGAAGTAATCAGTAGCAGTACTACAAGCAAAGAGAATAAACACAGATGCAGCGTACGATGCTGGAAACAGAAATGGACTAGAATGGCTGCTAATTCCTAAAACCATATTGTGAAGGAGGAGGAGGGAGGGCTGTCAGTTTCCTGTGCATCCTCATTTGCTCTTGTATCCTTATAATACTTACACCACTTACTTATCCACCTGTCTGTGCTTTACAACAGGTAATGATTATTCTTGACTCCTCAAAATTCATTCCATATCAGTTGATTAAATTAAACTAATAAATGATAGTTCTGTCTTCCTTGCCCATGACTTTGCCTATCAACTTAGTCCAATGAAGATAGTATTGGAGGTTCTGGGGGAAAAGGCTTTTTTGTTTTTAAAAGAATCATGGGGGGTTGACATCCAAAATATATAAAGAACTCACACACCTCAACAAACAAAAAGCAAATAATCCAATTAAGAAATGGGCGGAGGACATGAATACACACTTCTCTAAAGAAGAAATTCAGATGGCCAACAGGCACATGAAAAGATGCTCCACATCACTAATCATCAGAGAAATGCAAATTAAAACCACAATGAGATATCACCTCACACCAGTGAGGGTGGCCAACATCCAAAACACAAACAACAACAGATGTTGGCGAGGATGTGGAGAAAAAGGAACCCTCCTACACTGCTGGTGGGAATGCAAATTAGTTCAACCATTGTGGAAAGCAGTATGGAGGTTCCTCAAAAAACTCAAAATAGAAATACTATTTGACCCAGGAATCCCACTCCTAGGAATTTACCCTAAGAATGCAGCAGCCCAGTTTGAAAAAGACATATGCACCCCTGTGTTTATCGCAGCACTATGTACAATAGCCAAGAAATGGAAGCAACCTAAGTGTCCATCAGTAGATGAATGGATAAAGAAGATGTGGTACATATACACAATGGAATATTATTCAGCCATTAGAGGAAAACAAATCCTACCATCTGCAACAACATGGATGGAGCTACAGGGTATTATGCTCAGTGAAATAAGCCAAGTGGAAAAAGACAAGTATCAAATGATTTCATTCATCTGTGGAGTATAAGAACAAAGCAAAAACTGAAGGAATAAACAGCAGCAGACTCACAGAACCTAAGAATGGACTAACAGTTACCAAAGGGAAAGGGATTGGGGAGGATGGGTGGGAAGGGAGGGATAAGGGGGAAAAAGGGCTATTACAATTAGCATACATAATGTAGTAGGGTGTGGGGCGTGTATACGGGGAAGGCAGTATAACACAGAGAAGACAAGTAGTGATTGTATATTATCGTACTACGCTGATGGACAATGACTGTAAAGGGGTATGTGGTGGAGACTTGATAATAGGGAGAGTTTAGACACCATAATGTTGTTCATGTAAATGGACATTAATTATAGCAAAAAAAAAAAAAAAACCAGTCTACACCAAACACTGGCAAACAAGTAGGGAAGCGAGAACCTGCAAACTGCCAAAGGAAGTTTCAACTGCTACAACCAGAGTGGAGAACCATTTTGCAGCTACCTAAAAAAACAAAACAAAACAAAAGTATCTCATGGAGAGATACTTAGAGACTTACACAAATATCCTGTTCCTTATCAAACTTTCACTCACTACTTTTAGCATCCATTGAGGAGTCTGGCATGAATCAATTATTACTATGATATGGTTACCAAGTGGTAATTTTCTAATTCTATTACTGCTTCTACTAATCTTATGATGAACTATTCTACAGTTTCCAAAAATTCTAAGTTTTTCCTTCTCTTTCCCTGATTATTTATTAGTATATTTATATCAGTATAGACCAATGTATTTTCATTTTATTCAACATGCTATATTCCATGACTATTAATTGTTTGAGGTTTAAGTTGCTCCACAATTGGCCAGTGTACAGTAAAAGCCCTTTAAAACCTCTCCTGTGCCTTTTTGACAAATCCCCATCACTCCATAAGGCATCCCTTACTTTCTGGCAAAAGATGTTCCAGGAGCAACTTGTACTTTGCTAGTCTTAGCCATGGAACAGGCATTTCTTCATGGAACTCCAGTTTTTTCTTTTCTTTAATCAATAACAGTATACAGGAAATCAAGATCTGGGCAATAACTGTGCTCACTGCTCCTAAGGTGTCATTGTTGCTATCTTTTCTCAGCCAACAGAAGTAGAGAAAAAAAATATATATCCTTTATCTATGTACCTGTGTTAAAAAACCTGAGTTCAGTACTCCAATTCCAATCCAATCCACGAGAGTTTCATCTTACCTCTCCCCTTTCTGTATTATGTAAATCTCTTATCCAACAGTAAAAAAAGTTGACTCCAATAAACCACAGTATATTTGCTTTTGATTGTATTTTATTTTTAAGTTTTCTGTTTTCCCAATTTTTGTTCATATAAATACACAACTCCAAAAGTCCAAACTACACAGAAAGACCTACTTAAAGAAGTATCACATCCACCATCCTTTCCCACATTCCCATGGAAGGTACTGTGTGGGAAAATAATAATCTCATTTGTTTCTGATATATGCTGGTATTTCTTCTTGCAAAAATAAGCACATACATATTTTTTAATTCCCTTTCATTCTTATAAAATGTAGCCAACAGAAAATACTCTTTTGTACTTCCTTTTTTTTTACATAATTTATTTTGGAAATCATTCTGTATCAAATTATATTGCTTATTCTTTTTTATAGTTGTATAGTACTCTATTACATGGATATACTACTTTATTCAAGCGCTCTCTTATGTATTGGCATTTAAGTTGTTTCCAATATTTTACAATCACAAACAATACTGCAATGAATAATATTGTGAATAAGCATTTGTTTATTGTCAGAGATGTATCTTCAGGATAAAGACCTAGATATGTGATTATGGAGTTTTATTAAATACTGCCAAATTCCCTTCCATAATTTAGATTCCCAACAATGTAAAGATAGTGCCTGTTTCCCACAGCCTCACAAACTGAATGTGCACTCATAGTTTTAAATTTTAGCTATCCTATAAGGTGAGAAACAGTATCTTAGATGTAATTTTATTTTATTATGAGCCAGTATGAACATTTTTTCATATGCCCAAAGATCTTTATATTATGTGTGTTATGTATGTGTAAATTGTGATTGCATTTTATCTTTCTATTGAGTCTTCGTCCCCCCAACCCAAGTTTTAAGAGTTCTTTATAGAGATATTACCCATTTATATGTGGTATCCATTACAAATATGTTCACCCAGTATGCTCTGGCTCATCTCTATTTGTTGTGCCTTTTGCCATGCAAAAAAAAGAATTATGAAGTCATAATTTATCAATGTTTTAGTATCTCTGGCAACATTTTCTTTTAGTACTTGTAGTTATGCACTTTATATCTAGATTAGATCTCTAACCCATTTGGAGTTTATTCCTGTATATGGTGTTAAGTATAAATCTAATTTTTTCTTTATCAAAATGGCTCTCAGTTGTCCCTGCACCATCTGTTAAAAAGTACATCTTTACTCCAGTAATTTGACATGCCATATACTTAATCATATACTAAACTGATTACTATTCATCAATAAAAACAAATTCAAACACAAAACACGGATAAATCTCAAAAACATGTTAGGTGAAAAAAAAACCACTCAAAAGGTTACATAATGTAATGATTCACATTCTGTAAGAGATGAAACTACCGGAAGGAAAAAAAAGATCAACGGTTGCCAACAACTGAAGTGGAAGAAGTGGTTTACTACCAAGTCAAGGTGAATTTTTGAGGGTGATTATGCTATTCTATATCTTGGTTATGGTAATGGTTACATGACTATTTTCATTTGTCAAAACTCCCAGAATTTTATACCAAAAAAAGTAAATTTCATTGTATGTTAACTATACACTAAGTACCATGCAAACACCAGTCAAAACAAAACTGGAATAGTTATATTATCTTCAGAAAAAATAGTCTTTAAACAAGAAATATTATCAGGGATAGAAGAAGGACAATACATAATGATAAAAGGGTCAACTCACCACGAAGTTAAACAATCCTAAATGTATATGCCCAATAACAGATCGTCAAAACACACAAAGTAAAAATTGACAAAGTAGACATAGCCAAATCCATAATTACAATTGCACACAACACTCTTCTCTCATTCAGTATATCAGTATCTTTTCAGTAAGGATGTTAATATCTGTATTAATCAGTACACAGAAGAACTTGACCTAACTAATATTTATAGAATACTCCAACAGGAACAGAATACATTCTTTCTAAGGCACACAGCACATATACCAACAAAAAGCACATTCTGGGCCATAAAACAAACCATATCAAGTATTCTCTCTAGCCACAGTAGAATTAAACCAGAAACCAATAACAAAAAGATACCTGGAAAAATCCCCAAATATACAGAACTTAATCAACACATTTCTTAATAGTGCATGGGTCAAAGGAGAACACAAAGGAAATTTTAAAATATTCAGAATTATGTGAAAGTTAAAACATAACATTGGAAATGCATATGACCCAGTTAAGCAGTGTTTAGAGGGAAATGTAAAGTACTAAATGCTTATAAGACAAAAGAAGATCTCAAATAAATGATCTAAGTTCCTACCTTAAATGGCAAAAAGAAAAGCAAATTAAACACAAGAAAATACTAGATAAGTGCAAAAAACAGTGAAATTGGAACAGAAAGGCAACAGAGAAAAATCAAATCAAATCAAAAGGTGATCAATAAAATTCACTGAAAAGATCAATAAAATATATAAACCTCTAGCCAGACTAATAAGAAAAAAAGCAAGAAGACATAAACTATCGAAATCAGAAAATGACAAAAACACCATTACACAGCCTATAGACATTAAAAGGAAAATACAGGAATATTATAAATTTGCCACTAAATTTGATAACTGAGATGAAATGCACAAATTCCTTTGAAAGAAAAACATTACTAAAGCTCTCTATGTATCTATAAATCTCTAAAGAAATACATAATCTAAATAGTTGCAGGTCTACTAAAGAAACTGAATTTGTACTTTAAAACCCTCCAACAAAGAAAAATCCATCCTGGATTACTTCACTGTCACATTCTAGCAAACATTTAAGAAATAACAAATTCTACATAAAATCTTCAAAGCAATAGAAGAGGAAATAGCTCTCAACTTGTTCTGAGGGCAGCATAACCCTGATACCAAAGGTAGACAAAAGTACTGCAAAAAAAAAGAGTACAAACCAACATCCCTCATGATTACTAAATCCTTAACAAGACATTAGCAAATTGAATCTAGCATATATAAAAAGGTTAACACATTCTGACTATGTGTGATTTATCAGAGGAATGCAGGTTTGGTAAAACATTCCAAAATTCAATCAATGTAATTGATAAAATTAGATAAAATTATTGGTTACAAAAGCCAGAAATTAAGGGTAGATTAAGAGCAGGTGCCTGTGTTATCAACTTGCTGAAGTCCAAAGGTATCATTTATATTGTACTCACTGTATTCTGCATGTGTACAATATATGCAAATGTGTGGAATGGTTGCCCAAAAAGTAATGCAACCTTGAGGATATGAAGAGACACTTCTCCAAAGAAGAAATTCAGATGGCCAACAGACACATGGAAAGATGCTCCACATCACTAATCATCAGGGAAATGAAAATTAAAACCACAATGAGATATCACCTCACACCAGTAAGGATGGTCACCATCCAAAAGACTAAGAACAACAAATGCTGGCAAGGATGCGGAGAAGGGGGAATCCTCCTACACTGCTGGTGGGAATGTAAGCTAGTTCAACCATTGTGGAAAGCAATATGGAGGTGCCTCAAAAAATGAAAAATAGAAATACCATTTGACCCGGTAATCCCACTCCTTGGAATTTACTCAAAGAATACAACTTCTCAGGTTCAAAAAGACATATGCATCGCTATGTTTATCGCAGCACTATTTACAATAGCCAAGAAATGGAAGTAACCTAAGTGTCCATCAGTAGATGAGTGGATAAAGAAGATGTGGTACATATACACAATGGAATACTATTCAGCCATAAGAAGGAAACAAATCCTGCCATTTTACAACAGCGTGGATGGAGCTGGAGGATATTATGCTCAGTGAAATAAGCCAGGTGGAGAAAGACAAGTGCCAAATGATTTCCCTCATTTGTGGAGTATAACAACGCAGCAAAATTGAAGGAACAAAATAGCAGCAGACTCACGGACTCCAAGAAGGGACTAGTGGTTACCAAAGGGGAGAGGTGTGGGAAGGCAGGTGGGGAGGGAGGGAGAAGGGGATTGAGGGGTATTATGTTTAGTATACATGGTGTGGGGGGTCACAGGGAAAACAGTGCAGCACAGAGAAGGCAGACAGTGAATCTGTGGCATCTTAATACACTGATGGACAGTGACTGCATTGGGGTATGGGTGTAGACTTGATAATATGGGTAAAAGTAGTCACCACATTGTTTTTTCATGTGAAACCTTCATAAGAGTGTATATCAATAATACCTTAAAAAAAAATTATGCAACCTTGAGCTGGACTAACAGAAATAAAAGTTCCATATGAAAAGCATATCTTCCAGACATTTCACCTGACCCTATTCACACCATACCTGGAATATCCTATTTTGTCCTGAACTCCATACTTCCAAGAGAGCTAACAAATTTTACCAGAGGATGAAAGCAATGGCAAAAAAAGTTCTAAACATTTAATATGAAAGAGTTGAAGAAATTGGAAGAACTTAACCTTGAAAACAAAGGACCTAGGGAGCAAACACTACACTAATTATTCACTTATTCTTTATGTCCTGAAGACTGTCAATTCTCTCAGGGCAGAATTCATGCCCTAGTTATCTTGTCTTCCAAATGCATATCACTAGTCTTGGAACTTGCTAAGTACTCATGTGTATGCAGAGTTCAAGAACAGGAAAAACTAGACTTTAATAATAGAAATCAGAAAGTGCTCTGCAGTGGAGAAAGGAGAAAGAATTAATTGGAAGGGACACTTCAGCACTGTTAAATTTTATAGCTCAACTTGTCAAATGTGTCCCTCTTCCCTATAAATTTTGCATCTCATTGCCTGAACTCGGCATGTGCCAATTTTTGATGAGTGTATATTAATTACAATTCTCCTGGAATGGGAGTAAATAAAACTAAAGTTTTACTCCAGGAGGAAGCATGGAAAGAATTTGAAGAGACAATCACAATACCCACCAGCCCCACCTATTAGACAAACCACCCCAGTGATTACATGAAGTGACAGGTATCACAGCAAGATGATTCTCATGTCCAGAAATGATATAGAAAATATCAACAATTATGTTGGAAACTGGCAAAATTACACCTAATGTTCACAAATAATCTAAATTATAGATTACTGCTTTCAATGAAACATGTGTTCCTGAAAAACTCTTTAAGAATAAATTCTGAAAGGCCATCATATTTTCCAATGACTTGCCCTATAATTTCAAAGAGTAGCAAAAAGACCCCAAGTAAACTAAACAATTTACTGACAAAATCAACCTTAAAACTCTTAGCAGACAACAGGAAAATCTATGCTGCAAAAGGATGTATAGCCTGGTAACTATAATTCAGGTATGCAGACAAGAGCTACGTATAAGACCCCAGGCAAGATATGCCCCTTCCACTCAACCTTGGCTTCCTCATCTAGAAAATAATAAATAATAAAATAGATTATCTGTTCTGTTAAATAAAAAATTCAGGTGTTTTCTAGCCCGATGAGTAGCAAGTGCACCCAGTCCCTTAGATGTCGGAAATTTTTCAATATAGTTACCTATGATCTGAGGCAAATTTAAGACTTTATAGGTTAACAAATGAAGGAATCCTGTTCCTCTAAATAAAATTTAAAATAAAATAAAAATGTAAATTAATTAGAACATTAACAAATAAATATAAATAAGATATATATCAGATTTTTAAATGCAGCTCTGTACAACATAGGTACTCACTAGATAGGCTTCAAGACTCAGTTTTCATAAAAGTGCAGTTATTCAACATATACATAAGGATTATTTGAAGCTTGATATGTAATGTGGGAACTTTTAGTTGCTCTTCCACAAGTAGAAAATGAATACGTATTTACATAAAAATAAAACACCATTTAACTAAACACATTTACAGGTAAAATCAATCACCTAATATCTAATAAAATCTTTATGGTGGAATATTTAGACTATTACTGCTTTTCCTCAAAACTCACATTTTAAAAAGCTCTAATGCATACAAAACAAAGAATCAATAAGGCAAAGATCTGTGCAAATATATACATAAAATGAAATTGCGTACAGACCTTTTTTCAGCCAGGGTTTTTGAGATTTGGCAGATGCAGGAAACTGAGTTCTCTGAAATGAAAGAAGTCTTTGTTAAGGTACCACCATAAATCCTGCTATCTTAAAGCATTCAACTAACCGTAAACAATAGTTCTCCAATAACACAATTAATCCATTAGCCACATACAGGTGTAAATAATTATTTTTAATATGGTTAAAAAACAAATGTCAAAGTGTACTTTTGCTACCCAAACTATTAACAATGTATAATGCATATTTATAATATATATTTATGTACATTGTTAATGTATAATGACAATGCATGATAAAATGTGCACAAATAAATGTACTACGTTCTTAGACACTACATATTATTAGTATTATACTTAATACTATACTTCTCAGCAGCCAAACCAAAAAAGGGGTAATTTTGATAAAAGGAAGCTTATGAGGTCATCTACACAGAAATTTTCTAGTGCTCAATTCTAGGAGGCAATTTCTTTAGAGAGACATTATTTAATACAATAGAATTATGTAATACTTTCTTAACACTGTAACTCTGCAGAAAATCTTGAAGTGGATTTTTCTTATGTCTACCTCCTTTGTTATATGATATGGTATGATATAAGCAAAATTAATGGCTGAAAATTTCTAGAAGTAATGAGACATTAATCTTTACATTTTGGATGCTCAACCGATCCTGACCAGGTTAAATGAAAACAAATCCACTCTTAGATATATCAGAGGGGACCTGCACCCAAGATAGCAAGAAGTTCTTAAAAGCAACCAAAGGAAAAAACATAACAGATTATCTACAAAAAAAGGACAATTAGACTGAAACTGACCTCACAACAATTTAAAATGGAAGATAATATCACATTAAGACATTTTAAGGGAGTTGGAGGAAGACAGCAGAATAGGAGATCACTGTGATAACTTCCTCCCATGTATACACCAAGGAGCAACTACATCAAATACAACTAACTCTAAAACCAACCTGAAGACTGCAGAACAGACTGTTTACAACTGGCAAAAAAGAGCAGACCACATTGAGAAAGATAAAGGGGCAGCATAGCAATCTCTTGAGATCCAAGCCCTTCCCCCATCCCAGCCCACAAGCAGGAGGGAGAGGAACAGTGTGGGGAGCAGATAAATGCTCAGGTACCCGGCACTCTTGGTCCTCAGGATCTGCTCTGGGAAGATGAGTCCCCACTACCATGGGCTTTGAAGATTGGCAGGGCTGGATACCAAGGAGAGATAGAGCACTATGGGGGCCAAGACTCTGGTTGCTTATGGAGGACCGGTATGCTCTGTCAATCCCTCTGAGATCCAAGGCAGAGGCAGCAGTTTGAAAGATCTGGTAGCCTTGAGAAGTCTGCCAGAGGGGCAGGAGTCTGAGGGTGTTGTCTCCAGAGAAGAGCAAACAGGTAGCTGACACCTGTCCGGCCCTCCCTCAGCCCAGCCAGATTCTTGCTAGGGTCAGCTCTGAAACTCTCCACCTGCTCACTGACTCAGCCCTGTCATTCCACTATGGACCTGCCCTATCCAGCATGTTCAAGCCAGCAGTAATCAACAACTGCTGATAGGCAGGAAGAGAGTAGTACCACACACAGTACATCCCAGCAGAAACACCAGACATCACACAAAGGGCACAAGGAAGTTAGCAGTGGAGATCCACCATTCCTGGCAGACAGGCAGAAAGGTGGACCCTCCCCAGAGCCCACAAACAACAGCCACAGCCCAGCCACAACAAAGACCTGGGCTCTGGTGAACAGGGGGTTTGTGCTTCTGGGCATCACAGGACCCATAAAACCACTATTTTCAAGACCAGGAGTCATAGCTGATCTATGTAATACAATGAAAAAACACAGAGACAAACAAAATGAGGAAGCGGAGAAATATGTTCCAAAAAAAAAAAAAAAGAACAAGACAAAACACCAGGAAAAATGATAATGAAATGGAGATAAGCAATCTTCCTGATAAAGAATTCAAAGGAACAGTCATAAAAATGCTCATTGAATTGGGGAAAAGAATTGACTATCTCAGCAAAAACTCCAACAAAGAGATGGGAAGTACAAAAAAGTCATGTAGAGCTAAAGAATACAATAACTGAAATGAAAAATACAATACAGGGAATAAAGAGTAGGCTACAGGCAGCAGAGCAACGTATCAGCAAGCTAGAAGATATGGTAGTGGAAAGTAACCAAGCTGAGGAACAGAGAGAAAAAAGAATTTCTAAAAATGAGAAGATGCTAAGAGAGCTTTGTGACAACTCTAGACAAAACAATATTTGCATAATAAGGGGTCGTCCCAGAAGGAGAACAAAGAGACAAAGGGGTAGAAAGTCTTCTGGAAGAAATAATCGCTGAGAACTTCACCAATCTAGGTAAGGAAATAGATTTTCAGGTCCTGAAGTGTAGAAAGCCCCTAACAAGATGCACCCAAAGAGGTCTACACCAAGACACACAGTAATGTACGGCGTAGAGTTTTTTTTTTTGTCATTTTATGGTAAAAACTAAAGCTAAAGAGAGAATCTTAAAAGCAGCAAGGCAGACAGTTACTACAAGGGGAACTCCATAAGACTATCAGCAGATATCTCAGCAGAAACTTTACCAGAAGGGTGTGGCATGAAATATTCAAAGTACTGAAAAGGAAGAAACTAACAACCAAGAACTCTCTACCCAGCAAGGTTATCATTCAGAATTAAAGAAGAGATTTATAAGTTTTCCAGATAAACAAAGGTTAGAAGAATACATCACCACTAAACCAACCTTACAGGATATGTCACAGGGACTTATTTAGATGGAAATATGTTTAGTTTAAATGCTTTTCATCAGTGACAGTAAACCTATGGTAAATGTAGTAAATCATTTACAAAGCAAGCATGAAGCTCAGAAAACAGAAGTAGTAAAATCAACTATACACAAAACTAGTCAAAGGATATACAAAATAAAAAGATATAGATTATGACATATACATAAATTGTGGAGGAGGAATTAAATAGTACTTTTATAATGTGTCTGAAATTAAGCAACCATCAATGTAATATACACTGTTTTATATATAGGAAACTTATATGAACCTAATAGTAACTACAAACCTAAAACCTGTAATAGATACACACGCATAAAAAAGAAAGGAATCCAATCATAACACTAAAGAAAATCATCAAGTCACAAGGGAAAGGAGCAAGAGAGGAAGAAAGGAATAGAGGAACTAAAAAAACAACCAGAAAATAACAAACAAAATGGTGCTAAGTACATACCTATCAATAATTTCTTTACATTTAAATGGTCTAAGGGAACCAATCAAAAGACATAGGAAGGCTGAATGGAAAAAGAAACAAGACTCATCTAAATATGCTGCCCGCACTATTTACAATAGCCAAGATATGGAAGCAACCTAAGTGCCCATCAGTAGATGAATGGATTAAGAAGATGTGGTACATATACACAATGGAATATTATTCA
>JAQQAC010011331.1:8821400-8888796 GCA_029783875.1 Phataginus tricuspis | reverse complement strand
AAAAAAAAAAAGCTGAAGGAACAAAACAGCAGCAGACTCACAGACCCAAGAATGGACTAACAGTTACCAAAGGGAAAGGGACTGGGGAAGAAGGGCGGGAAGGGAGGGATAAGAGGGTAAAAGGGGCATTACGATTGGCAGACATAGGGTGGGGGGGCACGGGGGGGACTGTACAGCTCAGAGAAGACAAGTAGTGATTCTCATCTCACTACACTGATGGACAGTGACTGTAATAGGGTTGGTGGGGGGGACCTGATGAAGGGGGTAGTTTAATCATCACAATATTGCTCATGTAATTGTAGGTTAATGATACTAAAATAAAATAAATTGTAAAATAAAATAAATAAATAAATAAATAAATATGCTGCCAACAAGAGACTCATTCAGACATAAAGATACATATATACTAAAAGTGAAGGGATAGAAAAAGATATTCCACACAAATAGAAGAGAGAAAAAAGCAGGAATAGCAATACTTACATCAGACAAAACAAACTTCAAAATAAAGTAACACGAGACAAAGAAGGACATTACATAATGATAAAGGGATCAGTCCAACAAGAAGACATGACAATTGTAAATATCTATGCATCCAACATCGAAGCACCTAAATATATACACTGACCTAAAGGAAGAAATTGACTGTAACAAATTGACAGTAACAAAGTAATACTGGGAACTTTAACACACCACTTGCATCAATGGATAGATCACCCAGACCGAAAATAAATAAGGAAACACTGACATTGAACAACATATTGGACCTGATGGATGTAATGTAACATTCCATCCAAAAGCAGCAGAATACACATTCTTCTCAAGGTCACATGGACCATTTTTTCCCAGAATAAGTCACATATTAGGACACCAAAAAAACTCTCAATAAATTCAAGAAGATTGAACTTTTATTAAGCACTTTTTCAGACCACAATGGTATGAAATTAGAAATCAATTACAAGAAAAAAACTGGAAAAAACACAAACACATGGAGGTTAAACAACATGTTCCTACATAATCAATGGATCAACAAACAGATGGAAAAGGAAATCAAACAATACATGGAGACAAATGAAAACAGAAACACAACAGATCAAAATATGTGGGATGCAGCAAAAGTGATTCTAAGAGGGAATTTTATAGCATTATAGGCTTATGTCAAGAAACAAGAACAATCTCAAAGAATCTAACTTTACAACTAAAGGAACCAGAAAAAAAGAAAAAGAAAAACCAAAGTTAGGAGAAGGAGGGACATAATAAAGATTAGAGCAGAAACAAATAGAAGAGAGACTAAGAAAAAAATAGAAAAAAAAAAACAGTGAAACCTAGACCTGGTTCTTCAAAAAGATAAACAAAACAGACAAACCCTTAGCCAGACTTATCAGGAGGGAGAGAGAGAAATGACACAAATAAACAAATAAGCAACAAAAAGAAGTTAAAAACAATGCCACAGAAATTCAAATAATTACAACAGAATTCAATTAAAAATACATGCCAATAAATTGGATAACTTAGAACAAATGGAGAAATTCCCAGAAATACACAATCTTCCAAGACTGACCCAGGAAGAAACAGAAAATCTGGACAGACCGATTACTAGAAATGATATTGAACTGGTAATCAAAAAGCTCCCAACAAACAAAAAGTTCAGTACCAGATGGCTTCACGGGTGAATTCTACCAAATATTTAAAGGAGAGCTAATGCCTATCCTTCTTGAAGTATTCCAAAAAATGATCATATCAACAGATGCTGAAAAATCATGACAAAACTTAACATCTAGTCATGCCAAACACTGTCAACAGTGGGTATAGAGGGAACATACACTCTACATTGTTGGGAATCTCAACAAAATAAAAGCCATATATGACAAACCTACAGGTAACATCACACTCAATGGCGAAAAGCTGAAAGCTTTTCCTCTAAGATCTGGAACAAGACAAATATGCTCACATTCACCTGTCTGATGCAACATAGTACTTGAAGTCCTAGCCACACCAAACAGACAAAAAAAAAAAAAAAGGCATCCAAATTGGAAAGGAAGAAGTGAAACTATTTGCAGAGGTCATGATACTATATATAAAAAGCCCTAATGACCCCATTAAAAAACTATCAGAAGAGGAGGGGCTCATGATGGCGGCATGAGTAGGGTGGCAGAAATCTCTTCCCAAAACCATACATATTTTTGAAAATACAACAAATACAACTACTCCTAAAAGAGAGACCAGAAGATGCAGTACAACAGCCAGGCTACACCTACATCTGCAAGAACTCAGCATCTCACAAAAAGGGTAAGATACAAAGCCGTGACCCAAGCACTCCCCCCACCCCAGCTCACTGGTGGAAAGAAAAGAATCAGAGTGTGGAGGCAGTGGAAGAAAAGGATTGCTAAATAACCAGCCCTAGTAATCTTCACTGGGAGCACACACACACTTTACATGGTGTACTGGATATTAGAGAAACGGAAAAGTAAAATCCGAGACAGAGACTGCGAGCGGGTTCCCACAGCTGGCTCCCTGGAGACAAAAGAGAGGCTTTATAAAAGTCTTAAAGGCACAAGGGCTTATCAGCTGGACCAAATCTTCCCGGCCCTGAAGCACCTCACAGCGACAAGCAGCCTGCCATTCATTCCCCTGTCTGGCACTCCAAGCAAACCAGCTGACCCGCCACAGCTGCGGAGCAGCCGTGGAACAGCCCAGCCCACAGCAACCACACAGAGTCTTTTCCCAGCACACAGCCAACCAGGACGGACCCAGAGGCTACTACTCCCAGAGAGAAACTGCCTGGTACAAAGGACCCTGGAGCAAGGTCCAAAACGCACGAAGGGGCACGGTTCTCACAGGAGAACACACCCGGCATGTATGCATCACCCTGCAGGGCTCCAGGCTATCCCGAGGGGAGCCCAGCCCATGGCAGCTCAGGGGATTATCCCAGGGACTGCTCCCGGTGTGCGGGTAAACGGCACAGGAACCATAAGCCACAGCAAAGTCCAGGAGGCACAAAGAGGCACTGTACTCACAGGAGACACACCCAGCATTTCTGCGTCATGCCCACAAGAGCTCAGTGTATTATTCAAGAGACTGGTCCCAGTGTGCGGGTAAATGGCAGAGGGAGCAGAAGCCAGAACAAGGTCCGGAAGGCACGAACAGGTGCCATTCTCGAACGAGAACACATCCGGCACAGATGCTACCCCCCACAGGGCTCCAAGCTATCCTGAGGGCTGCCCTAACCACAGCAGCTCAGGGGAATATCCCAGAGACTACTCCCAGTGTGTGGGTAACCGACACAGACAGAAGAGAAGGGCAAGGCAACCAGCAAGCAGGAAGGGACATTGTTTTCCTAGCTGACATGCGCCACCTGCCTGCAACCACTTCTATCACCATGAAAAGGCAAAAGAATGTGGTCCAGTCAAATATCACTCAGATGACCCAGAGAGAGGGCCTGGTGGGATAGATATAACCAATCTTCCTGAGAAAGAATTAAAAATAAAAGTCATAACCATGCTGATGGACCTGCAGAGAAATATGCAAGAGCTAAGGGATGTAGTCTGGTGGGAGATAACAGAAATGAAACAATCAATAGAAGGTCTTAAGAGCACAGAACAAGGTGCAAGAGACTCTTAATGGAACTGAAATAGAAGAACAGGAATACGGAGAAGCTGAGGCAGAGAGAGACAAAAGAATCTAGAGGAATGAAAGAATATTAAGAGAACTGTGTGACCAATCCAAACAGAACAATGTTCGCATTATAGGGGTACCAGAAGAAGAAGAGAGAGAACAAGAGATAGAAAGTGTCTTTGAAGAAATAATTGCTGAAAACTTCCCCAAGCTGGGGAAGGAAATAGTCTCTCAGACCATGGAAGCCCACAGATCTCCCAACACAAAGGACCCATGGATGACAATACCAAGACATAAAATAATTAAAACGGCAAAGATCAAACACAACGACAGAGTATTAAAGGCAGCCAGAGAAAAAAAAGATCACCTATAAAGTAAAACCTATCAGGCTATAATCAGACTTGTCAACAAAAACCTTACAGGCCAAAAGAGAATGGCATGATATATTTAATACAATGAAACACAAGGGCCTTGAACCAAGAATATGGTACCCAGCAAGATTATCATTTAAATTTAAAGGAGAGTTCACTATTTTAATCCCCTTCAAAACTCACCATTTAGCCTTGCAATTCCCTTTAAGTGCCTCCTAATCTCTCCTCCTTTGTTCCTAATCTGCTGCCACTACCAATAAAGGTGGGACAAATTAAAAAAAAATTTGAAGGAGGGATTAAACAATACCCAGACAAGAAAAAGTTGAGGGAATTTGCCTCCCACGAACCACTTCTACAGGGTATTTTAAAGGGATTGCTCTACATGGAAGCACTCCAAAGGCTAAACAGATATCACCTGAGAAAATAAAATCACAGCAAAGAAAGCAGACCAACCAAATACTAACTAAAGGCAAAAAATAAAATCAACTATCCACAAAAGCAGTCAAAGGAAACACAAAAGAGTACAGAATAAAACACCTAACATATAAAGAATGGAAGAGGAAGAATAAGAAGGGAGACAAATAAAGAATCATCACACTGTGTTTATAACAATAGCCTAAAAAGAGAATTAAGGTAGATGGGTAGATACTAAAGAAGCTACCCCTGAACCTTTCAAGTGGTAATCAAAAAACTACCCAAGAACAAAACACCCGGACCAGATGGATTCACCTCTGAATTCTACCAGACATATAGAGAAGAAATAACACCCATTCTCTTTAAAGTTTTCCAAAAAACAGAAGAGGAGGGAATACTTCCAAACTCATTCTTTGAGGCCAGCATCAATCTAATACAAAAACCGGGCAAAGACCTCACCAAAAAAGAAAATTACAGACCAATATCCCTGATGAACGTAGATGCAAAAATACTCAACTAAACATTAGCAAACCGAATTCAAAAATACATCAAGAGGATCATACACCACGATCAAGTGGGATTCATCCCAGGGATGCAAAGATGGTACAACATTCGAAAATCCATCAACATCAGCCACCACATCAACAAAAAGAACAAACACCACATGATCATCTCCATAGACGCTGAAAAAGCATTTGACAAAATCCAGCACCCATTCATGATTAAAACTCTCAACAAAATGGGTACAGACGGCAAGTATCTCAACATCATAAAGGCTGTATATGACAAACCCACAGCTAACATCATACAAAACAGCGAGAAGCTAAAAGCTTTTCATCTAAGATCGGGAACAAGACAGGGATGCCCACTCTCTCCACTGTTATTCCACATAGTACTGGAGGTCCTAGCCACGGCAATCAGACAAAACAAAGAAATACAAGGCATCCAGATTGGTAAAGAAGAAGTCAAATTGTCACTATTTGCAGATGACATGATACTGTACATAAAAAAACCCTAAAGACTCCACTCCAAAACTACTAGAACTAATATCTGAATTCAGCAAAGTTGCAGGATACAAAATTAACACACAGAAATCTGTTGCTTTCCTATACACTAACGATAAACTAACAGAAAGAGAAATCAGAAAAACAATTCCATACACAATTGCATCAAAAAGATAAAATACCTAGGAATAAACCTAATGAAGGAAATGAAAGACCTGTACTCTGAACACTACAAGACACTCCTAAGAGAAATTAAAGAAGACACTAACAAATGGAAATGCACCCCATGCTCTTGGCTAGGAAGAATAAATATTGTCAAAATGTCTATACTACCTAAAGCAATCTACATATTCAATGCAATCCCTATCAAACTACCAACAGCTTTCTTCAATGAACTGGAACAAATAATTCTAAAATTCATACAGAACCACAAAAGACCCCGAATAGCCAAAGCAATCCTGAGAAGGAGGAATCAAACCGGGGGAATTACGCTCCCTGACTTCAAGCTCTACTACAAAGCCACAGTAATCAAGACAATTTGGTATTGGCACAAAAACAGACCCACAGACCAGTGGTACAGAATAGAAAATCCAAACATTAACCCAAACATATACAGTCATTTAATATTTGATAAAGGAGCCTTGGATATACAATGGGGAGATGACAGCCTCTTCAGCAGCTGGTGTTGGAAAAACTGGACAGCTACATGTAAGAGAATGAAACTGGACTACTGTCTAATACACAAAGGTAAACTCAAGGTGGATCAAAGACCTGAATGTAAGTCATGAAACCATAAAACTCTTAGAAAAAAACATAGGCAAAAATCTATTGGACATAAACATGAGCGACTTCTTCATGAACATTTCTCCCCGGGCAAGGGAAACAAAAGCAAAAATGAACAAGTGGGACTATATCAAGCTGAAAGCTTCTGTACAGCAAAGGACACCATCAGCTGAACAAAAAGACATCCTACAGTATGGGAGAATATATTCATGAAATACATATCTGATAAGGGGTTGACATCCAAAATATATAAAGAACTCACACACCTTAACAAACAAAAAGCAAATAATCCAATTGAGAGATGGGCAGAGGACATGAATAGACACTTCTCTAAAGAAGAAATTCAGATGGCCAACAGGCACATGAAAAGATGATCCACATCACTAATCATCAGAGAAATGCAGATAAAAACCACAATGAGATATCACCTCACACCAGTTAGGATGGCCAACATCCAAAACACAAACAACAACAAATATTGGCAAGGATGTGGAGAAAAGGGAACCCTCCTACACTGCTGGTGGGAATGCAAATGAGTTCAACCATTGTGGAAAGCAATATGGAGGTTTCTCAAAATAGAAATACCATATGACCCAGGAATCCCACTCCTAGGAATTTACCCTAAGAATGCAGCAGCCCAGTTTGAAAAAGACATATGCACCCTTATGTTTATTGCAGCATTATTTACAAGAGCCAAGAAATGGAAGCAACCTAAGTGTCCATCAGTAGATGAATGGATAAAGAAGATGTGGTACATATACACAATGGAATATTATTCAGCCATTAGAAGAAAACAAATCCATACATTTGCAACAACATGGATGGAGCTAGACGGTATTATGCTCAGTGAAATAAGCCAAGCCAAAAAAGACAAATATCAAATGATCTCACTCATATGTGGAGTATAAGAACATAGAAAAAAAAAACTGAAGGAACAAAACAGCAGCAGACTCACAGAACCCAAGAACGGACTAATAGTTACCAAAGGGAAAGGCACTGGGGAAGATGGGTGGGAAGGGAGGGATAAGAGGGTAAAGGGGCATTATGATTAGCAGACGTAATGTTGGGGGGGCATGGGGAGAGCTACACAACTCAGAGAAGACAAGTAGTGATTCTATAGCATCTCACTACGCTGATAGACTGTGACTGTAATGAGGTTGATGGGGGGAGCTGATGAAAGGGGTAGTTTAATCACCATAATATTGCACATGTAATTGTACATTAATGATACCAAAATAAATTATATAAAAAAGAAAAGCCAACAGCTAAAATCATATGTAATAAAATGAAAGAGAAAACACTTTCTAAGCTCAGGAATGAGGCAACAATCTCTATTCTCACCAATTCTTTACATTATCTGGGATGTTCTACCCAGCTATATAAAGCAAGAAAAAGAAATCAAAGACTAAAAGGTTGGAAAGAAAAAAAAAAAAAAAAAAGCAAGACCCATCTATATGCTGCTTACAAGAGACTCACCTCAAACCCAAAGACATACACAGACTAAAAGTGAAGGGATGGAAAAAGATATTTCATGCAAACAACAAAGAGAAAAAAGCAGGTATTGCAGTACTTGTATCAGACAAAATAAACTTCAAAACAAAGAAAGTAACAACAGATAAAGGACATTACATAACGATAAAGGGGGCAATCCAACAAGAGGACATAATCATTATAAATATCTATACACCCAACACAGGAGCACCGACATAGGTGAAACAACTACTAACAGAATTAAAGGTGGAAATAGAATGGAACGCATTCATTTTAGGAGAATTCAACACTCCACTCACTCAAAAGGACTGATCAACCAGACAGAAAATAAGTAAGGACACAGAGGCACTCAGCAACACACTAGAACAGATGGACCTAATAGACATCTACAGAACTCTCCAACCAAAAGCAGCAGGATACACATTCTTCTCAAGTGCACATGGAACATTTTCCAGAATAGACCACATACTAGGCCACAAAAAGAGCCTCAGTAAATTCAAAAAGACTGAAATTCTATCAACCAACTTCTCAGATCACAAAGGTATAAAACTAGAAATAAATTTTAGAAAGAAAACTAAAAAGCTCACAAACACATGGAGGCTTAACAACATGCTCCTAAATAATCAATGGATCAATGACCAAATTAAAACAGAGATCAAGCAGTATATGGAGACAAATGATAACAACAGCACAAAGCCACAACTTCTGTGGCATGCACCGAAGGCAGTACTAAAAGGAAAGTATATACCAATCCAGGCCTATTTAAAGAAGGAAGAACAATCCCAAATGAATAGTCTAAAGTCACAATTATTGAAACTGGAAAAAGAAGAACAAATGAGGCCCAAAGTCAGCAGAAGGAGGGACATAATAAAATCAGACAAGAAATAAATAAAATTGAGAAGAATAAAGCAATAGAAAAAAATCAACGAAACCAAGAGCTAGTTCTTTGACAAAATAAACAAAATAGATAAACCCCTGGCCAGACTTATTAAGAGAAAAAGAGAATCTACAAAAACAGAATGTGAAATGAGAAAGGAAAAATCCTGATGGACTGCACAGAAATACAAAGAATTATTAGACAATATTATGAAAACCTATATGCTAACAAACTGGATAATCTAGAAGAAATGACAACTTCCTAAAAATACAACCTTCCAAGACTGCCCAAGGAAGAAACAGAAAATTTAAACACACCAATTACCAACAACGAAATTGAATCAGTAATCAAAAAACTACCCAAGAACAAAACTTCCAGGCCAGAGGGTTTCACCGCTGTATTTCATCAGATATATACAGAAGACATAATACCCATTCTCCTTAAAGTTTTCCAAAAAATAGAAGAGGAGGGAATACTTCCAAACTCATTCTGTAAAGCCAGCATCACTATAATACCAAAACCAGACAAAGACACCACAAAAAAGAAAATTACAGACCAATAACCCTGATGAACATAGATGCAAAAATACTCAAAAAATATTGGCAAACCAAATTCAAAAATACATCCAGAGGATAATACACCATGATCAAGTGGGATTCATCTCAGGGATGCAAGGTTGGTACAACATTCGAAAATCCATCAACATCATCCACCACATCAACAAAAGATGGACAGAGACCACACGATCATCTCAGAGATGCTGAAAAAGCATTCGACAAAATTCAACATCCATTCATGATAAAAACTCTCAGGAAAATGGGTATACAGGGCAAGTACCTCAACATAATAAAGGCCACATATGACAAATCCACAGCCAATATCATACTTGACAGCAAGAACCTGAAAGCTTTTCACCTAAGATCAGGAACAAGAAAGGGATGCCCACTCTCTCCACTGTCAACATGGTACTGGAGGTCCTAGCCACAGCAATCAGACAAAACAAAGACATACAAGGCATCCAGATTGGTAAAGAAGAAGTCACATTGTCACTATTTGCAGATGACATGATACTGGACATAAAAAACCCTAAAGACTCCACTCCAAAACTACTAGAACTAATATCTGAATTCAGCAAAGTTGCAGGATACAAAATTAACACACAGAAATCTGTTGCTTTCCTATACACTAATGATGAACTAGCAGAAAGAGAAATCAGGAAAACAATTCCATTCACTATTGCATCAAAAAGAATAAAATACCTAGGAATAAACCTAACCAAGGAAGTGAAATACCTGTACCCTGAAAACTACAAGACATTCTTAAGAGAAATTAAAGAGAACACTAACAAATGGAAACTTATCCCATGCTCTTGGCTAGGAAGAATTAATATTGTCAAACTGGCTATCCTAACTAAAGTAATCTACAGATTCAATGCAATCCCTATCAAAATACCAACAGCATTCTTTAATGAACTGGAACAAATAGTTCTAAAATTCATATGGAACCACAAAAGACCCTGAATAGCCAAAGCAATCCTGAGAAGGAGGAATAAAGCAGGGGGGATCTCGCTTCCCAACTTCAAGCTCTACTACAAAGCCACAGTAATCAAGACAATTTGGTACTGGCACAAGAAGAGATCCACAGACCAGTGGAACAGAATAGAGAACCCAGATATTAACCCAAGCATATATGGTCAATTAATATACGATAAAGGAGCCATGGATATACAATGGGGAAATGACAGCCTCTTCAACAGCTGGTGTTGGAAAAACTGGACAGCTACATGTAAGAGAATGAAACTGGACTACTGTCTAACCCCATACACAAAAGTAAATTCAAAATGGATCAAAGACCTGAATGTAAGTCATGAAACCATAAAACTCTTAGGGAAAAACATAGGTAAAAATCTCTTGGACATAAACATGAGCGACTTCTTCATGAACATATCTCCCTGGGCAAGGGAAACAAAAGCAAAAATGAACAAGTGAGACTATATCAAGCTGAAAAGCTTCTGTACAGCAAAGGACACCATCAGTAGAACAAAAAGACATCCTACAGTATGGGAGAATATATTAATAAATGATATATACAAGAAGGGGTTGATATCCAAAATGTATAAAGAGCTCACGCACCTCAACAAACAAAATGCAAATAAGCCAATTAAAAAATGGGTAGAGGAGCTGAACAGACACTTCTCCAAAGAAGAAATTCAGATGGCCAACAGGCACATGAAAAGATGCTCCACATCACTAGTCATCAGAGAAATGCAAATTAAAACCACAATGAGATATCACCTACCAGTTAGCATGGCCAGCATCCAAAAGACAAACAACAACAAATACTGGCGAAGACGTGGATAAAGGGGAACCCTCCTATACTGCTGGTCAGAACATAAACTAGTGTAACCATTGTGGAAAGCAGTATGGAGGTTCCTCTAAGAACTAAAAATAGAAATACCATTTGACCCAGGAATTCCACTCCTAGGAATTTACCCTAAGAATGCAGCAGCCCAGTTTGAAAAAGACATATGCATCCCTATGTTTATCGCAGCACTATTTACAATAGCCAAGAAATGGAAACAACCTAAGTGTCATCAGTAGATGAATGGATAAAGAAAATGTGGTACATATACACAATGGAATACTATTCAGCCACAAGAAGAAAACAAATCCTACCATTTGCAACAACATGGATGGAGCTAGAGGGTATTATGCGCAGTGAAATAAGCCAGGCGGAGAAAGACAGGTATCAAATGATTTCACTCATCTGTGGAGTATAAGAACAAAGAAAAAACTGAAGGAACAAAACAGCAGCAGACTCAGACTAACAGTTAACAAATGGAAAGGGACGGATAAGGGAGAAAAAGGGGGCATTACAATTAGCTGACATAATGTGGGGGGTACACAGGGAGGGCTGTAGAACCCAGAGAAGACAAGTAGTGATTCTATAGCATCTTACTATGCTGATGGACAGTGACTGTAATGGGGTATGTGATCGGGACTTGATAATGGCGGGGATCTAGTAACCATAATGTTGTTCATGTAATTGTACATTAATTATAGCAAAATTTAAAAATTAAAATAAATAAATAAATAAAACCACCTTAGAGTTTCCTGTAAGTAATGAAGTTGGAGATACACAAGTGCATGACCAAACAATCTATTTCCAGGAATACCCTAGAGAAAATCTCAGATCAGAAGACATAAATGTCTCACTCCTCTCACTCCTTAAAAGTTGCACCCTAAGCACTTCACATGCCTTTCCCTAGTCCTGGTCATAGCAGGATTCTTTTTAGTAACAAAATATCAGAAGGGGATAAAAAAGGTTGAATTTACAGAAACAGAGTTGAAAAGTGTTTGCCAAGGGTTGGGAGTGGGGAAAACAGGCAGCAGTTGGTAAAAGAGTACAAGCTTTTAGTTATAAGATGTACAACATCTAAGGACCTAATGTATAACTTGGTGAGTATAGCTGTAATACTGTATTGCGTAACTGAAATTTGCTAAGAGACTAGAACTTAAATAGAGTAAGGTTGTGCCAGTAGTTAGACTGGCTGCACATGGATACAAGTGAACTTTCTGGAGTGATGATTGTAAGTGGGTTGTGGTGACAGTTGTGCAACTACATAAATTTACTAACACTGACCAAACTGTACACTTTAAAATGGGTAAATTTTATGGCATATGTATTATATCTCAACAAAGCTGCTTTTAAAATGCTAAAGAACTTTTTTTAAGTTATTTTAAAATCTAGGATTTTTTTTAACTATAGGGAACATATTAAGAATCTTAAAGGCTCAAAAAGCATCTTTGTGAGTCAGCAATCCTTTCTGCACAAAGTAGAATTCAAATAAATTATAACTTTTCTTGACAAGTCTTTTACAAAGATCTTCTAAAACATTCTGAGATGGAAAGGATTCTACTAGCCCACTCAATCTCATTCATAAATGGGAATGTATACAGAATAAATTCATTCTTTTTTAGTTTTTTCATTTTATGTACTTCTGTGATCACTTATTCATGCAACACTTCATATGTGCTAGGCAGTAATTCTGAGCCAAATCAACTAGTGTATAGTAATTTCTGCTGTTCTGAAAGGTTTAATCTCTTAGTTTATAGGAAGAGATACATATACATCATATAATGGAAATTAGGAAGTTATAAAAATTTTTCTAAGTACAATCATGGAAACTAGAGTTTCTTGCTTGTTCTTCTGTAAGCTCTCTAACCCACTTATATACTTTTAAATAAATAATATAAATATCAGTCCCCAGTTTACCTAAGGAACTGGTAATAATCAGTAGTTTGGATGGCATATTAGTATCTCTGTGTGACACACCGGGTTAGTTTTACTAAATTTTATTGGGATGCATCCTGGCCTCAAGGCCTTTACTAAAGCATTCTTAGATTTTTTTTACTTATGTCTATGTTTAAAATTCTCTCTGTGAGTTTTACGTCTTTTAGTCTTCTCTCCTCCACATGTATATTTCCACCTCTACAGACCTATGGTTTCTCCCTTTGTGTCACAAAATAAATACCATACAATATCTGTTAAAAATAAGACCACAGGCCCCAGAGTCACTTATGCTAAGCCCCATGTCACCAAAGCAAGATTTAGTGACAGTTTTGGCTCTCCCAGAAATGGAATCTTAAATCAGTCAGGAATCACCTGATCAGCACTAGTTAGCTTATCTGCCTAACAGACCCCTACCATCCCCTTTAGAAAGTGGCCTTGCGATAATGAACCTGCTTTTTTGTCTAGCATAACTTCCTTGTTCCTGGTCCCTTCTGCCTATAAAAAAGCCTTTCACTTTGTACAGCAACTCAAGAGTTCCTTTTTGTCTGCTAGACTGGATGCTGCCCATTCATGAAATGCTGAATAAAACCAGTAAGATCTTTAAAATGTATTCAGTTGAATTTTAACACCCCATTCCACAACAAGCTTTTACTTAAATGTATACCACCCACATCAACATTTATAGTTCTAATATTCTTTTTAATGGCTGCATAATATTCCTCAGCATGGACCTTTCAGAAGCCATTCATTACCCTACTAATGGGCATTCACTTTGTTCCCAGCTTTTTACCACTACAGAGTACTATAATAAATACCTTTTCACCATGTGCTTTTATTACATTTCCTTTTATTTCAACAGGATACATACAGTTCTGGGAATGGGATTGTTGAGCCCTTCCAATTATATTACAAAATGCCAGATCACTTCAAAAAAGAACAGAAATCCAAATTTCCATGCAGGAATAACTTGAAAAGATGAAATTACTGTAAATATAACACTGCTAGCACTAAACTTGACAATAATGAAAACAATTAGCTAACTTTAGTTTCAGGTACTAAAGTCATATCAAAACAAAAAAGCCATTCGCTTTAAAATACTATTAAGAGATTCAAAATTACAGGATACTTCTGCCATCACAGAAATCATGAACACCTACCTATACCTGCAATGAACGCTACAGATTACACCTGTAGCAATGTCATGTTACCATTACACCTTACATTTAAGATTATGCTGGTGAAGTATTTTCTTTGGTATGTTTCTAATGTAAAACCTAGCAACACTCGTCATGTTTGGTTTTTTAAATACGTATCTTAAAAATCTTTGCTTTGGCCCTCCTTTTCTGTATTCAGAGTTTTCTGATTACACTAAAACAACTTGATTTCTCTGCAAGAGACTAGAAAACAAACAGGCCCCCTGACTGACAATGGCCTTGCTCTTCTACAGCCAACACTTAATTGTAAAACAGCCAAAGACTGTCTCTCCTGTTTTCCAGAGCGTTTTTCAAAGGGCAATAAATTCCGAAAAAAATAACTAAAGTCATTCTAACAAATGCGCAGAACATGCTTTGAAACCCAATAGTAAAACAACGTAGACAAGGGTGCATAGTTGGAACGTTACAGAAATTAAATCCAATTATGTAGGGACGCCTCAAAAATAACTATTATGAAGTCATCCCATAATACTGGGCTACTTTGTATTAGCAAGTTCTGTGGAGTTAAATCAACGCTTAACTCAAGCTTCAGCTGATTCCCAAAACAGTACTTTTTCCGATACTTAACCACAACAGAGAAACGTGGGCCCATCCCGCGGGCAGAAGACAGTGACGCTGAAAGCTTGCAAACTTCCTCATATTTAATCCCTAATCCGGGCATTAATACAATCTGTGCACAAGTGGTAGTGCACAACCTCCAAACCTCGTGAAACAGAAAAGACGGGGCTAAAGAGCCATTTCTGATGGGAATCTCCCCTTCCATCCAGTGCACCCCGGAGGGACCACAGTCCAGCACAGGCCCAGGGCTACAAAACGTTCAGCCTTGCCCCAGGCTTTCCTGTTCCCGGAGCGGGACTGTGTCGCCCCGCCCGCCCCGAGACGCTCCGGACCGGCTCCGCTGTTCTCCAGGGGCAGCAGCGTTGGACACAGGCCGCCCGCAAACCCAACCCCGCCCGGCCCTGCTCCGCCCCGCCTGGCGGTCGGAGCACTAAACCATCATCCCGGAGCTCACCGTCGCTAGGGTCCCCTCAGCCATCTTGGCTCCTCCCTCCGCTGGGCGGCCGGAAGTTGGGGGTTCGCCGACGACCGGCAAACGGAAGTCGCATGACAGGGGTGTGGGGCGGGGCCTGAGCTGGAGAGGAAGTAGACCCCCGAGTGAAAGGGTTCGCCTGGCCTGTAGTTCTGGAAGCCCGGGAAGGGTTGGTTGCTTGGCTGTAATGGAGCCAGTGAGGGATTGCGCAGCCAGACGTACCCTTCCTCCCGGGCAGCCCCTACCGCCCCAACTACTGTCTGGACGCCGCTGGAGAAACCCAGGACCGCGCTGGAGGTAGTGGCGGGCGGCTGGAGCGCGGTCCTCCCTCCACTTTGCCCCGCCCTGCTCCGACGCCACTCTGAGATTACTTCAGTCTTGCTTCCGCGAGCTCCCCAAACCCAATCCCAAGGGCAGAAAACTTCATTCTCGCCTTACGTAGAAACCTCCTCGTTTCTTGGCTGTCACTACCCAACTGAGGTAGGTACTCGCTTCTTCAGCCCTTCCACTGTTGTTTAACCCAGAGTTTGCAAACGCGCTGCCGGTGGGCTGCATTTGAGCGCAGGCTTGTTTTGATCGGAAATACTAAAAAACCAAGAGATTTCACAAGAAAGCCAAAAATCCGGCCTCGCAATGAATAAAGATCCGACACTGGGCCTGCATTCCTGACTGGCCGTAAAATAGATCTGAAAACGGCTGCGACTGTAGATACTTGTTGGCGTTTTTGCCAGGGTCCGCACTCCCCGCACACTTCATTACCTGTCTGGCCCCCTGTGTACTGAATTAAATGCTTAGTCTTTGCAATGGGTGATCTTGGAAGTACGTGTGGGCTTTGGAGCCAAACATGAGTTCTGGACTTCACTACTGCATGACCTGAGTCAGTCATTGCTTTGAGCTTCAATCATTCCAGTACAGAGAGCAATGCGTTGAAAAAACAATAGGATTCCAGCACCCAGAGCACCGACCATAGAATAGAATGTAGCGAGGAAGTCAGACATTATGTAATAACGTAAGCAAAGTTCATGAAGAAACCGTGCACTAAATACACAAATGGCTGTTAAACACATGAAAATACAACTTTGCAAATAAGAAAAAACATGCAAATTAAAGTTTCCAAGAGATACTTTCCACCTCTTACATTGACAAAGAACAAAAATTTGTTCATTTGTGAGGAAACACATTTTTCATCTGTGGCAAGTGGGAATGTGAATTAGTACCAACCTCCAATTTGGCATTAACTACCAAAATCTTAAATGCATATAACCTTTAACTAAATTATTTCATTTCTAGGAATGTATTCTGTAAGTATAAATGTGGAAAATGACTTTACATACAAAGTTATGAAATGCAGCATTGTTTGTAATAACCAAAGCCTGCAAACAAATGCCCCATAATTGTTAAAGAAATTATGGTAAATCCATGCTATGTGATACATGAAAAAGAAAGAGGCAACTATTTACATATTCATATAGGAGAACTGCCAAGATAAAAAAGTGCATAAAAATGTACATAGTATCCATGTTAATAAAAGAGAAGGTGAAAAAAGGAATATTATGTGTATAATTGCTTGTATACTCAGATAATATTTCTGGAAGGATAGTCAAAATGCTAAAAGTGGTTACTTCTTAGAAGAACTGGATGGCAGAAGGACAGGGAAAGGAAGAAACTTTTTACCCTATACCTTTGTACAATTTCAATTTTGTACCAAATGGATGTATTGCCTATTCTAATAATAGAGAAAAGTGAAATAAAAAGATTATAATATATCATTAGAATTTTGGTAAATGCTAAGGAGAAACATGTAGACTAGTAAGAGCAAATAACAGGGAGATCCAGTCTAGGCTTATCTGGACAAAGAAATTTCCCTGGGTAAGAGATGTTTAAAAGGAGACCTAAAGAATAAGGTATTAGCTTGGGGGAGGAGTAGGCTGAGGAATAACTCTAAGGCAAAAGAAGAGCTTGTGCAAAGGCCCTGAGGATGGATGATGCCTGACCTGTTTGCAGCACAGAAAGAAGACAGTGTGCCTGGAAAGAGGGACAGGGAAGAGAACTAATTGCAATAGGTATATAGGTAGCAGAGATTAGTGGTGCAGATCCACAGAGCCTGTGTGAGGGACTTTCTAAGGGCCTTGGGAAAGCAGGGTTTTGAGCAAGAATGATATGGTCATAATTAACATTTAAAGAGTTCATGTTAGCTAAGTGAGTAGGGAATGAATTGAGAAGGGGGGCAAGAATTGACAATCTAGGAGAGACTAAAGCATACTGCGAACGAGAGATGCTGAAATAATTCACTTGGACTAGAGTGATGGGAAAAGAAATAGAGTAAAAAATAGATTCTCAAGAATTTTAGAGGGTAAAACAAATTTCCTATGGTGTAGAACTGGATATGCAGGAATGAGGGAAAGGGAGGTAGATATCATGGGAAGATTACAAGGTTTCTAACTTTAAAAGCAACTGAATGAATAGTATAGTCAATTACTGAGATGGGCAGCCTCAGGAAGGTGTTGATGGAAAGCTCATGAGCATGCTTCCCAACAGATAAAGTCTCCCTGAAAGGGTTTCCATGAGTACTAAATGACATTGTTTATGCCTATGTTATTAAATAAATAGAAGTCATTATTATTATTATTATGTTTTTAAATTATTTGATCCCAGATCTTATAAGAAAGAGCAATTTCTGTGCAAGGGCCTTTTAAATAAAAAGCATGTGGGTTCCTCAAATTGCAATAACCAAACTGTGCTTTGATTAGATAGGTTTCTAATTTTAATTAGAAAAATCTCTTCAAAAAACATAACATATTCACAGGAATATCCCAGAATCACATAGACAGTTTTTTTGTGTGTAGCACAAGTCTTCACTTCCCTTAGAAAACCTTGGATGTAACCTTGCTTATCAGGATCCTTCAAGTAATATGGCTGGGTAAGGCATTCCAAACAAAATGGCACTTATCTTTTTCCCTGCTGTAGTAGGGGTTGAGAAGGCAGGAGAGAAACCAAGCATCAGTAACTTTACATCATACCCGATATACTTATAAAGAAGGGATTATAGTTGGTTTCTACATTTTAAATATTTTAATATGCCATTCCTCCTCTGACAGGGTCTACAGCCAACTTTGTTTTGGCTGCCAGGCAACTCTAGCACCCTATGCCTCTTTTTCAGGCCTTGCAAAATCCATACCACTAACTCCTAAGAATCCAGCCAACACCTAGGGAAACACTTCAAAATAAAATGAAGTTCCAGGAGCTTTCATGAAGCAATTTAAGTATGCCCATTCCTTATTCTACAGATATACTGAACAGTGAATGTGAAAAAAGGCATATATACTGCATTGTCTGTGAGAAAAAATACTGGAAACAACCCAAATGTCCATCACCAGAGATTGTTTAAATAAACCAAAGTCATCTAAAGTAAGACTTATTATGCAGCCCTGTAAAAGACTAAAAAAGATGGTGAAAACAGTCATATGAAAAAAGCAAAGTGTAGAAATTATGCTATTTGTGTTTTTAAAAAGATAAGGGAGAAGACACACATGTAAATAAAATTTTGAGAAGAAATAAGAAATTGGTAATGATCTTCATTGTAGAAAGAGTAGAGAGGACCAAGGACCTAGCATTTTCATTGTTTACCATTCTATAAAATTTAACTTCCTATTATCCATTTCTTAATTTAAAAAAACAAGTTAATAAAAATATGCAAATGAAACCATTTTTTAAACTCCCATTCCTGGGATTCACTTCTGATCCAGATATCGAAAATCACAGGAGAAGAGCAAACAAACAAGGAAAAGGCCAGATTAGTTGGAAAATCAAAAATATTTTTAACTGATCGGAAAGCTGAGAATATAAAGAAACCTAAATGAACCAACCTCCAGAAAGTATTAAGTCCTTCATAAGAGAGGAGACCCACAGCCACTCATACTCCTGGCTGAACTACACTAGGAAGAAGAGTCTATCACAGGGGAGTAAAGAAAAACTAGTTGAAATTTAACAAAATTTTAATAGCCCTATAGAGGCTGGCATGCCATTTGAATCTAGATGACCCAAATGCAGAGAAAGCGTGCACCCACACACCAATCTTACCTTTTGAATCTTAACCAAGTACAGGGAGGTAATAGACTAAAAGTGGGAGGGGGTAGATAATAGAAGAGCTGAGATAGATCACCCCTGCCCTTGAGGTAAGAGAAGTTTCAAGATATCCTTTAAAAATGAGGAGGCAAGGCAGGAATGCTGAGAAATCCATCAGAGGCATTCTTGAAGGCTAAAAGAGGAGAGAACTGAGAGCCATCCCCAAGGCACTGTGGGAACTCTTCCTGAGAAGACCAAGGTAGGCACACACACAAGCTGAGAGAAATACGTCCCCACCTGGCTATCCTAGTAACCAAAAACCTGTCAGCTCAGCTGGTTTGTTCACATTTTCCACTAGAAAGGAGAGATCTCTGACATTTTCAAAAGCTGATGGCTTGGCCATGAAACAAAGGTATATCTCTGGAATCTTGTTAATGCCCAAAACCCAGGCCCTGCTGAAGGGAATGTGATCCTATCTTCAAAATATTTGAAGGCAGTGGTAAACCGAATCAAATTAAAGCTGCAGTAATCTGAGATCTAGATCAAATATACATCAGATTGACTGAGTCCCTATTCAAATGGCTGCAAGAAAAATGGTTATGTTCCATTTTGAAGGTAAGCAATACTTAAGTCTTTCCTTTGAAGGTATTTGTTTTTTACGCAAAATGTCCACACAATCAAACATATGATGTGTGCAAAAGGAAGAAAATGAAATCCATGGTAACAGAGCAAGGGTCCAATAGAAGCAGAACTAGACATGACCCAAATGTTGAATTATCAGTTGGGATCTTTAAATAACTCTGATTAAAATACTAAAAAATCTACTGGAAGTCAAAATATTGGAAGCAATAGATGTAAAAAATGCTATAGAATCTAGTGGAAAATGTAGCTTATACAGGAAGATATAGGACATGCCAAAAACATGGTAACTGTACAAGCATAATGAAATGCTAGAAATGAAAAATACAGTATCATAAGAAAAGGACTAATTAGATCAGAGAACTTGAGGACAGCTAAATGGAAAGTATTCAACCTGAGAACCAAAAGAGAAAAGAATGGGGGGAAATCATCTGAGATCTGTAGGGCAATACCAGCTCATCTAATATATGTGAAATTGGAATACCAGAAGGAGAAGAGAGGTGAGAAAAAATGGAACAAAAGAAACATTTGAAGAGGTAATGGCCAAGAAATAGCCAATATTAATGAGCAACATCAACACAGATCCAAGAGATTCAGTAAATTCTGTATTAAAACAAAACAAAACCCATACCTAGACATATCAAAGTCAATCTGCTGAAAACCAAAGATAAAGAGCAAAACCCACATTATCACAAGTAAACAAAAGTGATGATTTCTTACCAGAAATAAGTGAGACCCAATGACAAATAAATGATTCCTCTAAAATACTGAAAGAAGAAAAAGGTCAACATAGAATTCTATATCCAGCTAAATAGCCCTCAGAAACTAAAGTAAAATACTCCATAAGGTATTCTAAAGTAAAGTAAAATTCTCTGATGAAAGCCAAGGGAATTCATCTCTAGAAACAGCAATAGAAGAAATGCTAAAAATGAACTTCCCTATATTAAAGGGAATGTATAAAAGATGGAACATTAGATTTGCTGAAAAATATGAAAAGCAATAATAATCAAGTATTGTGGGAAACAGAATAAAGTCTAAAAATAACTACCCCCATATGGTCAAATGATTTTCAACCAAGATTCCAAGTCAATCTAATGGGTGAAGGAAAAATTTTTTAAACAAATGCTGGAACAACTGGATTTCCATGTTGAAATAAACTTCATTCCTTATACAATAATTAGAGATGGGTCATATACCCAAGTGTAAAGCTCCAAACCATAGATGTAAAACCTAAAACCACTGAAATGGATCACAGATGGTCTTTGATCGTAGATATAAAACCCCAAACCATTAAACTTGTAGAAGAAAATATGTTCCTGTGACTTTGTCATAAAACCATAAAATAAAAAAGTTGATAAAGTGAACTTTATAAAAATAAAATTTCTGCTCATCCAAAGATCCCCAAAAGAAAGTGGATAAGCCATAGTCTATAAAAAAAAAATCACAACACATATAGCCATCAAAGGACTTGTATCAGAATTCATAGAATAATAACCACAATAAGAAGACAATCCAATTTTAAAATGGGACAAGACATGAAAGATATACAAGTTAAGATAAGCATAAGTGCTCAACATTATCAGGCAAATGTAATGTAAATTAAAATCAATTATTCTGTACCCACTACACTGACAACAGTAAATGTTAACAAAGATATGGGAAGTAGGGAGTATCTGGACTCTCATACATCATTAATGGAAGTACAAAATGGTAAACCACTTTGGAATACAGGAAGTTTCTTAAAAAGTTACTTACCATATGATTCAACAATTTTATATTCTTAGGTATTTATCCAAGAGAAATGAAAACACGTATCTACAAAAACAAACCAAAAATTTTTTTACTTAAGAAAATACATAGCAGCCTTATCCATAATTATCCCAAACTTGAAACAATCTAAAAGTCTATCAATAGAAGAATGGATAAACAAACTGTGGTATATATCTTATAGGACAATATGGATGAGTCTTTAAAGCATTATAAGTGAAAGAAGCCAGAGGCAAAAGAGTACATGTATGATTCCATTTATATAAAGTCCAAAAGCAGGCAAACAAATCTTTACTGATAAAAATCAGCAAATAATCATTGGAGTAGGGAGAGAAGTAGGGATGATTTGAATGATGCACAGGAGAATTCTGGGTTAATGGTAAAGTTCTGTATCTTCTTTTGAGTAGTTATCACACAGGTGTTTTCAACTATCAAAACACCAAACTGAACACAAGACTGTGCATCTTACAATATGTTGATTTCTATGTATCAATTTAAAATAAAGGTGAATGGAGGATCTGTCACCAACCATTTACTGACCTGCCTGATTTGTTCTCCTCAGTGTGATTTTTGTCATCTCTAATCTGTTCAGGTCTAGCCCCTTGATTATAGAATTTATCTTAAAGGACACAACTCAGTGTCCCAAAGAAATAGCATTTAGAATCTGTGAAGAACTTTATGGAACTGAGAGTTTATTTTCACTGGTTAGTGAGCAACCATTTGATCATTATAAGGCACTGATTTATACTAATGTGATTTACATGAATAGATGGTATAATACTTAACCTACTCTATCGCAGGCCAGTCAAAATAATGGAGTGAAAATTAATTATTCAAAGGCAAATAAAACACTGTCACTCTTCATTAAACCCATTCACTGGTACTTACTACCATGACCTTTACAATGCTTCAAACCAGTTGCAGGATTTTTGGATACAAATCCATTTCCTGTCCAAAGCCAGCATCTTTTCCAAAGCCGTTGGACACTCAGGTCATGCTTTCTCTTTTGTTAGAGAAGTCTTTAGTATTTGCCCTAGTTATGCAGAAATGAACCACAAGTCAGGGTCATATGGTAGGAATTTATTAACAAGCAAACAACTTTGTTCATACCAGGAAGACTAGCAATTCGGTTTATAAATGACTTGAGAGCAGGTGCAAGAATTTACAATTTCCATGAAAAAGTCTACTGCCCAAGAAGGGTCACAAGAGGTGCTCCATAAATGCTGGTTATCATTTTATGCTGTACTCTGAGAAAATGTGACCAGACATGGTTGGAGTACTCATAGGGAGTCTCCCTGCAAGAGGAAGCTGGGAAGTAGTCACTAAGTACGTGGAGTTTGGGATAGGGTCCCTCAGAAAACTTAGAATGAGATTCTGCTTTGTGTGTTTGCTCACTCCTTAGGAATTCCATCTTGGCCAACTGAATCCAGAGAGCCAAGTCCTCACAGCACAAGCCCCAGATTCATAATTCTAAGAGATATCCGTTTAATATGCATTGAAGTGGCTTCCAGGGCACTACATTTTTATGCGTACAGAAACTGATTTTAGCCATCAGAAGGAAATCTAAAATCTACAGAAGCAAGTTTTCAGCCTAGACAGCTTTTTGGGGAATCAAACCATCTATTACAGAATATTAGTTTATATTTCTATAATCACCTTCCAAAATCCCACCCTGAAAGAAACTTGAATACCCAATGGCAAAGCAGGCAGATTGAAAAGTAAATACCAGATTTTTTACAGGTGTAGTCAGTGAAGAGGGATATACAGGTGCCAAATAAGACAAGTCAGGAAATGTTACTTTGTGCACATGAAGCCAAGTTATCAGCTCAAAATAGGTTAAGATTGGCTTCCCGGAAGGGTTTGGAAGGATGGACTTGCTTCTTGACTCTTGTTAAACACTAGGGTGTTTTTCAAATGACAGAGAAAAAGGTGTACTTTGGGTCCTTTGTAGTGGAACATCTGACGTTAACAAGAGACATGTTTTGAACAGACAAGAGCCAAATATAGGAATTGGTCATTGAGTCTCCAGGGGGATCTAAGGCTGGAAGTCCCCTAACCAGTCTAACTATATAATTTTAGCGGGTACTTTTTGCAAGGCTGTTTTGAGCAGTAGCTAGTGTGGTAACAATATAATGTAGCGGTCAAAATGTGCGTCCATCTCTATTAACTGGCTCTGGGTGACCTTGGGCAATCCACTAAGTCTCTATGTAGAATCAGGAGTAAGAGCTTCAGACAAATCAACCAGACCCTTTGTTCATGGTTGTACCTCCAAGGCCTGCAACTGTGCCTGATGCCATGTGTTGTTGATTGAAGAGACCTTCATTGGAATCTTCATTCTGCCACTTACAAACGGATGACCTTAGGGAAATTACTTACCTTTGAGCTTCTATTTCTTTACTTACAAAATGGAGTTTGTAACTATCTCATAGGATTGTTTTAAAAAGATGGACATGAAGCATTTAGTAAACACTAAATAAGCTAGCTATAACTGTTATATACCAATTCCTAACATTTACTTTTAAAAAAGCTTTTGGGACATTTTGGTTTTGTTGGGACACTTGTGATGTGCAGCCAGTGAACCATAATCTCCAAGATCTGCCTCCTAATCCACAGGAGTAAACCCTCAAGAGCCTTATTTGTACCTGTCCCATGGCTGTTTGGTTCTGTCTACCATGTGTCTGAACAGTTAAAATGTTAACACCTGGAGCTATGGGGTAGCAGACAGGAAAAGCAGAAGCTAACAGCTTCTTACAGAATGATGTGGGTGTACAGATGATGGACAATGCCAGTTTAGGAGTCCAAATTGGCCTTCTAGTTCCTGGATCCAACCCCACCCTGCCTTTGGGAGTCTGAGACCACTCTATATCCTTATTTATATTTTTTCCGAAGTTCATACTAGCATGCTTGTTTTTGTAACTAAGATGTTTTTCCACTAATTTTAATTCTGACAATATTCCTATAAAAGACAATATAGCATGTGGAATGAACACATGGAGTCAGGCAAGCATAACCCTGCCACAAATTCTCTGCAGTTAATAGTTTATGAACTTGTTTTCTCATTTGTGAAATAGGACAGCAATGACTGTGGAGGGCCAGATGTGAGATCACTTCCAGAAATGAGATCACCGGATCAGGAAGTGACACCAATATGAGATCAGCCTGGAAGTGACATCATTGTGAGCCTATGTATAAGCCGTGCTCAGAAATAAAATTGCGTCATTTGTCCGCCCCCAGCGGTCAGTGAAACTCCTGATCCCAACTTTGGTTTCTGTGTTTCTTGAATCTATCAATGTGTTTCTTTTGAATCTCCCACCCACTCCTCTCAGGTTCAGCTGGTTTGCGGAGCTGGCCTCCACAAATGCCTTCTTTGTTCCAGGGCTTAGATAGATATGTAAGGCATCTGGCAAGAAGCACTCAACAAATTATAGCTCCTCTTAGTATCCCCATTTTACAAAAGAAAATCCTATAGAAAACCATGGCTGAGAAACACTGATACTCTTTCCATTATACCATACTGGGAGTAAGAAGAAAATCTACTCTTCTAACACACAAGATAATCAAAGGAAAGGAAGTGAGAAACCTGTGACTCTTCAGTGCTCTGAATTAAACTGAGCAGTTAAGTGGAACTGTGCGCTGACTTGACACAAATAGCTTATAACAACTTTGCTTATACCATTCAACTATCTTTGCTCAGACTTACATTGGTTTATTTCCCAGATATTTCTCTCCCTTGAGAAAAGCTTATGTTGCCAGTAGATGTGAACATTCTACTCTGCTTGTCAGTTCTACTATTTTTGTTGTTATTAAATCAATTTTCTCCAGGATAGGTAAATACCAGAGAACTGACCAAAAATCGGGCACTTCACTCTAGACCCTTAGGAGGCACCATTCCACAAACCCACTCAGCTAGTGCCTACAATGCGGCCTTTCCGGAGCTTGTGAATTTATGAGTCCTATTGTCCCTTATAACCGAGTGCTCACCTATGGTCCCTCTTTCAAACTATAGATGTGTCTCAACATTAATCAATAGCCTCAACCTTGTCTGCAGGTCTCCAATCATACTGCTCAATCATTGGGGATGGGGGTGGGGAAAGGGCTTTAAAATTTTATGCCCAGGATGCAACCCAAAGCAATTAAATCATAATCTCTGTGAGGTGAGACTCACACATTAGGTTTTTGTTGTAGTTTTTCTTACAAGGCTTTTCAGTAATTCCAATGTATGTCACATGGACAGTGGCATTAAGATGCAACCCAAAACTAACACAAGTTGGAAAATGATACAGCTCCAGCGCAGTCTTCCTTTGACCCATGTTCTAAGAATATTGTGAATTACCAACATTTCAACATGGAGAGAATTCACACACAAGTGTTTCACAGGCTCCTCTCAGAGCCCGCTCAGCCCAGGACAGTCTGTAGAAGTATCTACCTGGCTCTTATAGACATCTGAGTTTAAGGTGTCTGCAGACCCCTGGGTTACTGTGGTTATACAGTTGTGCTTTTGCTTTGCTACAGCTGCTACATATCAGTGTGATTTATATGCTAATTGGCTCCCAGTCTGAAAATGGCCCTAAACAAGCATGTCTATAATCATAGTTTGACAACTGCTTTTCCAAAAGAATCTCACGTTATTTTTCTCACCACAAATGCTACTGCCTAGAGAAATATCAACAATTGCCTTACCAATTGGATTCCACAGAAAGCGAAAAACTAACTCAGAAGCTGTCTTACTCTGCTTACTCCAACAGTAGGCACTATTTGATTATTTCCAGTGGAACATTTTTGAGTTAGCTATTTTATCATGGGTGACTAAGTGAAGCAAATTACTTAAATTAACAGAAATATGCCAATTCAAAAAGATCTGATGGGCCCACACTTCTCCATTTCTGTGGAGCCAAGATCTACCCATAAGGCTCACTACTTATCTTCTTAAAGCCCCAAAGGCCTTCCAGTTCCAAGGACAAATGCTGAGAAGAAATGTATATGGACTGTTCTGTGCATTTTTAGCTATCAGTTATAGAGCAAGTTCCAGTAGACTTTCCAAAATTCTTTACCTTGGAGATTCCCTTGAATAAATAGGCCAACAACTGCAAATTGCTTGGCCACTACTCTATCAAATTAAATGATGCTGAACCATTTACTCTCCACTATAAAGGTGACAATCTTCTCATAAGGACTGTCCAAATCAACAAGGTGGGAAGGTCTACTCTTCTATCCATGGCTGGCTTCCTTTGATTAGTCAAAAACACTAAGCCACACTAGTTGCAAATTCTGCAACAACAAATTAAAAACCAAAGATAGCATATGACATTCCTCCAACAGTAGCAGTGACAAGCATATATGTAGTCTTTGATGTGACTTAAAAGTATCACACTACAGTTAAGAATCACCTTTCCTGGTATTGAATGCTAGGTCACTGAGACCAGATTAAGAAAATACGATACAAAGAGATAGTAAAATGTTGATCGAATATCCTGGAGAGAAGAAACTCTAAACTTGGGCAAGTTACTTAACCTTGTTGAGTCTTATTTTTGTCTTTAGTAAAACAAGAGCAATTTCTACCCAACTTGCTTCAGATGGTAATACAAGTTAAAGTGCTTTGAAAATGATAATCAATAAACGCTCATAATTATAGACCAAATCTAACTGTCCTAAAATCTGGACTTCACTGCAGTACCCATGACAAAGATCTCCAACTTTGGGATCTTTTTAAACACAACTCTCCCTCCATCCCTATGGGAGATACCAGCTTCTAAGAGTGAGCTAAATGGAAGTAATGCAAAGGGTTTTAAGATTAATTAAATACAACTTTTAAAATATTTTATCTTTAAAAAATTGACAAAGATCTACTAGCATCTAATGCTATATTTATAACACAAATAGGAATCTAAGTTCAATGTTCAAGACACAGAAATTGGAAAGCTTTTAAGAAAATGCTCTGAAGACTTCATCAACCAATTGAATTATAGGGGATGGTCTCATTCACAGTTCCCTGCAAAGTAACTGAACCAAATCTTAACATTTTATATTAAGTAGGAACAGTGAATAAGGCACATAATACAGGTGACTGTTAGGCCACCAATTTTTTTTTACTATAAAAATAAACATAAATAACTAATGGAATAACAAAATAAAAGTTTATTTTATTAGAATTAGGAATGTTCTTTCCCTCTGGGCAACCTGAACAGTCCAGTTACAATGAAAATCTAAGAACAGTTATTTCCACAGCACAGGGTGCTCTATGCACAAAATTACAGGGTTAGGAGCATTTAATCAATTTACCAATCTGATTGTCTCACCAACCCACCCCCTCCCATCCCCCAAGTGCTCTATCCCGGGATTTGTAGCTAAAAGCATGTTACATCAAGTCCTTTTCTCTCTTGTACTAAATTTCAGTTCCCAATCATGGCTGAACCACATTTTACACTGCAGATTCAACCATTTCAAATCAAGTCAGTCAGTCTTGGATCTGTTATATATGTGTGTGTGTATACACATGTGTATTTAATATATTTATTTAAACACACATAAAACACATACAATCTGGGTCGCAGCAAATTACACAGAATTTAGTCTGATATTATATGCTACTCAACTTTACCACCGTGGTTTGTATCCTGAGCTTTGGATCAAAATTTAATTCTAAGTCATTTATAGTCCACCTACTGCTCAATGAATTGTCCAAATGAAGCATGCACTTTTCAAAAGACAACGTGATTCTGCCCTCATGAAGACAGGCAGACCCTGGTGCTTACCATGAATAGAGCCCTCTGACTGAAAGACTTAGGTAGGTGAAATAGGGAAGCTGTCACACAATATGGCTTGCCTATCCCAGCTGGGGGTCACTGAAGCTATTAACAATGAAAGCACTTAACTCAGGGAATTCTTTCAAATACAGAGATAGCTGTTAAAAGCTTGGAAGTAGAAGAGACCAGTTTGCCTTGATCCATACAAACTAGGGAACGCACCCACAAATGCAACACCCTCAGGTAATATGCCAACACTGAAACTAGAAAGCATTTCTAAAAAGCACTGTACCTCCATGGGTGGGGGCTGGTTATGAAGTGCACACACAGTTTTTGGATGCTTGTGGCAAGGGGATTTATGACACTGAAACCTAGATACTGCAGTTAACTGGTAAGATTTTTTTAAAACACCACACATACACAAAACATTTTAAGGGAGCCACATATATCTAGATAGCAACTCTGGCTGCTTTTCAAAGTTACCAGGGAAAGGAACTTATTCAAGCTTCCTATTAAAAAAAAATCTTAGTTTTGATAGATGTCTTTTAAGATTGATGTAGTCATTTAAAATAAAGTCAAATGGATGATGTGGGAAAAGGGAAGGAGATGAGACTGAAAAAGAAGCAGATGCTGAGTTCAGATTTGCACCTGAGGTGGCGGTGGGGGGGTGGGGGGAGCAAGCGGGTAAAAGGTGCAGGTAAAGTTGATCCTAAAGCGACAAGTGGTTTAAGGAAGCAGCATTAATATACTCAGCAAACATTCACTGATTTTTGATGGGAAAGAACTATTGCAAGTACATCTCATGTAACAACCTTTTCTAAAAGGAAAAGTAGGGTTGATTCAGCAAAGCCTAACTTAGGCAAAAGGCCAGAGGAAAGTGAACCTACTTCCCAATGGAGTAATAAGATGTACAATGCAAGAGCAGACAAAGCTGCCTCACAAATGGTAAACACTCCCTAGGCACAAGACAGTTAAAGGAAGACAAAGAGGTCCCCAAACTGGTATTTAATATTAAGACCTCTTAATCTACTTGCCTAGTTCACTCTGCACTCCTGTATAAAACTGACAAATTTAGGGATGCTGACCTGTTGAAAAATACCACAGCCAGAATGGCCTAAACAGGTACATAGTTAATAAAACCACCACCATCCTTTACTTTTAACATAGCTCTTAGTAGAAATTTCATAAAAATGGACATCACATCTAAAAATGCTTATTAATTCCCCTATCTGCTGACAATAGAAAAGAAGCTCAGTGATTTCTATTTGAATGCACTAGACGGGAATATCATTTCTGGGGGTGTTTGCCTTCAAACTGAACCCACAGCAACACACACACACACACACACAACTTCAGTATCTGCCATTTTACATTTACAATCTGAAACTAAGTGAATGGCTATTTATTTATATTTATATTTAAAGCAAAAACATTCTATTTGACACCCTAATGTAAGGGGTGAGAGAAGAGCCATAACTAAAATCTTAAAAGGCTCAAAGCAGCAATTAAGGGAAAAAAAATTGAAATGTTTCCTCTGGATACAACAGGGAGCCTAGGAAGCCTTCGGCTGTGAGCATGAATGGGCCCACAGAGGCTTAGGCAAATGCATGGGGCCACAGAGGGGGATGAGGCTAGGGACAGGGTCAGTCTTGAACTGCAGCAAAAGAATCCCTGTTGCAGCTCTAATCAGGCCATGGCATTTAAGTCTTAGCTTGACCTCCCTGTCCCTGATCAAGAGCTGGGAATTCAAGGCATGAGGCCCATGGCCAGCAACAGACATATCAAAACTAGAAAGGGCAAAGTAATGTCAGGAAAGGGAAATCAAGGAGCTCTAGTTAGGTCTTCCAGAGGTGCTGTATCAACACACGCCTTTTATCCCAACCTTCAACCCTGGAAAGATAAAGCAAACTGAAAGAAAATGCACAGCAAATAGACAATCTTGAAGATTTTTAAAGAATAAATATTTTTTTGTAATTAAACATTATGCAAACACGTGCCACGCTTGCTTTGTCCATGCATATGCGCTATATACAATTTTGAAAAATACTGTGTTGTCCTCTTGTTTTAAAAGTCATATATAAAGTTTTTTTTGTTTTTTGTTTTTGTTTAATTCCTCTTGCTGCCTACCCCCTTCCCGCCCCAAGAATTTTCTTTACAAGGAACTAATCATCATTCACTCATGACCTTGGGGTATGAGAGAAAGAGTCAGTCTGTGTGTGCTGGGTGAATCTGTAAGTGTAGAGGAAGAAAGGGAGAGGGCATTTACCAATGTACAACAAAATGGCTGGTTTGGACGGAAAAGCAGTGCCAAAGAGCTGTTTTAAATTTTAACTGTACTACACTCAAGAGAAAGAAAAAGAAAAAAAGGAGTCAGCTTTGAGAATGAAGCTACGTTACAAGTTAAGTTGGAGGGTTTTTAGTGTGTCTGTCACACTTCTGTTGGCGGCCTAGAATACTGTTGTACAATGGTTTATCTATCTTTTTTATTACAATATAATTTACTTAAACTTTCTGTTAACAAAACAGAATTCTGGTACTACAGACCAAGGTGTCAGAATAGGCTTAGTGCCTCCTCGCTTGTGTTTGTTTTGTTTTGTTTTAATTGCATGAGCACTCTAGATAATAAAGTTTTCAGAGTTCATTTTATGCAGGGCCCTTCTCAGTCCTCAATGTATTCCCACAGATCTTTTTCATAGCCTTCATGCACATGCTGTAACAAAACCCTTCGTCGACTCTCACAGTATCTGTAATCAAAGAGAAAAAAAAATGTGTTGTCAGCGTCCGATAAATAAAAAAAGAGGCTTACTTATTTTTTAAGGCACCTCTACAGAGTTTATCCAGACTGTAGCCAAACACCTATTTTTAATAGGCACCTTTTCAGGTCTAGACGTAAAGACACAACAAATTGTTTCTAAGTTTAAAAAGTATTTTTCAAAAGCAACGATTCTCAATTTTGAGAATTTTACAGCAATATAATATTAGAAATTCCTAAGGGACTTAGAAATCATGTGATTCAATCCAGTTAATAGATTTAAGTAACAGTTTCAGGAAGTAGTAATTTCAAGGGTTATTTATGTGTATCTGTTAAATCTTTGTTAACTGTGAAAGTACTATAAACGTAATGTAGTAACTATACTTGGCTATGGGAAGGAAAATATTACTTAGGACTAAATCTCCAAATCTTCCAAATTCCCAAAGGTTTCTACCACTATTAAAAAGACAGTATTTGCCAGAAAACAACTTTGGGGAAAAGTGCTCCACTGCTAATAAAGCAAACATTTTGCATTTTTAGCATAAAAGGTAGCATATATGGAAGTATTATCTACCCTAGAACAGACTAATTCTCTCCTCAGAAAAAACAAATAAATAAAAATTCTAAACAAAGTGTGAGTAACTCACTTGTCAATAGCCATGCTCCACAAAAGACCCCAAGGTGAGGACCAGCACCCTAATTTCACCCCTCACACTAATGGTCACTTGCCGTTTTTTAGGTTCTTTCTTCCCGGCAGGGCAACTAAGTAGATAAAGCTGAATGGGAGAAACAGAATCAGCCAGTGGGATAAATGGCTGATTTCCTCCACTATACTTGAGTGGCACTACTATCTGCCATTTGTTGCCCAGACGACAGAAACGATTGTGGGAAACATGGCCACAGCTCAGTTACTGGATATGCTAAACTTCAGTTTCACTCTCACTTAATTTCAACACTAAGGCATACCAGAGCACCACCAACAAAAACTTTTGCTCAACAACAATTAAAAAAAAAAAAACCCTCACCTGTACTTATCTTGTACTTTCTGCTTTATATCCTGCAGAGAATCTTGGGAAATATCTCGTTCAAGGTAGCCCGAAAGCACCTCTGTGGCATTCTCTAGATCTGCTTGGTTATTCTGCAAAGGGAGGAAGAATACATAGTAAAATTTGGCTTCAAGATAAGCCATCTTAGCTGCTGCTTCACCTAAAGACTGCTCTCAACACTGATTCTGTAACTTCCACAGGTGGTTTAACTGTACTTGTAAAATCCCTTTATCATTTTCATCTCTAACAATTTGTTCTCTCTTTTCCAGGACAGTTTTTTAAAAGAGCTAAAGATTTACCCATTCATTACCTCTGATGAATATCAAGGACAATTTGAAAGGACTTAAAGTCTTTCGGAACCTTCTCATTCTGAGAATTGCTATTTGCTAAAACTCAAAGGGAAATTTAAGGAGAAAGTAGAAACCCATCTTGTTTACATCTGGTTGCACCTCTTATTAGAGAACACCACATAGAAGATTAAATTTTGCTATTCTTTACTACTATAACTAGTTCTGTATACATTTTTACCCATCTCCCAGTGTTATTGTCTGGTCATCATCTATGGACATCAATGTTTCATGCATCAATTTTAAATGAGCACCTCTACTTGGAAAAACTTTCCTGCTAAAAGCCCCCTTTAAGTCGTTCCTTCTCCACCAAAGATAAGCACCATATTTACTTCTAATACCATGTATTAGTTTTGCCTGAATAAAGGCCTTAACTGAGAACTCAAATTGTGTCAAGTGCTATGCAAATATGCAATATACGTGGATTGTCTCACTTAAACCTCATAATATCCTAGCAAAGTATTATCCCCATTTTAAAACAGATATATAGAAGAGGTTAAGTAATTCGCTTAATTAATTTAGTCAATAGAGCTAAAAAGTGGTGAAGTCAAGATTCAAATTCAGGGTTGACATTAGAGCCTGAACATTTAATTGCTATCAATTTGAATGTAGTTTAGGACAAGAAATCTAAATTTCTCATATCTTCCTACTAAATTCTACACTTTTAATCCACATTTTCTGTGCAGAGAGGAACCTTTAAAACTATGTATCTTATCTATGAAAGACCAAGTAGTCCTATGACACTGATGGGTTTTTTTCCCACTACTCAATAAACTATTCCTACCTCAAAGATAATGGACTGGTTATTCTTTTTGAGGTAGAAAGCGAAGACATAAGTGTACATGAGTGTGGCACGACACTGGCAGAGGACATCAACTGCTTTCTTCAGGAACTGCACCTCAATCCATGACATGTTGTGCTGTTGCATCTCCTCCATCTTCTGCTTTACCTGAGCATATAGTTTGTGCTCAAAGCGTAGACTCTGCATGTGGTTCATATAGCGATTACAGTAGAACAGGTACCTCTGCAGGGCTGCTCTAGATCGCTGTCCAATTTAGAAAAATTAAGGTAACATAATTTTAAGAATGTGTTATATATACACAGAAGATGTTATCTTATTTACTGATGAAACAGTACAGGAATCTAGACTAAAATCAGGAACAGATACCTTCTGCTACTTTTGTTATTTAATACTGCTTTGAATGTCTTTGAATACTTTCCATACAGCAGCCACTAGCCACATGTGGAAAATTCAGTTCCTCAGTGCTCATGTGGTCAGTGGCTACCAAATTGGACAGTGGTAATAAAAAACATTTCCATCATATAGACCGTTCCAATGGACAGCACTGCTCTGCAGCATGCAATTAGCTATAAAACAAGCAAGATGCACCAGTATTTTCAAGTAGAAAACAACAGAGACAATCAGATATAACTCCTGATATAATGTAATGGGAAATATATAGTACCACCAGTTAAGTGTTTTGTATCTCCCTACTGACCCCAAAGTGAGTATGAATTCAAGTATCTAGGATTAACTACCAGTTTCAGGAAATACAGGGACTGAAGAACCTATTAAACGACACCAGGGATTGCAATCAGCAAAATCCAGAATGTGGAAAATTCTACCAAAAAAACTGACTTAACTTCCTCAACAAATAAATGGAAAAGAAAAAAAAAAGGAAGGATGGATTTATAGATCAGAAGACTCTCAAGAGATATCAATCAAATCCAATTTGTGGACCTGTGCAGGATCCTGATTTGAACCAACTATAAAAGAAAATTTATGAGATAAATGGAGACATCTGAACACTGGATAGTTGATATTAACATAGGATTGCATATGCATTTTAACACATATATAAAACATGTAATATATATAGTATAATCATAAAATTATAATAAATGTAAACATAATAATGGTATTGCAATTATTTTAAAAGAGTCTTTTAAAGATACCTAAGTATTACCAACGAAACAATATGATAGCTGGTCTAGATTTATTTTATAATAATTACCACATCATGAAAATAATTTACATAGGTCTCTCCTGTTACAAAGTACATCTCTAGAGGAGACTTTAAAAAGTAATCTTATGTCTAGTTCTAATATGTAAAAAATGATTAATAAACATTTGTTAAATGCAACCCTTATGAATGGGTTTCTTATCTACAAATACCTATTTCTTTTCTTTTACTATCACTGCCTCTTCCTTTCCTCATGCCTTCAAGCCTACAAGTTGCACAGACACTATTAGGCCCTATGGTTGGTGTCTTGTTGCCTAGAAAGACTAACTCTGAACCACATATCCAATCACGTGGTCAGTATCATACAACACCGAAGCATTTCCAACCCCCCGCCCCTGACCCCAACACAAACCACAGTATTTCGAGAGTCAGGCAAGTATCAAATCCATGCTTACACACTGGAAAATTATGCCAATTATACCTAAAAATATGCCAATTATATGTAATTATTATTATATTAATAATGTTATTAGATATATATAAATAATCTAAAAATTATGCCAATTATATCTAAAAACATAGTATGTAGAAAACAGTATGTTGGCATTTTATATTCCCAAAAGGCACTAATACTTTCAAACCTGTCAAATTCCCAAGATGATGAAAAACCTAAATTACCATATTAAAGTGTATGATGTTATAGCACTTGATTTAATGGGACTAACAATTCTGATATAGTTTCTCACTAAAATACCTCTAAAATTCAAAATGAAAGAAAACCCATACCACCACTGCAAGATCAACTTTTTAATCAAATGCCAGAATCTGAATTGAGAATGCAATCAGTGACCTGAAAACACCTTGGAAACAAAACAGAACAAAATAAACTTGAGTGCTTAGAACAGGAATAGGCAAATTCTGGCCTGAGAGTCAAATCCAGCTGCTGTTTTGCAAATAAAGTTAACTTGGAATACCGTCATGTCCACCCATTTGAGTCTATGGTTGATTTAGCATTACAAGAGCAGAGGCAGAGTTGAGTAGTTGTAACACAGACCATACAGTCTGTAAAGCTGAAAATATTTACTATCTGGGCCTTCACAGAAAAGGTGTACTGACTCCCGGTCTAGAAATAAGAAAAATCAAATGTCTACCACTGTCAACACTGGGGCATAGTATATTAAGTCAATAACTTTCTACATAAAACACAGGTACACTTTTACTAGGCAATCAAGTACCCTCTACATTCTTTGTGGACTGTGTGCCTATCTTCCAGTAATTTTGAAGACTATAACTCCCTGCAAACACCAGGCCAGAGTATAGCAGTGGGAGAAATGAGGAAAGAAGGGGCCAGATGAGCATGCAATAGTGTGCTCCATTTTGGGAAGCATGGCTCCCACCAAATAAACAAACACACTCATATGAAAACTTTCCCTGTATATCCACAGAATCAGAATCAGAAAGAAGATTCTAGTTTTGTCCAATAGATGTGGCCTAGAAAAATATTGCATTCTAGCATCCAGAATCATGACATTAGAAACTGGCTTAGAAGATATGCACAATAATCCACCCTCCCTGTTTCAGAAAGGGATTCATTCTACCAGTACCCAAATGAAGACCAGGTGAGGCCAAGGATAACCCATACTTTTTCTGATGGCAAATACCATATTTGGCTAGATCTTGGTAGAGTATTCTTCATTCAGGATAAGTAAAAACTAAAAGCCCACCTCAGTAGTTAGGCAAAATATAATGCAGTGTAAGAGAAAAAGAACATTTGTCTATGGACTCAAAAATAATAATGATCAAAATTAGAAGAAAATTTTATAAAAATGTATCATCTCTTTAATAGGATTTAAGACCATTGTGACTGCTTAAAACAGAAGCAGAAAACCATGAGAGAGAAAAAAACTAAGGTTAAAAAAAGAACAGAAGGAAATTCAATGACAAACTGGCTAAATAAAAAAATGCAACAGTAGAATTAAGTGCAAATGAAGATTGGAAAAGCCTGACTGTCATTGTAGAACCTATACATCAAAATCACATGAGGTGATGAATCTCCAATTGGAATCCAAGGATACTAGATAGAAGTGGGGTAGGTGCCAAATGAACTGCTCTAAGCAGCATAGAATTTTAAATTATTTAAAAATCTGATGCTAATCTAAAGGAAATACAAACATTCTAGATAATATGAATGAACATATCACTCAGTACCAGTTTTATTTCAGGCCTTACATCTGTGAAATGGCTAAAATTGGTGTCAAGCAGTATTACTTTAACTGTACCAGCCTAAGAAAATGTATGTCATACGTTCTGATCTAATCACGATGCACTGTAGGAATAAAGGTTTGCAATAGATAAGACAGAGAAAATTGGTGGGAGAAAAGGTTATTACAAGGCACTTAGCAGTAAAGTAACACTAAATTAAGAAAAAAAAAACTGACCATACAGCAGTCTATCAACAGGAATTTAATTTCAGCAAACAACTTATCTGTCAAAATTAATTTTAACTCAAGTTTTACTGGTTTTGTAGTTCTTTGGTTTGGCTGTATAGTTAATTGGTTAAGAGCATTAAGAGTTTATAGCTGGCTTTATGTTTAAATATATTTAAGTAATATTATAATATAGAACTAAAATATGAATGAACATTAGAATTTGGGGGATTTCTTCCCTTTTAAAAAGATCACAAATTTAATGAAAACAAACAAATAAATAACAGAAAAAAATTAAAGGATCACAAATATTAAGAAAGTCTGTAAAACACCTCTCAATATTTATAAATACAAAATATAATTTTTCAGTCTTTTAAGATGGTGAGACAGAATTCTCATTCTAACAAGATGAGGACTAGGTTATATATATTCTTTTGGATTTATGGTATTTTTAATTAGAAATGAATTTTAAAAGAACATAAAAAAATGAAACAGTAAGAAATATCATGTTCTGGATGACATCCTGGCAAGGAAAACCATATGAAAAGAATGTTTTTGAGACAACTGGAGAATTTCAATATGGAATGGATAAGTACAAAGGAATTATTAAATTCCAGGACTATAATATAATTCAGACACAGGATCCTTTCAATCCAGGCTGAAAGAAACTCAAAGTACTGTTGAATCTAATACATATCTAATGTTTGAATCCCTTCTACAGTAGTGGGTTACTTCCCTATCTTGTAATAGGGAATTCCCCACCTCCTAAGACAGTAAATTCCAAATCAGCCTATCTATATTAGAGTTTCTTGATGAACAATGAGGTTCAAACAAACAAACAAACAAAAGAATTAAAAATAAGTTGGGTCCATATAAAGAGTAGCAGAGCTATTTAGCAAATACTGTTCTCTAGTCTCCAGGCTAAGGAGGGAAAATCTTAAAACTAAGACTATTGAAATGTGGAACTGTGCTATATGGCTAATTAAAAGAAAGCAAACAAACCTATAAATAGGAATGTTCTGATATGCATTTTGGATAAGATTCCCTTTCTAAAAGTACACAGATGCCCAGTATTTACTGGAGTGCCTTTCTACGACTCTTTCTGAATCTTATTCCCAAATAACTGTATAATGCACATTCCTGCCTAACTGTTACTTGAAAATAAATGTACTCACCTCCTGTGCATCTCTTGCTGCCTTTGCATCATCCTCATTATAGCGGTTACAGTTGTACCTTAAGGTAAATTAGAAAGATGCCATAAAGCAATGAAAAGGGAACAATCACGGAGTTTTAGCCTACATTTAGAGATTATCTAGATACAAAATCCTCCTTTACACAGATATAGTGAGGTGTTAAAACATCTAGGGGTCCCACCATTATGACAGAATTACCAGACTGAAAGAACTGTTTTTAACTTGTTGAATCTAATCCACACTTAGTGTCTGAATCTTCTCTACAATAGTGTATCAGTTCTCTGCTCCCCTCTCTAGGTAGTCCATTCCAAATCAGCTCACCAAAATCTTTGGAAAACAGTCATTCTAGAACTCCATTTTACTGACTGTATTTTGAAATTCTAACTCCATTTTTGAAGAAAGACATCATCTTATCTTTTATGTTGTTATTTAGGCCAAATACTACCAAGTTCTCCAGAGTTACTTACCTTCTTTTTTATAAACCAAACAGAACCGGTAGTGACAGACCACTATGTAATAGATGCCGTGTTATATGCTTTACATGTTATTACAGTTTAAAGGAGTCACTGAAAACTGAATGATAAGAAAATTTTTATCAGGAGGAGGGGGAAGTCAGGTCATAGTGGAAATAAATAAGACTGGCACCTCCCTTGTGCTGATTTCTCTACCTTTTCTGGTAGCAGCTGCATCTCTAAATGCTTACTACATACCACCCACTTACTAAGGACTTTAAATGTACTTTAATCCCCTCAGCCACCTTATGAAATGTATTATTATTATCCACATTGAGCAGAGGAAGGGTTAGAATTTGAGAAGTAAAATACTTAAGGTCACATAACTAGAGTTTCAAAGCTAAGAATTAAACTTATGCCTGTCTGCCAAATGCCAAGGCAACTTACTCTTAACTAGTGAGTGTATTATTTACACGCTGTTGGCATGTCTTCAGAATTAACTGTGATGTTTTAAAAACTAAAGGAAGAATTCTGAATTTAATTTAAATCTTGGTAAACTGGACCCTCGTTCCAGATTGTTATATTCTTCAGGATTTTAGTGGTCCATATAGCCAGTATCTTTCTTTGATGTTACCCCAAATTGTATGCCAGATTCTCATATTAGTTCAAGAAGGTCATCGATAAAACTGATCAAAAAAGCCATTTACAGTTTATGTGGATACAAAAGATGAGGACAAAATATTAAGAGGATTCCATTAGGAAGACACAAATCTATTATCTGTATTCCAAGAAATGGTAATCCAATTAATCCCAAATATCCCTGTCTACACTCATAGCCTACACCACAAACTTCTCAGTACACACCGAAATACCTTGCTGAGATCTATAAAACACTTCTCAATCCATCATCTAAATAATACCATTTGATTCTGGGATTTCACATAAGAGAAAATTTAAGTTATGTGGTTCTTATGTAGTTTGTGAAATCAATCACAAGTTTTGGAAACCTGGGATTACATTTTGTCTGCTTTCAGTCTTTGGTACCTCTCTATTTTCCGTAATTGCTCAGAAATAACCCAAAACCGCTCACTGATCTCATCTTTGAGTTTTTAAAGTAACCCAGACCACAATTCACCTGAGTCAGAAGACTATTAATTTCCCCCCAACCCCATCTTGGGTTATAATCCTCTCTTACCAATAATTTACTCTACCCGGATTGGCACAAAGATTGCCTCTCCTTGTCCTCTACTAGTCAACTTTTAACACCTCTACTTCCTACCTGCTATATCCTTAAAAACTTTCCTTTTGATATTTTTTAAATATTTATAAGCCTCAATTATTCTGGACTTAACTTGCCAACATTATTAAGGATTTTAAAGGCCAGGAGAGCAAACCTGATTCATCTATACTTCTAGCTCAGATGACTGACAGTACTAGTTGGAATACTATTTGGAGGAGTCTGAGGCATTTTCAGATTTAAACAAGAAAGCACAGCATTATTCATTTGCAGTGTTAGCTATGGGTAAAGGCAAGATACAATCAACATTTCTGGACCCCTGGTCCAGGCCATTCTTCATTCTTTTGTATCCATCATTTATTTTATACCCTGTTCAGTTTCAACATAGCTCACTTAAGATTTTGAGTTGCAATTGGAGATTTTCTTACCCACAGAAAACATACCTTTTTAAATAACTCTTCGCCCCCATTTTCTCTCCCCTTCACTAGGCTTGTTTAAACATACTAGAGTAAATTTAGTTTCTGGGAAAACTTTAATCCTTCAGTCTGCCTTCTTAAAATTTAGAGTACCTGTTTGGTTAAACCCCAAACACCCCTTCCTTGACTGACAGTGGCAAAATCACTTTCTTTACTTCCACTTAACCAATTCGTTTTTACCTGGCTCAGAATTAATTTCAGACAAGTAATTCCTTTAGCTATTCCTCTAATGCAACTAACGAAAGTTCTAATGAAACTAAAAGGGAAGATTCGCCATTGGTTTAAGTTCCAATCCTCCTCATCTTGTCTTGAACCTACAATGTCTTCCCCTGCCATCCACTCTCTACAAAGCAGCCACAATTATGAGATAATGTATGTAAATCACATAATACAGAGTCTTCTCATCTATATTACAGATCTAAGCATGTCACTCCCCACTTAAAATCGTTCTGAGAATGTCCAAACTATTTTAGGTCCCACTCTACTTTCTAATTCTTTCCCTATTCCCCACAATTTATGAGGGGCCATAAGCTCAAGGGGATGCAGTTAACTCAAATTAATGAAAAGAGCCACCTGCATACTGTAACACTCAGAGATATTTTCACTTTTACCATAGATGTGTTAGCTTCCATTTTTTCAAAAACTTAAGGCTCCCCAGTCTAACTTGAATTTTCCCTAACTGATAAGAAATACACATGGAACAAAGATATAAATCTACTTAATATGCCTGGTGCCATCAAGATACATGCAAATGCCAATGAACTTCAGTCTTGGGGATACATATCAAACTGGAAGTAAAGGCCCCATCTAAAAGCCTACTAAATCAATTCCAAGTGATTGTTGCCAACCAGGAATGTAGGCCTATTCCTACATTTCAAAGAAAAGCTAAAAATCTGGATTGCACAGGGCAATTTTAAAAATTGGGACACTTTTTTTGTCTAATGGTATGCAAGGTAAGCAAAACACCACTGCAGGTTGGGTTTTGCCAATAGTCTCTTGGTTTTTGTTTTCGATTACTGCCAAGAGAGACATTAGACAATGCAACTCTTCTTTCACATCACTCTACCTTCGTTCATGCTGTATCTTGTGCCCTGAATGTTTTCCCTGCCACTTTTTCAACTAATGAACTCTTAGTCCCCTCTTCCTTAAAGATCTCAGTTGTTACCTCCTCTAAGAAATATGCCCAATTAACTCATCTCTCTGGGTATCTTCCATATACTTCTAATACTGATGACATAATATATTTATTTATGTAGCTCCCAAGTTAGATGGTGATTTCCATGAGGCAGAAACCTTATTTATAATACATGATGTGTATCACATACTTATGTGAATAAATTCTTCCCTTCATTTCCCCAACCTACCAGGCAGATCCATGTGGTTCCCATGGGCCAAGACACACCCAGCAAAACTCTGCTTTACAGTTCTGGTTACGACAGACCATATGATTACAACCGCCATCCTTCTCAATTGTGACATGGCATTTGGGACACTCCTATGAAGAGAAACTATAAAGTTGGTGTCAATGCTACACTAGGTTGTATTACTACCACTGAGGAAAAGCCAGTTCTAGATTTAGTTTATTTTTAATAACCATGTTTATTGTAATTAATACATGTACAGCACTTAGAACAGTGTCAAACACTTAGTACTACTGAAAATGAGCTGTTATCACTACTACTGACTTTTAAGATGTACAAGTTAAGGATTTGGATTAGTGGGGTGGGAGACAAAAACATTTAAGTACTTTTAACCATAAACATAATAATAATAGTTTTATGGGAGACAGAAGTTTGTTCATGTATATATAAAATACTCTCCAGAGTCATCTAGAAATAATTATTGAGTACTTTATCCCATACACTGTTCTCAGTGTTTTATATGCATTAACTCATAATCCTTATTGTGGTGTTACTCCTATTTTCATTTGTCAGATGAATAAACTAAGGGAAAACAATTAAAAAACTAGTCCAAGGTCATACAGGTAGCAAATTGTACAGTCAGTACTCAAACCTAAACAATTTGGCCTCAAGAGTGAGGCAAAGTGTAACTGGTATTACAATTCTTTTCATGCTGCTGAATTTCCCAACTTTCTTCTGCCAAATACTCTTGTTTTAAATTCTTTTCATCGTGGTCCATTTACAACTGTGCTACAAATATTTTTTTTTCCAAGTCTGTATCGTTTTCTTGGTTGCTAGTGAGCCAAAGTTACTACCCTGCAAGCCTACTTTTTCCTTTTGAAAAATCTAGAAAAGTAAATGTACTCATTATTTTTAGTGAAGGTTATCAGTAAGATGTAAAGCTTATACTTTTGTATTTGTGTTTGATGCCTGTAACACCCATTATATTATGTGCACAATTCGGCCTTTGTGAAATAGACTACACTGCCCATAAATTACAATAATTTTAGATAGGCAATTTTTAATCGTACATTTTAAATCAAATTTTTGAAATTAACTACATATTTCATGTTTTCCCAAAGAAGCAAATTTCAGGCCTAAAAGACCTGTTTCTAAATTCTACACTTCTTGGTTATCATTAGGCAAATAGTACTAAGCTCTCAACAACTGACAATCTGCACATCTGTTCAAGAAGTTAATAACAATAATAAATAAAAGCTTCTGAAACCTCTCAAGGGAAAACTCTTCCACTTCATCTCAAAACTGCCAAATAGATTTGTTATTATAAATTGACATTTTTCCTCAGTAACCTACCTTCTAAACAAAATTAAAAATATTTAAGCTTGTACTCCCTATTTTAAACAACATCTTGGGGCTTTCGAGTATTCAGGGATTTCTCTAGATGAAGAAAGAGGGCTACAGTTTAATCACACTACTTAGTGAAAATATAACTGCTTTATTCTAAATATTAGTTTTGTAGAGCATAGTCAAGGATTCTGTTTAATGAATGTATCTAGTGAGGAAATCTTCAATTTTCAAAAAAGGATGCTTGGTTAGGAAATTTTAAAAAATAACTAAAGAAACTACTTCCTGACACTGCAGTAAGGTTTTCCTTGACTGACATGAGTTAATGAGTTATGGTTTGCCTTAGAGATGTTTATTTTTGATTAAAAAATTTTTTTGAGATTTTATGCTTTAGAGAGCATAAAAATATTAATTTTAGCCATGCATTCGTTAAAAGTGCAGGCATTTTTGTTCTATGTGACAAGACTCAATGCTTCACTGCTAATGCTTTCTGGGAGACAGAAATGTTTATATGTTTTAATCTTTCGGGAAGAGCATAGTAGTAGTGGATTAAATTGTGCTGGCCTTCATCATTTAAGCACTCGTTGTTGTTATCACTGTCCTGCAACTGAGTGATGAACAGTGCAAAGCTATAATGAACATTGGTCAAACAACTCAGTATTCTTTGAAGCATCATCTTCACATGTGAAAGACAACACTAAAAACAAACAGCCTATGAATAACCCTATCACTTACCACCCAAGTCACTTCCTATATGGATAGGATAACAAGACTGAATTAAATAAAGATTGGATATTTATACAATTTTCTTTTAAGAGATGGGCTGGGTACACACTTGGGATTCAAATGTTTGCTATGTAGAAGGGTGCTCAAGATTATGTGCATTTGTATAAGACATTTGTCTAGCATTAATGAAATGTTTCATGGTCAGAAAGAGATTGAATTTTGAAACTAGTATCATTAGCAATGTACTTCAAAAAACAAAAAACTAAGAGATATCTGTATTACCCCAAAACTTCTATTTCTCAGGAGTCAACTCTCTTAATAAATCATATTTTAGAAGTTTAACATGTTAAACAACTTGTTAAGCCCAGTTCAGTTACATAATAAAACCGTCACTCAGTTAATCTGAACACTGCTCTAAAGAAGACTCCTGTAAGTTAAACCTTGGGGATTTTTAATGCAGAAATGTAAATTAGCCTAATAAAACCAAGCTAGTGAAGTAAACTCTCCAATATATTTGTATACTAAAGGCAGTCAAGAACAATATGGAAAGGCATTATCAAATCCTGAAGCAGAAAATTATCACCTTTTCTTCTATAGGAAACTAATGTTTTTTCCATTGAGGAAAGCTTCTAAAGCAGAGTACTGTGCACACTGTATATAGTACTCAATAAAATAAAGTCAAACACTGGAATAAGGGAAAATTATTAATAGCCAATTGTTCTGGGAAAAAACACAACAAAAAAACAAACTTCAATTGAGAAAAGGTAAGACAAGGCTCTTAACTAAGTAAACTTCGTGCTTATGTTAATGCACCTATCTTTATCAGTTTCATTACCAAGAGTTTATTGAAGGAAAATACCAACCTTTGTATTGGCTGCAATCCAATTAGAGGTTTCACTGTCATCATCACACTTTTTAATCCATTTCTTCAACCACTGTTTAAAAACAACAACTGTTAGGATACAACAAAACACTTGAGAGAAAGGATACCAAATTACTTCAACACTTAAGTACAGTCAAGCAAAAAATGTAAAAGCCAAGGACAAGATTATTGCTAGGTTTACTTCCTTTTAAACTAAGAAAATTCTGTAGTTTTCATATCCAATATATACAAAATCAACCAAAGGAGGAATTCCTCTGGCTGAAACTGAGTAGGGAACCCAGGCTTGATGAGAAGCCGAGCCCCAAGGAGTGTTGCTCCCCTTTAAACACAGAGACTGCCAAGGGGTGCCTCAGCCATCATTACCCTGATAATCACCAGGAGCCGGCTTATTCTTAAGGAAAGTACTTGTAATGACCAACTAAAATAAAAAGGGAGAAATAAAAATTTTCTATCTACTAACATTATAACATTATGTTTATAATATAATTGTTATTTATAACGTGGTTTTCAGTCATCAAGTCCTAGAATCACTCTACTAAATTATTTAAAAATGAAAATGCCAGATCAACTCACCTTACATTTGACAGGATCATGCCAATTTTCTCCACAATTAAAGCTGTTAAGTGACACAGAAGTTAAAAGAGTGTAAGAATTAAGTCCTACCTACAGAAAGGAAGTAAACGAACCTTTTCATGCTTTATAGTTCTCCATATGTTCACCAGTTTCTAGTGACTGACAAATACAAGGGCAGGGACCACGTCTATTTCGTTCTACAGTAAATTATTTAGATTTTAGTATGAGGATCAGCATTACTGTGTGTAATACAATGAAGAATGACTGTAAGCATTAAGACATGTTATCACAATTTCATAGTATCAGAACAGCTACCAAACTGATTAGAAAAAAAAATCAGTTCAATTAGGCCTGTATTTTTCTGATAGTTTTTGTTATGTCTAGTTCCTTGCTGCAACCACTCTATATAACTGAAACAACCTGCAATAATTTTCAGTAATTTGAACTTGTTTCAACCAATGCTTCATCAGCATATATTAAATCCCAAATGAAGAATAAAAATCTGAGTTTGTAAGGTAATTACGTAATTTAGTACTAATGCACAATAAGCAATATGCAGAAAGCAAACAGGTCATGTCTTTGCATGAGCTGAACAAATGAACTTCAGCCCAGTAGAGTTGTACAAGGTATAAAACAGAAAAGTGTAACTAAACAGTCTCTAAGAATATTTTAACTGCTAATTCCTTCCTGTTTTCCAGGCACATGGTATATACATTTTTTTTAAGTATAAATTAAGAATAAACAAAAATGTTTATAAAAATAACTATGGAATGGCTCATCAACTGATTTAGTAATTTAGGAACAGTTACTTCTGGAAAAGAAGATGGGCAGTGGGATAGAGAAGAGGCTAATGGGCTTCAATTGTATCTGTCATGTTTTAAATCTCAATAAAGACAAATACTGGTTCTGATTAAGCTAGTTGTAGCCACATGAACATTCACTATTGTTGTTCTCTATAGTTTATGCTGTATTCAAAATATTTCACATTAAAGTATACTTGAAAATAGGTATAGAATCAGACTTTACCCCTGTACACAGGGTAAAACTCTGAAACAATAATATATATTTAATTTTACAAAGATAGCATGTATCTGACACATAATATCTGAGTTGATCTCTTTTTGGAAATATTTAGTGTTAATGATGTGTAAGTCTAATTCTATACATATCTGGAGAAAAAGAATGCTATGGAATATCAATAAAATGCCTATTTGCTAGCTCTAGAGCCCTCTGGCCTGACTGGCTTCTCATTCCTAAAAGATCCACAAAGAAATGGAAGACCATCTTCGCTCTCTAATATGTGGTATTGGAAATGGAAATTCCCTGTTAAGTTAAATGTAGAATTCAATGGCTGTAAAGTGCTACAGAACTCCAAGAACTCAGTTTTCTGAGAAAGCAGGGGCCAGAGGAGCTATAGGGAAACTCTAAGCTAAAATGCACATCTTACCAACCATGTTTTATCCAAATTTACCTGCTCACTTTATTTCTAAGAGTAATATTAAACTTGTCAGAAGAAAAAAACAAAAACTGTGTATTTTATTGAAAAGACAGCAAGAGCCATAAAAGAACCAAACATAACTTGACAAAATAAGCAGCAGTCAGTAACAATAACCGAGTTCTGGTCCCAGATCTGCAACTTTGCTCCTATTAAGTTCCAGCAGACAAGAAATGTGTTCACAGTTGCATTTTTTTCCCCGTAAGAAAACATATCCAAAGGTTAGAGCAACAAGAGGAACAATTATTCAAGATGTGATCTTTTAATCTAATTCTTATTTAAAAGAAACATACATTATTGTAAATCAACATCACCCACCTCTTTACCTGAGGTATAAATTTTTTTTCCATTTTACTACCCAGAATAAATAGAAAAGCTGTGTACTATTCCAATTTAGGAAATCATTTGCTTACCAAAACTGGCGCCCACATTTGCAGCGAACAGGTTTAGCATCAGGATATTGGACTTTAACAACATGGTGGCAATCTGGGGCAGGACACCACTTTAACAGTCGATTGCACTGAAACACAAGAAGATAGACAACAAATTAAACAACAGTGCAAGATTTACGAGCACACCAAGCAATTATTTATATGCTTCCCTAGCACAAGAGACAAAGGGAGGATGGTGACACAGGCATATAAAAACCTGCCACCAGTACTTAAGTCTTCTGCAGCAATGCTTCTGGTGCACTGTTTTCCCAAGATTATAGATCCCTCGTAGACTTGTATTTATAAAATATATGAACTACTAGCTCCTGCTGTATCTTCAAACTTCCACTGAGAAACCTTAATTACCCATTCTGTGAACATTAACAAAGATCAGTTGTTTATGGTTTTCTTTCAGGGCTATTTTCAAAGATGCAAGTAAACAAGATACTCCTACTCAGGGTTAAGTGTGTTTTTACATGCTAAACAACAGTTTGAAACAAAGAAAGGGATATACATATAATTTCTCCCTTTGACCATAAAGAGCTCTTTGCAGTTCTTAAACCAAGGCAAAGATTGCATTTTAGTCATTCAAAAATGAAATATAACTTCTGAAGTATTTTTAGTATGGAATAAAACATGGCTAAAGTAACACTCTACACCAGATTTCAACTTTATTAACTATTTCAAAAAATACACTATTCCTAAAGTATGCTGTTTTCTGGAAGATCTGACCTTCAGTTTAACAGAAATACGTTACCTTCTAGAATTAAAATACTAAGTTACACTGATGCTCTTATACAGGGCTGGCAAATTTCTTCAGTACAGAGACAGGGAGCAAAGGTTTTTGTGCCATTATGGCCTCTCTAGCAGCTACTCAGCTCTGCCACCGAAGCACAAAAGCAGTCACAGAACAAACGGGCACATCCAAATAAACCTTACTAAATAAACAGGCAGGCCGTAGCTCGCCCGCCTCTGTTCTGGCAAGAGACATTTGGTGAAACAAATAACTAGCATCTTTATTAACAAAGTTTACTGGTAATGGCAACTAAAATAAGCAGAGATATAGCAGGGTTTTAGCATGCCATGCATGATTCACCTGACATCATTAATAATCAACCACAATTCTCTGCTAGAGATAAAAAGCAAGCTATAAAAGGGAGAAAGAACACTGTAAAAATAATTTCATTACCAAACTCAAAACCTACGAAGAGACATTTATTTATTGGTTTGTCACATTCCTTTGAAAATAAAGGTGTTTTGGTATGCTTCATAAATAAAGTTCCATAACCCAAGTTTATGGTAAAGGTGTTTCTTACTGTCAAGAGTACTTTATGTAAGAAAAAATATTACTATTAATAATTTCTTTTATTAAAAAGAAACCTAAAGAGAAATCACTTACCTCTACAAAACTATTTGTTATTAAATGCTGATACTTTAATTTAACTTTTGAATCTGTGATCAAGCGCCTGAAAGCAAGAATAAAAAGTTTATTAGGAGTTTTCAGCCAAAAGTATGTTTCACATTTTTAAAATAAAATTTCAATGCTATGGCTATAAAAATGTCCCTAAACTGAAAATACTAAAATGGACATAAAACTACCAATAAATGTTAACTGTAGTGATCAAAACAATAATTTCAAAGTTTCTACAGCTTTATTTTGGTAGATGTTCCCCCCATGTTTCTTATACTCCAAGTATTCTTTTCACCCAGCTTGTATTATACTTTTAGACTTACCAACTACTGCCAAGTTGAGACCCCTTTCAGTCTTCTGACTCTGAATATCTTGCCTTAAAACAGAAAGTCTCATCCACCTTCTTTAAGATCCCCTCCCAAAAGTCAGTTGGTGAAGTAAGATGTTGAGAGGAATGTTAAGAAATGGATCCAGTTTTTGATATATTTAATTTTGAGGGCCTTCTGAAATTTCTTGGTAATTTACCAGAAATGCTTACTGATTGTAATCTAGACACCTAGAACACTCAGTAATTTCTCAATAATTTCTAGAACTCACAGGAGCCCATAAAAGTGAAGAATCCTGAAGCTTAAGTTTCATTAATTTTAATGGTAAACACTCCTGGGAATGTATTTAAAAGAAAATGGGTGTTAAAGCAGAAAAAGAGTAACTACTGAAGGCCAGTAAGAACTGAATCAAATATGCACTTAGTCAAACATCATTAAAATCTTTAAATGAACAAGAAAGTTCTGTACAATCTGGGCTCATCTAATTCTTGAGCTTCTAATCTCACTGCTCTCCTTCCACAAGACCCCAGTCATGTCTTGTGCCACTTTCAGTGTCCTCCTGTCACATGTGTATTCTTTCACAAAGCAAGCACCCCTCCTCAGAGGCTTTTGCATAGGGCTACCTCTTTGGAAAGGTAAAAGAATATTATCATAGTGGGGTGCTGAGATGGACAGTCAAAGTTTGAATATGTGCTTCAAAACTTACTAGCTATAAACTGAGGGTGAGTTCTGTGACCTCTCCATTTTTCAGTTTACTAATCCATGATAAAATGGATATCAGAAATAGAGTTGCAGGACTAGAACAGAACCTGGCAAATAGTAAGCACTCAATAAATATTAGATGTGGCTATTATTGTTTTATTTCACTTAGCTATAATCTATTGTTTCTCACTCAAGGAGGCCATTTTGGACAAATCCCTATACCAGTCTAGGTGTAAACCTTTCAGTTCTCATGGCGCCTTATACACAACTCTCCTTTACAGAATTTACCATAATTTTAATTAAGACAGTTATCTGTATAATCATTTAATATCTGCCTTCGTGCTCTCCTACCCCCAACCACACCATAAGCCCCATGAAACGATCTCTTTTGTGTTCAGCACAGTGGCTGGCCCACAGAGTGTTCAATAAATATTTTAAATGAGTAAACCTCCACAATTCCACAATAGAGATGTTGAAACTGAGGTGTAAAAATAGTAAGCATATCTGGAGATTCCTCAAAAAGTTAAATACAGAATTATCACATGATCCCAAATCCACTCCTAGGTATATATATCCAAGAGAAGTAAAGTGTTCAATAAAAAAAATTGCATACAAATGTTTAAATAATAACACAAACATTTCCACAGAATATGAAATAACCCAAGTATCCAAGAACTATAAATGGAGAAACAGAATATGGTATATCCATACAATGGAATATTATTTAGCCATAAAAGGAATGATGTACCAATGCATGCTACAACACAGATGAACCTTTAAAAAATTAAGTTAAAGAAGCCAGACACAAAACACCACATACTGTATGACATTTGAATGAAATGTCCAGAATAAGTAAATCAGTACAGACAGAAAACAGATGAGTGATTGTCAGTGTCTAGGAGGAGGAGGTAATGGGAAATGACTGTTTAACAGGTATGGGATTACATTTGGGGATGAAGATGATGTTGTGAAATAAGATGGTAGTGAAAAAACTATTACGAATATACTAAAAGCCGCTGAATTGTACACTACACCATAAAGTAATTTAAATGGTGAATATAATGTTATGTGAAATTTTCATTAAAAAAAAAAAACCTAGCCAAAGTCAAATGCTCTGATTCCCAAACATATCTTACTTCTATTACCCATAAATGCCTCGCTCACGTGAAAAACCCTAGTGATTTCTTAATAGCTGAGTCTAGCCTAACAAGAGAGGATAAAGGTCAGCCACAGTTATTAGGCCAAGGTTACTGGGCCTCAGTTATTAAGTCATAGTTTATCTGGTGATAGGGAAGAAGGCAAATACCATCCTGGTCACTAAGAAGCTAATCCTCCTAACAACATGTTGCCATCACTAAATGTTGAAAACAGTTATGCAAACTCTCTTAGTGGAAGGCTGCTCTTTACGAAGGTAAACAAAATGACTTCTACTAAATGCCTACTATGTATTTTGAGCACAGTGTCAGATGCATTTAGCCACCCTTGAGTTTTGGGATAATTTTCTATTTTTACAAATGAGCTAACTGGAGAGCTATGATTTGAGACCAGGTGACTTTATTATTTAAAAAAAATTTTTTTTTGAGGTATAGACAATAAAATGTACACACCTTAGTGTACAGCTCAATGAATTTTGGTATGTGTATACACTCATGTAGCCTTCACCTGGATCAAGATACCAAACCTTCTCACTCATTTCCCCCCCTTCACCTATTTCATCCAACCTTCTACCCCTTTCCCCTATGGCAATGACAAGTTGTTCTCTGTTTATGAGTATATTTGTTTCATTTGTTTTCACACATAAGTGAAATCATATGCTATTGGAAACCAGGAGACTTTAAACTCCATGACTTTTTTTAGTATGCCAAGTACTAAACCATGCCTTATGCTTATATAGCACCTGCATAAATCAACAATATTATGCTTTAATTTAGGTGTAGTGATAAAACACCTTTCTTTATAAGGGTTTTTTCCTGATACCAATTATAAAGAATAAAAATCACCTGTAACTATCACTCAGAAGAAATTGTCACTCAACACTTTCATGAATCTAAACCTTTTCCTATTTTTTTTGTAAATATATGCCATGTGTAACTTCAAATAGAGAATTTACTACATATAATTTTATCTTGTTTTTCCATTATAGTCATTTTCCAATGCATTAAAATAATCAAAAACCTTTTTTAACGGCATTCCATCTTCCCCTTTTGTTGGACATTTGGGTTGTAAGGTTACAACGATGTGGTTAACGTTTTTATAATAAAATATTTGCTCAAGTTTGTCTTTAAAAATAAATATAACATTTACTATTATCTGAATTCATCTAATCACAATCAAAGATCAAAATGATCTTACAGTCATCTCTGGCTTATCTCTTTCTCTTATATCCCTTATATCTAACTCTGACTCTCCCTTGAAAGTAAATCAAAATTCAACCATTTCTCCCTACCTCCTCTGTTACCATCTTAGATCAAACCATCATTTTTCACCCAGACTGTTGTAACAGTCTCCCAATCCCCCTGCTCCTACTTACAATCTCTTTAGAGCACCAGCACCTGGTGTTATAAACACAGTCTCTGTATAGCACTCAGATGCAACCCTCTCTGACCATGTCACTCCTCTGCTCAAAATTCTCTCAAGACTCTAGGAATAAAAGCCAAAGACCTTATAATGGCCTGTAAGGCCCTACATAATCAACTTCAGCAACCCTCACCATACCCTTCTCTGCCTTCCTTCAATCTGTAAGTTTACACTTATTGTTCAAAAACATTTTAAATTAATAATAATTACCAGCAATTTACTCCTTGTCTACCTACCTAAAACTTGACAAATTATTTCACTTTGCATTTCAATGAGACTGGGAAATTATCTCAGTATGGTGAACTTGAGCTCTGATCTCTTAAGCATGTATTTTAAAACACATATTGTTCTCTGACTTTTGTGCTAAATTTCCTCCTTAGGATACTAAAGTAATGTTTTTCTGTTTCACTGTGAAGAAATGATGGCAGGCATTCAATTTATTCCTTTGAGACATAAAACTAAAGTTACATGTTATAAAAGACATATATTAACTCTCTTTGAACTGTGTTAAAAATAAATACAACCTTGGAGTAAGCCAAGATTTCTTAAATAGCAGTAATCATAGAGAAAAATGATGAATTAGATGCCATTAAAATGAGAACTTCTGTTTATCAAAATATCACTGAGAGAAAAAGGAAGCCACATATTGGGGGAAACAGATGTAATACATATACCTAACAAAAGACACATATTAGAATATTTAAAGAATTCTTACAAATTAATTAATTAACAAACTTTAAGAATGGGCAAGTGACTTGAATGGGCACTTAATAAAAAGGGATATCCAAATGGCTAATGGAAAGGTGTTTGACATCCTCACCTACCAGAGAATTGCAAATTAAAACCACAATGAGATATCTCTATACACTCACCAGGATGGACAAAATTTTTTAAAGACTAGTGATACAAGCACGGGTGAGGACTAGAGCAGTTACCTGTAACTAAGCAAAGTGGAGGCACAACAACTTTAGAAAACCATTTGGCAGTATCTCCTAAAGCTAAACATCTCAGTCCTGAGTATATATGCCTAAAAGAAATTAGTGCATGTCCACCAAAAGACACATACAGGAATATCCTTTGTAGCTTTTTTATGGTAGTCAAAACCAAACACCTCCAATGTCTATTGTTAGAACTAAATACTATATAGCAGTAACAACAAAAACCCTAAAAGCACACACATATATCTAATAACATGTATTATCTCAAAGACATGTTAACTAAAGCAGGTACACACTAAAAGAACACACCCTAAATGACTCCATTTAAATGAGGTTAAAGAATAGGCAGAACTACTGGACAGTGACAGAAGTCAGGATGGATAGCAGGGGTGAGATGGAGGCTGTCTAGAGGGGCACAAGGATGGACCTGCTGGGCTGGGAAAGTTCTATCCCTTGATCTGGGCGGTTAGTAAAACAAACATACTTTTAAAGTTAGTGTACTTTACACTCCTGACTGAATATATTTTAGAACTTAATAAAAGAGTAAAACAAAAGTCAATACACAGCAAAATGAACTTATTAAAAATGTTGTTTCCAATGTTAAAGATGAGATATTCTATTGTACAGTGATTATTAACATACATACCCAAGTTTAGTTTGTCTTTTGCCTCAGAGGGTACAAACCACATGACTTCATTTATGGGTCTAAAGCAGCTTCACAACCCTATTTGTGATTTTTAAGACACTGATAGAATGCAAAAAATAACGATCTGACTTGGATGGTTGGAACATTCTTCTTGGAGAAGCACAGACTTAGAAGACTACATTTACTTCCCTCTGGATCCATTCAACTACTTGGTTTTATGTAATATTTACATAGTTTTAATATTATAAAACCACTGGTTTACAGTTTTGTGAATAATCCTGACAAAACATGAATCTGTTCCAGAATAGAAAAGAATAGCTATGAAGTTGACAACATAATTATACATCTAACAGAAATTAGGAGGTAGAAGAGAGAAAGGCAAACAACACAGCACAGAGGGACCAATTCCCTCATCTTGTATAGTAAGGTGTTACGCTATGCTTAAAGTTAATAGAACAAAAAATACTATTAAAGAATAGCAATGGAGTTATACTGTCTAATTTAAACCAACCTGTTTTTAAAAAGAACATTTCTGACCCTTTCAACAAATGGGGAATTAGTCAACAGAGGTAAGTATTATCTATACTAAGATCCTAAGATTCATTTTAAAAAATCTTTACGTATCACTTAAAGCTTTTTTAAAGGCATTTGGTATAATTTTGCTGAGTGGGAATGAATTATCATCTCTGTTTATCTGTTTCTAAAACCCCATATATAAAAATAAATCATATTATTTTCTAGACACACCTCATAGAATGTTTAATCAGAATATCACAATTCCAGATGTGTGCTAATGCTGTTAATGATTAGTCAAGATGAGTAAATATGTCACTAGAAGATCTTTAAAGACTTAATAGATTCATGTTTACCTTTATCATCCCTAAGTACTAGAGTGGCTATATACAGAAAAGAAATTTAGGCACTGAACAACTACAAATTCACAAAAAAACTAATTAACTGGTATGATGAACAGAAACAGATGAACATTTATTTGATCTCAAGTGATAAACAATTTAGAGAGATAATTTTCATTAATCTCATGAAAGCATCAAGGACATATCTGGGGACAAAGAAAATTTCTCCAAGTATACTATTACTTTCCTGACTTTGGCAGTATAAACATGAGGCCACTGTGTAAAGGAGCTTCACTTAGCCAAATAGCACTGACGGCAACATAGCACAAATTAATCACAAAAGCTGGTAATGATGACATATGCTTATGAAAGCAAGGGAGAATAACACGTTTCTAGGTACTTATTCAAAGATACATGCCTATTACACCATTGCTAGGGAATAAAAAGGTGAATCCATTGAATCACAGATCTTAAGAAGTTAAGAGTTAAGGAAGCATTGAGAGATCAGTGAATAAATACTCAGTGTAGTGTTGCCAAGGTTAGAGTGACACATCCTGAATGGAAATAACCCAAGGATTCAGTCAACATAAATAGGGACCTGGGGTCATGCAGCTTATAGCCTAAGAAAGAATACAGACATGAATATAGGAAATTACAAAAGTGTATGGTAATGGAAATACGGAGCTAAGGAGCACATAGAATGTCTGCCCAAACCAAAATAAAAATCTAACTTAAAGCCTGAAGAATGACTAAGAGGATAAGTAGGTTAAGGAAATTGAAGAATAAAACAGAAGAGAATGTTGCATGTAAAAATGCCAAGAAAGAGACAAAAAGAAAAAAGTAAACAAAATCAAATCAAACTAAATGCAAATAAAAAGCACAGTACTTTCAAGAAACTAAGTTCCATATGGTTACAATAGAGAATGTGAGAAAAACAAGCAAAAGATGAAGCTACACAGTTAAGCAATATAGGACAATCGAGATGAAGAATTAGAAGGTGATGAAACTGGATACAAGGGAGTCACTTACATTCTTTGATACTGAGAAGCAAGGCCAATGAGTTAATTTGGTGGTGCTGGAGGTAGCAGGAGGGTTGGACAAGATAAAGCCTAAGGAATATACATATAAAGATGTCTGACAGGCAGTGGTGATATGGGTCCCAAGAGAGTGTTGATGTGGAAATAGAAATTTGGGAAATTCCAAAGTATGCCTAAGGAGAGTGTATACAGTGAAAACAATTAATGGGTTGGACAAAACCCCAAGGAGCAATATTTTAGAAAGAGGCAGAAAAAGACAATTTTACAAAGTCAGAGTAGATCTGCAGGAGGCCCAGGGTGATGGCCGCAGGTGGTAGATGGCTGGGATGAAGGGGTTTTACTGGAAATGATTAGATCAGGGAGATGAGAAGCTATGGCAGTGGTTCTCAAACTTAAGTGTGCATTAGAACCACTCTAGGAGAGCTTGCTGTTCAGACTGCTGGGCCCTATCCCCAAAGCCTTCTGCATTAAGTCTGGAGTTGGGCCTGAGAATGTGCATTCTTAGACTCCAAGCTGCTACTGCTGGCCAGGGGACTACACTTTGAGAACTACAGGGCTAAGGTGTAGAACGGACTACACATGTGGGCACTGAGTCATACTGTATGACAGCAAGCCTTGGAAGAAAGACAAGACTGTGGGTGAGGTGTTGGCACTGTGAATAATTAAGTGGGAGTGATTAAGAAGTCAAGCAGATAAAAGCATAAAGGATTGTGAGAAAACTGGACAACACAAACCTTAAAGGATCTATGGATCTTAAAATAGGGAAACAGTCAATACAGCATTTGGAACTGAGGGAAATAATGATTTCACCTCCTGAACATAAGGTATATAGGCGAAAAAAGCTAGCTTCAACTTGAGTGGGTTATAGGGGAATAGGTCTTCAGGAAAGAACTGAGCTTCAGTTTCAATTCAAGTCCCAAATGAGTTTAATTCAAATTAAAGCAATAATCTATTTTTAATCTACTAAATTGGAAACTTAAAAATGATAATACCACGATCTATTTAAGGTGAAAAATAAAAATCTTTCCTCTGAATCCCCAAACCCCCAGTTGGTATCACTGTTAAAATTCTATTATGAGAATTCTCAAAGTTTTCTGTGCATGCACAAGGCTGCATATCCTAAGAGCTCAAGAATGCCCAAAGAGGATAAACACAAAGAGAACCACATCTAGATGTATCATAGTCAAACTGCCTTAAGCCAAAGACACAGCACATCTTGAAAGCAGCAAATAGGGGCCAACAACATGATTAACAGTTGACTCAAAAATAGAATGCTAGAAGGCAGAGAATCATATTCAAAGTGACAAAACTATTGGATAAAAAGCCAAAAAGCATATAAATTACAAACTGCATTACAAAAAGGTTTAAATATTCCCTACTGCACTATATTCTTTCATATTAGATATTACCCAATTTTTAATCTTTACCAATGTGAAGTGCAAAAAAAAGTTTTTAAAAAGTTGGGAGTGTTGAATTTTGGGTTATATTCATTTAGGCATAACAGCTAATGTTTATGACAATTTAAATTTCTTATACTGATTATGTGTTGGAAATATTTTTTCCATTTCTTCCCAAATAAAATTTCATCGAACAACAGCCTTTTAACCACATCTCACTGCCCAACTGCCTCCCCATTCTGAACTATCCTACACTACACCGTCAAAGTTACATGAAAACGCAAACCTTACTATCAGTCTTAACAACCTTCTTTGATGAAACTCATCATAAACTCTTTATATTTCATTTCTAATAATCTGCAACTCTCTGTTCTAGCCACCAGAGAATACTTAATAGACAAGTTTATGACCTTTTCAAAAACACTGGCATTCTTTCTTTAACCAATATTATCCTCCACCCCTTCAACCCAAATTTTTACCCCTTTTATATTACTTCTGAAGTAAAATCTCTCTAAACTCTTTAGGTGGAATAATTTGCTTTTTTCTAACTGTACTTTATACACACTTTTAAATATAAAACTTAAACTCTGCATTTTACTTATAATTATGAACCCCTTAAGTAACAGAAATGTATCTAATTTTTTTTTGTTCTCCTGGTCATATGTCTAAATAGGCTGCCCATAAATGCTGCTGTATGGATGAAAGATATAATGGCCTATACTGATAAAATGTATTGATGAATCTGTATTGATGAAACTGATGTACTCATAACAGAATATAATGAATTTGAAAGTATCAGGGTACAAAAAAAAGACAACTGGAAGGATCATGGTACTTCAAGAGGATACATGGCTTATTTTTGCTAGCTTAAAACAGTGGAAATAAAATTTACTGAAAGATTGGAACAGTATTAACAGAGAGCTGACAACGAAAATAAATGTTTTAGTAAACCAAAGTAGGCTGAGGTTAATAAAATGGAATCAGTGAGCTTTATAAAGTATGCTGGTTAAATCAATTCATGGTTTTATTACGTTAAGAAATTTGCTCATTAGAGTTCATGGCTGCTTTTACTTTAATTACCTTCAAATCCCAGTGCTTAAACACAGACGTATCTTTCTATATAGGCAACTATCCAGGATTAATTATACAATTTGTCTGTGGGTCGTTGAGGCCCTCAAAATGTTTATCCTCCTAAGGTGAAGTCAATTAGATAGCCTGAGGTTATGAAAACAGCACTGACTCAGAAATTAAGCAACCTGGAACTTTACCCCAGGTTCAACAACTAACTATGCTAGTTTCTTCAAGTTTCTTTCTCTCTTCAAAACAGAACCTCTCACAGGAGAATAGTTAGCCAACAGCCTCTAGCTGTAGTGCCTCTAAGATCTATAATGGTGTTCCAACTGAGTTCACATTCCTCCTGGGTAGCTCCCAGTAAATGACAGAGCATGGCAAGAGTACAAGGGCCTGGCCATTTCTGCTTATTGAGGTATTCCTCTATGGGCAATCTATGCACTGGAGCTCCCCACAGGGCTGCCAGAGACTCTCACAAGTGCATCACAGTTTGAGTCTCTTCCTATTAAATCCTTCTCCCTTCTTCTCTCCTTTAACATGTGTCAGATCTGCAACAAGGTCTGTCTACTCCTGTTCCTCCTCCTCTTTGGCCTGTACAAATGCTAATCCACAATCTGTCTCCTTCCTTTTTAACTTTATCTTGGCATCTGCTTCCCAGAGGATCTGACATAATACCATTTCCTATTCTCCAATTCCAAGGTTCATGAAATCTAGCTATCGTATATTGCCGAATTTACCAGAACAGTGGCTGGGTATTCAACCAAGTCAAATGGGCTTTTGTACTATAATGGAATGTAGATTAGAATATTTATTTAGACTTTAAAATTTTCACCTGAGATGCTAAGTGAAAATTAATTTGGCTTAACCACTAACCAGTATTCAACATGCAGAATCTATCAAAAATACTTACATAACTGTGTTGTCATCCACTAAGATATCACAACCATGAGCAGGACACGAAATAGTCTGAAAAAGATTGAAATTTAAACTATGTCTTCATTCAACAAATATTTGCTGAATGCTTACCATCGCCAGGCACTGCTAGGTTCAGAAGATACCTAAATATTTACAGGATCTTAATTGTTTCCTTTCTATTAAAGGAAATGTATATGTGTGTGTTTATCACTGTAGGGTAAGTAGAACGGCTGACCTGAATAACTGCTTTTTCAATATAAAACTTGAAAGGTAAAAGCACCAGAATGGATAAAATTGCTCAAAAAGTTTATTTAGACTTATATATACAAATGTTAATGCCTGCTAAGAAAACATTACCTGGACTGGAGCTTTAACTGGATCACCAAATTGTAAATAGAAAAAAAACTCAAATTATCAATTTGTTTTAATAATCTAGAAAAATGTGCCCTAGGCAATTCATAATCCAGAATGTTTTACCTGTTTATATTTGTGCAAGTGACTAAACTCTGCAGGAAACTCAACAAAAAACGAAAAAACAAATTGGCATCTTTACCTGTCCCATGCCTTCCTCCATTATTTTTGTAGTTAAATATTCACTCCAGCACTGCATACAAAACTTATGTCCACATTCAAGGCCAGTGAAATACTGCAACAAAAATAACACATGGACTTGTAAAAGACATTATCAGAAAAATCACTATACACAGTGATTCAACAAGCTCCATTAGGTCACACTGCTCATAGTGGTTAAAATGTTTGACAAAACTAGATGGGCTCCTAAAATGAACTTCTAGGTTGTGAAATCTAGATATGCAAATACATTCAACACAAAACACGTCATTAGTGAGAAATGCACCTAACAGCAGATATTTACAATTTTTAGGCAAGGCAGATAACAGGTTTGCATTCGATGTAAGAATATGCTGTGTACCAATAAGCATATGAGATGTTCAATAACCTTAGCCATCAGGGAAATGTTAATCAAACCACAACGAGACACCACTTCACACCTATAAGGATAGCTATAATAAAAAAGAGAGACAGTAACAAGTTGTTGGCAAGAATGTGGAGAAATTTGAACTCTCATACACTGCTGGTGGAAGGAAAATGATAACAGGAATTTTGGAAAACACTGACAGTTTCTCAAAGAATTTATAAACATAGCGTTACCATATGATCTGGCAATTCCCAAAAGAAATGAAAACATATCTCCACACAAAAACTTGTATTCAAATGTTGATAGCACAATGATCCATAATAGTCCAAGATGGAAACAACCCAAATGCCCATCAACTAATGAATGGATAAACAAAAGGCAGAATATCCATTTAATGAACTACTATTCTTCCGTAAAAATTAATGAAGAATTGATTTTCATTAAAACATGGGTGAACCCTGAAAACACTATGCTAAAGGGAAGAAATCAATCACAAAAGACCACACATTGTCTGATTCCATTTATCTGAAAGGTCCAGAATCAGCAAATACACAGAGAAAGAAAGTGGGTTAAGTGGTTGCCTAGTTCTGCAGGGATGGGGGGAAAACAACAGGAAGTGACTGTAAGAAGATACAGGGTTTCTTTTTGGGGCTATTAAATGTTCTAAAATTAACTGTGGTAATAGCTGCACAACTCTGTGACTATACTAAAAACCACTTTAAATAGGTGAATTGTATGGTATGTGAATTACATTAAAGCATCTAAGAAATGTGACACAAATATAGGACTTCATCAAGCTGCATGGAACTTCATGGAATATAGCTAACCTAGAAAATAAAATCTTAGGGAAATTAAAAGATTTATTAAGATAGCTGAGAATAATAGTAACATGTTGGTCTAATCTTATATTACGTATATGATTTGGAATACTATTTGAAAGATGGTTAAATGAAGTATACTATATTCAATAATGGGATATTAACGACTTTAAATAATATTAGAGAGTCTAGAGAACTGTTTTAAAAAGACAAATATTGGTACCATATTTTAGTTAAAGAATATTTTACAGTATTTACTATTAAATGATTTAAATACACAATATTTAATTTAAATTATTTTAGTAATAAAATTATTATTCACGTAAATATGGTTAAATACAATTATTTAACAGTATGAATTTATGTTGAAAAATAGGTCTTCTTCATTCCCATCCCTGTCTTTTACTTGTCTACCCAGAAATAACCACTATTTCCAATATCTTACATGTTCTTCCAGAGATGTTCTAATGTACATGCATACACACACACACACACACACACAGTAAGAGTACCACACACACTCTCTTCTGCATTTGGTTTTACTATGATTATTTAATTTCTGATGATGTTCTACATTGGTACACATGGGTTCACCATTTTTGGTTGTCTCTATGAAAGTAGCACAACTTATTTAAACAGTCTACTATTGATGGACAATAAATTACAGTTTTTTTCCTCCTTTTCTACTGCATGACAATATACATATCTCTGTGATCATATTAATTTATCTTAGGACAACTTTGTACAAGTGCAACTGTAACAGTTACATATTTACTATTTGACAGATTATTACCAGGTTTAATTCAAAGAGGTTATAGCAATATATAGTGTTCAAGAGAACTTGATTTCCCATACCCATGCCAACAAAGCATATTATCCAACTCCTTGATCTTTGCCAATTTATCTGGTGAAAATGAATTTCATTAGTTTTGATTTTGATTTTTTTTTATGAGTTAACTTTAAACATTTGGAAAAAGATTTAAGGCTATGTATTTCTTTTTCTATGCACTCTCTTCACCTACTTTGTACATTTTCCACTGTTGCCTCCCTCCCCCCCATGTTGTTGTGGGGATTTTTACTTATTTAGAAACACAGCCATTTTTAAGTATGGAAACTATTTTCTCCCAGTTTCAATTTTGAATGCTCACATTTTGCTGTCATGCAGAAGCTCTTTATTAACATGTAGCAAAATGCTATTACTTTAAAATTTTATGGCTTTGAAATTAATTAACTTTCATGTAAAGGTTAAGTAGGAATCTACATTTCCACTTCAGATGGCTACCAAGTTGTTTAACACCATTTACTGAATAATCCATCTTATCCGAAATGCCTCCTATGTAATACACTAAACTCTCTCCTTGTGCATATTTGACTCGGTCCTGTTCCACTGCGATGACTATTCTTGTATTTGGGAGGTATAGTTCCCTCCAGCCCCCATCAAATTTTCTTTTTCAATTTCCTTATTATTATACCTTTCCAAATACTCATCATCCTTTTCTCTCCCTTAGCATTTAAGTCTTCATATAGATCTTTTCCATTTCTTGCCAAGTTTATTAGTTCATTCCTAGCTATTTAATTCTTTTTGTTGGCTTACATAAGTGTTACTTTTTATTCCTTTACATTTTCACATTAGCTGTTACTTGAAATAAGCTGATGAAATTTCTGATGGTGCTTATTAGATACAAATAGGATACAAAATTTTGTATTATACCATAATCAACTACATAAAAAATTACTAGCAGTAGCCATGTAAGAAATTGTATAAGAATCCTAAGACTGGTTTTACAGACCAAACAATATAGAAAATATTTCTCAAGTATAAAATATGGTACTATTCAGACTGACAATAATTCTAATTCACAAAACAAGTGAAGGTAAGTATTTGGGAAATCAATATTCTTGTCCATTAAAAAAAAAAAAACTGAGGAAGGTTCCGGGAAGGTGGCGGCATAAATGGAGCGGCAGAATTTTCCTCTCAACACTATATTTATATATGAAAACACAGCAAATGCAACTGTTCCTAAAAGAGAGACCAGAACATACAAGAAAGCGCACACCTTGCAGCCACACCTGAGAGGACTCAGCAGCTGGCGAGGCGGGTAAGAAACGGAACCTCGACCCGTAAGAACCCGAGCACTCCCCCACCCCAGCCAACCGGCATGAGGAGAGGATTCAGAGCTGGGAGGGAGTGGAAGTGCAGGCCCAGGAGATAACCAGCCCCGGCGATCTGCCCCGGAAGAGTGGACGCACAAAGCACGGTGTGGCAGAGATTGAAGAGATGAAGGGTGCAGGGTCTCTGCGGGAACGTGCCTGCTTACTCGCGGCTGGCTCAGGGAAGGAGAAAAGAGAAGAAAAAAAAAGGAGAAAAGCGAGTGCTTTGTTTTTCAGCGGACTTAAAGAGACAGGAGTCCAGCAGAGAACCTCATCACCGCGGAACACTCAGCCCAGAAGGCTGGAAGTCCTGGGGAGATTCGGACCCCATAGCGGGCGACTGGGAGAGGGTAGCCATATTTAGGACTCCCACAGAGCTCAACAGCCTCCCATTCATTCTCATCCCGGCCACAGCTTTAAAGGGCCGTGCAGAGCGGCACGTCCACGGCTCTGGAATAGTGGAGCAACAGTGCCACGTACAGCATTCACACAGAAACCACTCCTGGTGGGCGATTTATTTTTTTAGGTGTTGCTGCTTTTTCTTTTTCTTTTTCTTTCCTTTCTTTTCTTTCTTTCTCTCTTTTTTTTTAATATTATTAGTATTTTTATAATACTTTTTCTCTTCTTTCTTCTCTTTCTTTTCTAAAGTCATAAAGAGCCCAGCAGACATACGTGACAACTACCAACGACCAATTCTATAGTCATGAGAAGACAGAAGAATATGATACAGACAAAGTTTCAGACACACACAACCCCTGAGAGAGAACCTGAAGGAAGGGACATGCACAGTCTTCCTGAAAAAGAATTCAGAATAAAAGTCATAGCCATGCTGACGGATCTACAGAAAAATGTGCAAGAGCTGAGGGAGGAAATGAGGAAAGATTATGCAGAAATAAGACAAGCCATCAACGGGCTTAACAGCAGACTGGATGAGGTACAAGACACTGTCAATGAAATACAAAACAGAGAACAGGAATATAAAAAAGCTGAGGCAGACACAGATAAAAGGATCTCTAAGAACGAAAGAATATGAAGAGAACTGTGTGACCAATCCAAACGGAGCAATTTTCGCATTATAGGAGTACCAGAGGAAGAAGAGAGAGAAAAAGGGATAGAAAGTCTCTTTGAAGAAATAATTGCTGAAAACTTTCCAATGCTGGAAAAGGAAATAGTCTCGCAGTCCACGGAGGCCCACAGATCTCCCAACACAAGGGACGCAAGGAAGACAACACCAAGACACATAATAATTAAGATGGCAAAGATCAAAGATAAAGACAGAGCATTAAAGGCAGCTAGAGAGAGAAAAAAAGATCACCTACAAAGGAAAACCCATCAGACTGTCATAAGACTTCTCAACAGAAACCTTACAGGCCAGAAGAGAATGCCATGACATATTTAACGTAAGGAAATAGAAGGGCCTCGAACCAAGAATATTGTATCCAGCACGATTATCATTTAAATATGAAGGAGGGATAAAACAATTTCAAAACAAATGAAAGTTGAGAGAGTTTGCCTCTCATAAACCACCACTACAGGATATCTTAAACGGACTGCTCTACAGGGAAGCACCCCTAAAGCTAAAAAGATGTCACCAGAGAAAATAAAATCATAGCAAAGGAACCAGACCATCCAAATACTAACTAAAGGCAAAGAATAAAACAACTAATATATAAAGAAAGGAAGAGGAAGAATAGGAAGGGAGAGATAAAGAAACATCAGACGGCATTCACAATAACTTAACAAGAAAGTTAACTTAGATTCTTAGATAGTAAAGAAGCAACCCTTGAACCTTTGGGAACCACGAATCTAAAGCCAGCAATGGCAATAAGTACATATCTATCAATAATCACCCTAAATGTAAACAGATTGAATGCACCAATCAAAAGACACAGAGTACCAGAGTGGATAAAACGCAAGACCCATCTATATGCTGCTTACAAGAGACTCACCTCAAACCCAAAGATACACACAGACTAAAAGTGATGGGATGGAAAACGATATTTCATGCAAACAACAAAGAGAAAAAAGCAGTTGTTGCAGTACTTGTATCAGATAAAATAGACTTCAAAACGAAGAAACTAGCAAGAGATAAAGAAGGACATTAAATAATGATAAAGGGGTCAGTCCAACAAGAAGATATAACCATTATAAATATATATGCAAGCAACACAGGAGCGTCAGCATATGCGAAACAAATACTAACAGAAGTGAAGGAGGAAATAGACAGCAATGCGATTATTTTAGGAGACTTTAACACACCACTCACTCCAAAGGATAGATCAACGAGGCAGAGGATAAGTAAAGACACAGAGGCACTGAACAACACACTAGAACAGATGGACCTAACAGATATCTACAGAACTCTGCACCCAAAAGCAGCAGGATACACATTCTTCTCAAGTGCACTTGGAACATTTTCCAGAATAGACCACATACTAGGCCACACAAAGAACCTGAGTAAATTCAAAAATATTGAAATCCTACCAACCAACTTCTCAGATCACAAAGGTATAAAACTAGAAATGAATTTTAGAAAGAAATCAAAAAGGCTCACAAATACATGGAGACTTAACAACATTCTCCTAATGAATCAATGGGTTAATGACCAAATCAAAACAGAAATCAAAGAATATATGGAGACTAATGACAACAACAACACAAAGCCACAACTTCTGTGGGACGCAGCAAAGGCAGTTCTAAGAGGAAAGTATATTGCAATCCAGGCCTATTTAAAGAAGGAAGAACATTCCCAAATGAACAGTCTAAAGACACAATTACTGAAATTGGAAAAAGAAGAACAAATGAGGCCCAACGTCACCAGAAGGAGGGACATAATAAAGATCAGAGAAGAAATAAATAAAATTGAGAAGAATAAAAGAATAGAAAAAAATCAATGAAACCAAGAGCTGGTTCTTTGAAAAAATAAACAAAATAGATAAACCCCTAGCCAGACTCATTAAGAGAAAAAGAGAATCTACACACATAAACAGAATCAGAAATGAGAAAGGAAAAATAATGATGGTCCCCACAGAAATACAAAGAATTATAAGAGAATATTATGAGCATCTATATGCTAACAAGCTGCAAATCATAGAAAAAATATACAACTTCTTAGAAATATACAGCATTCCAAGACTGACCAAGCAAGAAACAGAAAAACTAAACAGACCAATGACCAGCAACAAAATTGAAACGGTAATCAAAAAACTACCCAAGTACAAACCCCCAGACCTGATGGATTTACCTCTGAATTCTACCAGACATATACAGAAGAAATAACACCCATTCTCCTTAAAGTTTTCCAAAAAATAGAAGAGGAGGGAATACTTCCAAACTCTTTCTATGAAGCCAGCAGCACTCTAATACCAAAACTGGGCAAAGACCTCACCAAAAAAGAAAATTACAGACCTATATCCCCGATGAACATAGATGCAAAAATACTCAACAAAATATTAGCAAACCGAATTCAAAACTACATCAAGAGGATCATACACCATGACCAAGTAGGATTCATCTCAGGGATGGAAGGATGGTACAACATTCGAAAATCCATCAACATCATCCACCACATCAACAAAATGAACAACAAAAACCACATGATCATCTCCATAGATGCTGAAAAAGCATTTGACAAAATTCAGCATCCATTCATGATTAAAACTCTCAACAAAATGGGTACAGACGGCAAGTACCTCAACATCATAAAGGCTATATATGACAAACCCACAGCTAACATCATACTTAACAGAGAGAAGCTGAAAGCTTTTCATCTAAGATCGGGAACAAGACAGGGATGCTCACTCTCTCCACTGTTATTCAACATAGTACTGGAGGTCCTAGCCATGGCAATCAGACAAAACAAAGAAATACAAGGCAACCAGATTGGTAGAGAAGAAGTCAAATTGTCACTATTTGCAGATGACATGATACTGGACATAAAAAACCCTAAAGACTCCATTCCAAAACAACTAGAACTAATATCTGCATTCAGCAAAGTTGCAGGATACAAAATTAACAAACAGAAATCTGTTGCTTTCCTATGCACTAATGATGAACTAACAGAAAGAGAAATCAGAAAAACAATTCCATTCACAACTGCATCAAAAAGAATCAAATACCTAGGACTAAACCTAACCAAGGAAGTGAAAGACACGTATTCTGAAAACTACAAGACACTCCTAAGAGACATTAAAGAGGACACAAAGAAATGGAAATTCATCCCATGCTCTTGGCTAGGTAGAATAAATATTGTCAAAATGGCTATACTACCTAAAGCAATCTACAGATTCAATGCAATCCCTATCAAACTACCAACAGCTTTCTTCAATGAACTGGAACAAATAATTCTAAAATTTATATGGAACCACAAAAGACCCCGAATAGCCAAAGCAATCCTGAGAAGGAGGAATAAAACACGGGGAATTACGCTCCCTGACTTCAAGCTCTACTACAAAGCCACAGTAATCAAGACAATTTGGTATTGGCACAAAAACAGACCCACAGACCAGTGGAACAGAATAGAAAATCCAAACATTAACCCAAACATATACAGTCAACTAATATTTGATAAAGGAGCCTTGGATATACAATGGGGAGATGACAGCCTC
>JAQQAC010011331.1:8752582-8821000 GCA_029783875.1 Phataginus tricuspis | reverse complement strand
ATATGGAGACTAATGACAACAACAACACAAAGCCACAACTTCTGTGGGATGCAGCAAAGGCAGTTCTAAGAGGAAAGTATATTGCAATCCAGGCCTATTTAAAGAAGGAAGAACATTCCCAAATGAACAGTCTAAAGACACAATTACTGAAATTGGAAAAAGAAGAACAAATGAGGCCCAACGTCACCAGAAGGAGGGACATAATAAAGATCAGAGAAGAAATAAATAAAATTGAGAAGAATAAAAGAATAGAAAAAAATCAATGAAACCAAGAGCTGGTTCTTTGAAAAAATAAACAAAATAGATAAACCCCTAGCCAGACTCATTAAGAGAAAAAGAGAATCTACACACATAAACAGAATCAGAAATGAGAAAGGAAAAATAATGATGGTCCCCACAGAAATACAAAGAATTATAAGAGAATATTATGAGCATCTATATGCTAACAAGCTGCAAATCATAGAAAAAATATACAACTTCTTAGAAATATACAGCATTCCAAGACTGACCAAGCAAGAAACAGAAAAACTAAACAGACCAATGACCAGCAACAAAATTGAAACGGTAATCAAAAAACTACCCAAGTACAAACCCCCAGACCTGATGGATTTACCTCTGAATTCTACCAGACATATACAGAAGAAATAACACCCATTCTCCTTAAAGTTTTCCAAAAAATAGAAGAGGAGGGAATACTTCCAAACTCTTTCTATGAAGCCAGCAGCACTCTAATACCAAAACTGGGCAAAGACCTCACCAAAAAAGAAAATTACAGACCTATATCCCCGATGAACATAGATGCAAAAATACTCAACAAAATATTAGCAAACCGAATTCAAAACTACATCAAGAGGATCATACACCATGACCAAGTAGGATTCATCTCAGGGATGGAAGGATGGTACAACATTCGAAAATCCATCAACATCATCCACCACATCAACAAAATGAACAACAAAAACCACATGATCATCTCCATAGATGCTGAAAAAGCATTTGACAAAATTCAGCATCCATTCATGATTAAAACTCTCAACAAAATGGGTACAGACGGCAAGTACCTCAACATCATAAAGGCTATATATGACAAACCCACAGCTAACATCATACTTAACAGAGAGAAGCTGAAAGCTTTTCATCTAAGATCGGGAACAAGACAGGGATGCTCACTCTCTCCACTGTTATTCAACATAGTACTGGAGGTCCTAGCCATGGCAATCAGACAAAACAAAGAAATACAAGGCAACCAGATTGGTAGAGAAGAAGTCAAATTGTCACTATTTGCAGATGACATGATACTGGACATAAAAAACCCTAAAGACTCCATTCCAAAACAACTAGAACTAATATCTGCATTCAGCAAAGTTGCAGGATACAAAATTAACAAACAGAAATCTGTTGCTTTCCTATGCACTAATGATGAACTAACAGAAAGAGAAATCAGAAAAACAATTCCATTCACAACTGCATCAAAAAGAATCAAATACCTAGGACTAAACCTAACCAAGGAAGTGAAAGACACGTATTCTGAAAACTACAAGACACTCCTAAGAGACATTAAAGAGGACACAAACAAATGGAAATTCATCCCATGCTCTTGGCTAGGTAGAATAAATATTGTCAAAATGGCTATACTACCTAAAGCAATCTACAGATTCAATGCAATCCCTATCAAACTACCAACAGCTTTCTTCAATGAACTGGAACAAATAATTCTAAAATTTATATGGAACCACAAAAGACCCCGAATAGCCAAAGCAATCCTGAGAAGGAGGAATAAAACACGGGGAATTACGCTCCCTGACTTCAAGCTCTACTACAAAGCCACAGTAATCAAGACAATTTGGTATTGGCACAAAAACAGACCCACAGACCAGTGGAACAGAATAGAAAATCCAAACATTAACCCAAACATATACAGTCAATTAGTATTTGATAAAGGAGCTTGGATATACAATGAGGAGATGACAGCCTCTTCAGCAGCTGGTGTTGGAAAAACTGGACAGCTACATGTAAGACAATGCAACTGAACTACTGTCTAGCCCCATACACAAAGGTAAACTCAAGGTGGAGCAAAGACCTGAATGTAAGTCATGAAACCATAAAACTCTTAGAAAAAAACATAGGCAAAAATCTCTTGGACATAAACATGAGCAACTTCTTCATGACCTTATCTCCCCAGGCAAGGGTAAGAAAAGCAAAAATGAACAAATGGGACTATATCAAGTTGAAAAGCTTCTGTACAGCAAAGGACACCATCAGTAGAACAAAAAGACATCCTACAATGTGGGAAAATATATTCATAAATGATGTATCTGATAAAGGGTTGACATCCAAAATATACAAAGAACTCACCCACGTTAACAAACAAAAAGCAAATAATCCAATTAAGAAATGGGCAGAGGACATGAATAGATACTTCTCTAAAGAAGAAATTCAGGTGGCCAACAGGCACATGAAAAGATGCTCCACATCGCTAAACATCAGAGTAATGCAGATTAAAACCACAATGAGATATCACCTCACACCAGTTAGGATGGCCAACATCCAAAACACAAACAACAACCAATGTTGGCGAGGATGTGGAGAAAAGGGAACCCTCCTACACTGCTGGTGGGAATGCAAATTAGTTCAACCATTGTGGAAAGCAATATGGAGGTTCCTCAAAAAACTCAAAATAGAAATACCATTTGACCCAGGAATCCCACTCCTAGGAATTTACCCTAAGAACACAGCAGCCCAGTTTCAAAAAGACAGATGCACCCCTATGTTTATTGCAGCACTATTTACAATAGCCAAGAAATGGAAGCAACCTAAGTGTCCATCAGTAGATGAATGGATTAAGAAGAGGTGGTACATATACACAATGGAATATTATTCAGCCATAAGAAAAAAACAAATCCTACCATTTGCAACAACATGGATGGAGCTAGAGGGTATTATGCTCAGTGAAATAAGCCAAGCCGAAAAAGTATCAAATGATTTCACTCATATGTGGAGTATAAGAACATAGAAAAAAAAAAAAAAACGGAAGGAACAAAATAGCAGCCGACTCACAGAACCCAAGAACGGACTAATAGTTACCAAAGGGAAAGGGATTGGGGAAGATGGGTGGGAAGGGAGGGATAAGAGGGTAAAAGGGGCATTACGATTAGCAGACGTAATGTTGGGGGGGCATGGGGAGGGCAGTACAACTCAGAGAAGACAAGTAGTGATTATATAGCATCTGACTACGCTGATGGACAGTGACTGTAATGGGGTTGATGGGGGGGACCTGATGAAGAGGGCAGTTTAATCACCATAATATTGCACATGTAATTGTAGATTAATGATACCAAAATAAATTATAAATAAATATATATATATATACATATATGTATATATATAAATAAATATAAAGATAAAAAAAGAATACCCTAAAAACATATGAAATATTACCTACAATAAAAATTAATGACCTTGCAGTAAAAGAATTGAAAAAAAATACACACTTTTAAAGGTTTCATTTATTTCTTGCTGTTTTACATATATAACAACTAATTTCAAATGGCAGGAAGAAAACGTATTAAAAATTAACTTTCCTCCATCAGAAGTTGCCATGTAATCTCTAAAATTGAAGCCATTTTGTTTATAAAAACAGAACAAATAATCAAGGGATCTGTTTCCTCATCTGTAAAATGGAATGGGTTAAAAAAGGAAGATAAGGTTGGACTCAGAGCAGATATTTTCAGTGTTCCCAGGAGTACAGAGATTCAGAGGTGCCTCAGGGGTAGGGGACAGACTACTGTTCACAATCTTCACTTTGCCTTTATGTACCTAAGACATCTTATACTGATAAACTACAAATTATTTACTTCATAAAAATGAGGTATGATAGCTCAAGCTTTAGTTCCTAGTAGAGTTGGGGGTTAGGACAACTAGATCTTAGGCTTTGATTCAAAACATTATAATAAAGTGAGTAACTGTTGCCAGGGTTAAGAACTAGCCACAACACAAGGGGGGGGGCCAATCTATGAATTTAAAATGTGCTCCAAATCTCAGAAAATTGTTTTTAAAGATAACCACCTAGGATAGAATAGCTAACTCTACAAACTATGCTACCAGAAGCTTTATTAAAAACTTGTTTTCATGTGGCACTATATAAAGATAAAGCTGCTGTCTAGAAGGATAAAGGTATTGAAGATATACATTAAGAAAAGGCAAGTATCAGTGTTTGAGGAGGGTGGTACAAATTGAAATGTGGGAGTTAAATGATTTAAGTAAAGCAATCACCCATCCAATTAATAAAGCTTTAATGAAGAATCTCAGGTCACATGTACTTGTAAACTTAACAAGTTAAAGTATGAAAAAAGAAGTCCTAGTTTCATGATTATATTTTTCATAACACTTGGCATAGTTTCCGTAACTCTTTGACTTTCTAACCAATGCTGTTTTGTTTGCTTTCTTGTCCTGTCACTTACATAGTCAAACTTCCTTTAGAAAAGTAAAGCTGTTTACTTACTGCCTCCATGTCCTTTCTCATCTTCAAGTCAGTGACTCTTCAGCCCACGCAATGTGGTTTCCCATCTTACTAATGCTACTTAAAATAACTTTCCAGGATCCTCAGTACACTTATTGTTAATTCCAAATTCACTTTTCAATTCTTTTCCCTGAAGCTTTTAGCATTGTTTATCATTCCTGGAAGTGCTTTCTCTTCCTTTGGCTTCTCTAACACTACATTTTCCTGGTTCGCCTAATTAGCACACCTTCAGAGATTATTTCAAAGGTAAATTTGGTGGGAAGTCCTCCCTGAGCTAAAACTGGGTTAAGTGTCTTTCCAGCATATTCCCACAGCATCATGACATTTCACTTATCTGTCCAACTAGACTGTAAATTAACAGAGGAAGGCATTATGTCTTTATTCTCCATATTGTTTCTAACACTTAGAATAGTGCCTGATGTGTTGAAGAAATGAATAGTAGTTTTTCCATCATCAGACACAAGTGCAAGTAAAATTTACAATGCAAATCTCTAGTTATGATTTTCAATCCTGATATGCTGAGGCTTAGACAATACTAAGCACATTGAGAAAGTTACAAAGAATATTTGTAAGCAGTTCTGGGACAGATTACTTGAGTCTTAATATTTACTCACAGAAACAAACTGTAAACACTTACAAATGTCAACTACCACAGAGAATCTGTTGAAGATAATAAAATGATCAAAACATGAATTTAATGTATTTTTAACAGCAGTTCTGATTAAAAACAAAAAACATACCAGTTAGGATTGTGACTTAAGAGAGAAAAATGATACAATTTTCAGGCTGGTGGAGATTTGAAATGTCTTATTAAACTGAGTTGAAAAATAAAAAAACTGAGACCCAGTGAGTTTAAATAATTTACTACCTGAAGTCAATTAGCAAGTGTTAGAGCTATGACCAAACTTGAAAATTTGGAAATTCAATTCAGCACTTTACTTACTAAATTATTTTAACTCAATGATTTTTCTATTTCTCTAAGGATACTTAATAAACTTTCTTTCAAAACCTCTTTTCTAAGCACTCGTACATGTGAACAAATTAAAATTCGTTATCTTCAAATGGTTCTTTAGAGATACACAGAAAAAAACTACATTATGTAGAGATACAAAATGTAAAATCTTCAACATGTTCAAATATGTAATACTGTTGACAAAGTCCAGGTATATAGTAATTATCAGAAAGAACTGCTTGACTATTAAAGTAGAGAATATGAACACTATTGTTATACTTAACTGTTGAAGGTTATTTACAGGTGAATTTCAAGTAACAAAATATATTTATGCCATAAATGTAATTTTCCTAAGATTCTTAATATGAATATGAACACCATCAAACAGAGATTGTTTATTAAGCATAAAACTTCTTCACTAAACACACCAAAAGTAAAGTATCTAAATTTGATCGGTTTTAAAAGGGATACTTAATAAAAACAAAATTAATTGGTCCCAGTCTCTGCTCCAACTTCTGTCACCACTTGCTACACTTAAGAATCTCCATTAATTACAGACCAATACCCCTGATAAACATAGATGCAAAAATACTCAACAAGACTCTATAAACCGAATTCAAAAATACATCAAAAAGATCATCCATCATCATCAAGTGGGATTCATTTCAAGGATCCAAGCATAGTACAACATTCGAAAATCCATCAACATCATCCACCACATCAACAAAAAGGACAAAAACCACATGATCATCTCCATAGATAATGAAAAAGCATTCGACAAAATTCAACATCCATTCATGATAAAAACTCTCTACAAAATGGGTACAGAGGGCAAGTACCTCAACATAATAAAGGCCCTATATGACAAACCCACAGCCAACATTATACTTAACAGGAGAACCTGAAAGCTTTTCCTTTAAGATCGGGAACAAGACAAGAATGTGCACTATCCCCACTTCTATTCAACATAGAACTGGAGGTCCTAGCCATGGCAAACAGACAACACAAAGAAATAAAGGCATCCAGATTGGTAAGGAAGAAGTCAAACTGTCACTGTTTGCAGATGACATGACATTGTACATAAAAAACCCAAAAGAATCCACTCTAAAACTACTAGATTTAATATTTTAATTCAGCAAAGTTGCAGGATACAAAATTAATACACAGAAATCGGTTGCATTCCTATACACTAATGATGAACTAGCAGAAAAACAACTCAGGAAAACAATTCCATTCACAATTGCATCAAAAAGAATAAAATACCTAGGAATAAACCTAATGAAGGAAGTGAAAGAACCTATACTCTGAAAACTACAGGACACTCTTGAGAAAAATTAAAGAAGATACCAATAAATGGAAACACAACCCGTGCTCATGGATAGGAAGAATCAATATTGTCAAAATGGCCATGCTGTCTAAAGTAATCTACAGATTCAATGCAATTCCCATAAAAATATCAACAGCATTCTTCAATGAACTATACCAAATAGTTCTAAATTTCACATAGAACCATAAAGACCCCAAATAGACAAATAGACATCCTGAGAAGGAAGAATAAAGCGGGGGGAATCACGCTCCCTGACTTCAAGCTCTACTACAAAGCCACAGTAATCAAGACAATATGGTACTGGTGCAAGAACAGACACATAGACCAATAGAACACTATAGAGAGCCCAGATATAAACCCAAGCATATATGGTCAATTAATATACGATAAAGGACCCATGGATATACAATGGGGAAATGACAGCCTCTTCAACAGCTGGTATTGGCAAAACAGGACAGCTACACGTAAGAGAATGAAGCTGGATTATTGTCTAACCCCATACACAAAAGTAAACTCAAAATGGATCAAACACCTGAATGTAAGTCATGAAACCATAAACTCTTAGAAAAAAACATAGGCAAAAATCTCTTGGACATAAACATGAGCAACTTCTTGATGAACATATCTCCACGGGAAGGGAAACAAAAGCAAAAATGAACAAGTGGGACTGTATCAAACTAAAAAGCTTCTGTACAGCAAAGGACACCATCAGTAGAACAAAAAGACATCCTACAGCATGGGAGAATATATTCAAAATGACATATCCAATAAGGGGCTGACATCCAAATTACATAAAGAGCTCATGCACCTCAACAAACAAAAAGCAAATAGGCTAATTAAAAAATGGGCAGAGGAGCTGAGCAGACATTTCTCCAAGAAGAAATTCAGATGGTCAACAGGCACATGAAAGGATGCTCCACATTGCTAATCATGAGAGAAATGCAAATTAAAACCAAAATGAGATATCACCTCACACCAGTTAGGATGGCTGCCATCCACAAGACAAACAACAACAAATGCTGGCAAGGATGTGGAGAAAGGGGAACCCTCCTACACTGTTGGTGGGAATGTAAACAAGTTGAACCATTGTGGAAAGCAGTATGGAGGTTCCTCAAAAAACTAAAAATATTAATACCATTTGACCCAGGAATTCCACTCCTAGGAATTTACCCAAGAATGCAGCAGCGCAGTTGCAAAAAGAAATATGCACCCCTATGTTTACTGCAGAACTATGTACAATAGCCAAGATATGGAAGCAATCTAACTGTCCATCAGTAGATGAATGGATAAAGAAGAGGTGGTACATATACACAATGGAATATTATTCAGCCATAAGAAGAAAACAAATCCTACCATTTGCAACAACATGGATGGAGCTAGAGGGTATTATTCTCAGTGAAATAAGCCAGGTGGAGAAAGACAAGTATCAAATGACTTCACTCATCTGTGGAGTATAAGAACAAAGCAAAAACTGAAGGAACAAAATAGCAGCAGACTCACAGAACCCAAGAATGGACTAACAGTTACCAAAGGGAAAGGGACTGGGGAAGACCGATGGGGAGGGAGGGATAAGGGGGAAAAAGGGCTATTACAATTAGCACAGATAAGGTAGGGGGGGGATATGGGGAAGGCAGTATAACACAGAGAGGACAAGTAGTGACTCTATAGCATCTCACTACGCTGATGGACAGTGACTGTAATGGGATATGTGGTGGGGACTTGATAATAGGGGGAGTCTAGTAACCATAATGTTGCTCATACAATTGTACATTAATAATATCAAAATAAAATAAATAAATAAAGAATCTCCATTAGGACTGATTTGTGTGAAACTTTTTATGAAGGAACCTACAAGTGAAACAGTACTTAAAACATTTTTAAAGCATTTCAAGCATTTATTTAAAAAGCTTAATTTTAAATCTGATTTAATTAGGATGAAAAATAATTCTACTCACTGCCTACATTACACAATTTTCCCACAGTGGTAAAATAAACTTGCAATTAGCTGTGTAATGAAAACTTGTGGACAAGTTGCTACTTTAAAAAGCAAACAGGGAGGAGGGGTAGAGAACAAGCCCTCATTCTTTCTTAATATATTGATAGGTTACTGCTTTACTATAGCCCCAGACTCACAGATCTTCCTTCATTTAAAAAGTGAAAGTTCATTTACCCTCTGAAATAAGTCAGGGCTAGCCCTAAATTACCAGATACTCACCGAGTTAGGGTAGTTCAAGTAGCAGATCTGACAAGGCATATCCTGTGCTGATGACCTTGTATTCATCTGGCGTGTTCGAGACTTTTTACTTGGATTAATTACATGACACTCAGCAAAGAGCTTCTCCAGGTTTCCATCAAAGTACCTGCATTATTTAAACAGAAAGGATGAAAGCCCAGCAATAGCACATTGATAGAGCTCTCCAAAACCCTGATTTTCTATAGGGAAAAGCAACGAACTAAATTAACATGAACCAAGATCATAACCTTTTTTGAAGAAATTAGTTGTATGGCTACAAATTGTAGCAAAATAGAAATACATGTGTATGAGAGCAGATCTGGTTTATGTTGCTATGTTGGTATTTTTACTTTGTTTTTATCCGGGTAAGTTAAGCTATCATTATTTTAACAATTAAAACTTAAGGTTGAAAGTTGTACTCTCTAGTGATACCTTATGAAGAGTAATAGTATTTTAAAAGGTGAGGCTCTACTTTATACAAATGAATTACTAATAATTTTACTAATACCAGCTTAAATAATTAACAATAAAAAAAACATATACTTTAACCCACAAGTCATTTAAAAAAATGAATTACACATATCTCATTCCACAAAATAGACTTGGTTTCCAAATATTCTTTTGAAATGATTAATTTACTACAGAAGGGGAGGTAGGAGGAGACAAAAAAAGTATATCTTGAAATGTTTTCACATCAAATTTTATATTGTTTTCATTAAATATGTATCTTAATACAGAAGTAGTTCACTAAGGTAGCAAGAGCATCGTATGCCAAGTACTATCTACAGAGTTTCAAGTGCTGCTGCAAACTTGACAGAAGATAGTGGTTAAATACTTAGCACAATCTTTCCCATTCATCCAGAAAAGACATGGTCCCTGGCTTCCTAAAATATCTTAATATTCTAAAGGGAAAAGCAATAGATACAAAAGCTTTGATATAATCAGCAAAAACAGTAATGCAGAATATGGTCAATTCGTTTTTAGCTTGTAAAGGCTAGGTCTCAATAGTCACTCTTTCTTTAAATACAAAAAGGATCTCAAGTTAAAAAATAATCAATACACATGGAAGATTTCGAGTATTTTAATGAAGGTCTTCTTTTGGGCTTTGTATCAAAGCACTTACTGTATCTCCAGAAAAAAAATCACTCAAATGAGAAAAAATTACATCACTTTCCTGACACTAATAAAGTGTCTTTTTATAAGTACTCTGACTACAGTATGTTTCAATGAAATGATGAATTATCAATCAAAATGTCAATGCATTACAAAAGGGGAACTCATATAAACTTGTTCCTGATGATTCAGATAATAAACAAGAAGAGGGCAGAACATTAAATGCTTTCCTACAGATTTTGTATCTGAAAAGAAAACCTAAGATGCCAAGTCTTATCTTAAAAGTAGAAAGGATATGAAGCTAACACAAAATACAAATAGGTAAACCAATTTAAAAATTATTTTTTTTATTAAGGTATCATTGATATACATTTTTATGAATTTTTCACAGGAAAAACAATGTGGTTATTACATTCACCTTTATTATCAAGTCCCCCCGCCCATTCCTCATTGCACTCACTGTCCATCAGTGTGTACTACAATGCAAGAGTCCCTATTTGTCTTCCCTGAGCTACACTGTCTTCTCTATGACTCCACACACACCATGTGCACCAAGCACGATACTCGACAATCCCCTTCTCCCCCTTCCCCACCCGCCCTCCCCTACACGTCCCTTTGGTAACCACTAGTCCCTTCTTAGAGTCTGTGAATCTGCTGTTATTTTGTTCCTTCAGTTTTGCTGAGTTGTTATACTCCACAAAAGGGGAAAACGATTTGGTATTCATCATTCTGTACCTAACTTATTTCACTGAGCATATACCATTTAATTCCATCCATGTTCATGAAAATAATAGGATTTGTTTCTTTCTTATGAATAAATAATTTCCATTGTGTATATGTTCCGCTTCTTCTTTATCCATTCACTACTGATGGACACTTAGTTGCTTCCTTATATTGGCTATTGTAAATAGTGCTGTGATAAACATAGAGGTGCATATGTCTTTTTCAATATGAGAAGTTGTTTTCTTTGGGCAAAATCCTAGGAATGGAATTCCCGGGTCAAAGGGCATTTCTATTTTTAGTTTTTTGAGGAACCTCCATATTGCTTTCCACAATGGTTGATTGAACTAGTTTACAATCCCACCACCAGTGTAGGAGGGTTCCCCTTTCTCCACATTCACGCCAGCATTTGTGTTCCTAGTCTTTTCGACGTTGGCCATCCTAACTGGTGCAAGGAGATACCACATTGTGGTTTTAATTTGCATTTCCCTGGTTAGCAATGTGGAGCATCTTCTTATGTGCCTGTTGACCATCTGAATTACTTCTTTGGAGAACTGTCTGTTCATATCCTCCTCCCATATTTTAATAGGGTTATTTGCTTTTTGGGTGTTGTGCCGTGTTAGTTCTTTATATATGTTGGATGTTAACACCTTCTAGGATATGTCAATTACAAATATATTCTCCCATACTGTTGGGTATCTTTTGGTTCTGCTGATGATGTCCTTTAGTGTACAGAAGCTTTTTACCTTGATGTAGTCCCATTTGACTTTTTTTTTTTTTGATTCCCTTGCCAGAGGAGATGTGTTCAGGAAAAAGCTGCTCATGTTTATACTTAAGAGATTTTTTGCCTATGTTTTCTTCTGAGAGTTTTATTGTTTCATGACTTACATTCAGGTCTTTGATCCATTTTGAGTTTACTTTTGTGTATGGGGTTAGACAACAACCCAGTTTCATTCTCTTGCATATAGCTGTCCAGTTTTGCCAAAACTAGTTGTTGAAGAGGCTGTCATTTCTCCATTGTATATCCATGGCTCCTTTATTGTATATTAATTGACCATATATGCTTGGATTTATATTTGTACACTCTGTTCTGTTCCATTGGTCTATGGGTCTGTTCTTGTGCCAGTACCAAATTGTCTTGATTACTGTGTCTTTGTCAGAATCCTCCCCGCTTTATTCTTCCGTCTCAGGATTGCTTGACTATTAGAGGTCTTTTGTGGTTCCACATGAATTTTACAACTATTTGCTCTAACTCGCTGAAGAATGCAGTTGGTATTTTGATAGGGATTGACTTGAATCTGTAGATTGACATAGGCAAGATGGTCATTTTGACAACATTAATTCTTCCTACTCATGAGCATGGGAAGTGTTTCCATTTATTAGTATCTTCTTTAATTTCTCTCATGAGTGTCTTGCAGTTTTCAGAGTATAGGTCTTTCACTTCCTTGGTTACGTGTATTCCAAGGTATTTTATTCTTTTTGGTGCAGTTGTGAATGGAATTGTTTTCCTGATTTCTCTTTCTCTTATTTCATCATTAGAGTATAGGGATGCAACACATTTCTGTGTATTAATTTTGTATCCTGCCACTTTGCTGATGTACAATATCAAGTCATCTGCAAACAGGGAGAGTTTCAGTTCTTCCTTCCTATCTGGATGCCTTTTATTTCTTTCTTGTCTGACTGCAGTGGCGAAGACCCCCAGAACTACGTTGAATAAAAGTGGAGAGAGTGGACATCCTTGTCTTGTTCCAAATCTTAAAGGAAAAGCTTTCAGCTTCTCGCTGTTAAGTATGATGTTGGCTGTGAGTTTGTTATATATGGCCTTTATTATGTTGAGGCACTTCCCTCTGTACCCATTTTGTTGAGGGTTTTTATCGTGAATGGATGTTGAATTTTGTCGAATGTTTTTTCAGCATCTGTGGAGTTGATCATGCGGTTTTTGTTCTTGTTGTTGATGTGGTGGAGGATGTTGATGAATTTTCAACTACTGTACCGTCCTTGCATCCCTGGAATAAATACTACTTTATCATGATGGATTTTTTTTTTGGTATGATTAATGTACAATTACATGAGCAACATTATGGTTACTAGACTTCCCCCTTTATCAACTCCCCAACAAATACCCCATTACAGTCACTGTCCATCAGCAAAATAAGATACAACAGAATCACTACTTGTCTTCTCTGTGTTGTACAGACTTCCCTGTGCCATCCCCCCTACATTATGGGGTTAATTGTGATGTCCCTATTTCCCAATTATCCCTCCCTTCCCACCCATCTTCCCCAGTCCCTTTCCCTTTGGTAACTGTTAGTCCATTCTTGGGTTCTGTGAGTCTGCTGCTGTTTTGTTCCTTCAATTTTTTCTTTGTTCTTATACTAACTCCACAGATGAGTGAAATCATTTGATACTTGTCTTTCTCAACCTGGGTTATTTCACTAAGCATAATACCCTCTAGCTCCATCCATGTTGTTGCAAATGGTAGGATATATTTTCTTCTTATGGCTGAATAGTATTCCGTTGTGTATATGTACCACATCTTCTTTATCCATTCATCTACTGATGGACACTTAGGTTGCTTCCATTTCTTGGGCTATTGTAAAAAGTGCTGCGATAAACATAGGGCTGCATATGTCTTTTTCAAACATGGCTGCTGCATTCTTGGGGTAAATTCCTAGGAGTGGAATTCCTGGGTCATATGGTATTTCTATTTTGAGTTTTTGAGGAATCTCGACACTGCTTTCCACAATGGTTGAACAAATTTACATTCCCGCCAGCACAGTAGGAGGGTTCCCCTTTCTCCGCATCCTCGCCAACACTTGTTGTTGTTTGTCTTTTGGATGTTGGCCATCCTAACGGGTGTGAGGTGATATCTTAATTTTGTTTTAATTTGCATTTCTCTGATGATCAGGGAGGTGGAGCATCTTTTCATGTGCCTGTTGGCCATCTGAATTTCTTCTTTAGAGAAGTGTTTATTCATGTCCTCTGCCCATTTCTTAATTGGATTATTTGCTTTTGTTTGTTGACGTGTGTGAGCTCTTTATATATTTTGGATGTCAACCCCTTATCGGATATGTCATTTATGCATATATTCTCCCATACTGTAGAATGTCTTTTTGTTCTACTGTTTGCTTTTTGTTTGTTGACGTGTGTGAGCTCTTTATATATTTTGGATATCAACCCCTTTTCGGATATGTCATTTATGCATATATTCTCCCATACTGTAGAATGTCTTTTTGTTCTACTGATGGTGTCCTTTGCTGTACAGAAGCTTTTCAGCTTGATATAGTCCCATTTGTTCATTTTTGCTTTTGTTTCCCTTGCCCGGGGAGATATGTTCATGAAGAAGTTGCTCATGTTTATGTCCAAGAGATTTTTGCCTATGTTTTTTTCTAAGAGTTTTATGGTTTTGTGACTTACATTCAGGTCTTTGATCTAGAGTCAGAGAGTAATCCAGTTTCACTCTCTTACATGTAGCTCTCCAGTTTTGCCCACACCAGCTGTTGAAGAAGCTGTCATTTCCCCACTGTGCATCCAAGACTCCTTTATCGTATATAAATTGACCATATATGTTTGGGTTAATATCTGGACTCTCTATTCTGTTCCACTGGTCTATGGGTGTGCTCTTGAGCCAGTACCAAATTGTCCTGATTATTATGGCTTTGTAGTAGAGCTTGATGTTGGGAAGCTAGATCCCCCCTGCTTTATTCTTCCTTCTCAGGATTGCTTTGGCTATTCGTGTTTTTTTGTGGTTCCATATGAATTTTAGAACTATTTGCTCTAGTTCATTGAAGAATGCTGTTGATATTTTGATAGGGATTGCATTGAATCTGTAGATTGCTTTAGGCAGGATGGCCATTTTGACAATATAAATTCTTCCTACCTAAGAAAATGGGATAATTTTCCACTTGTTAGTGTCCTCTTTAATTTCTCTTTAGAGTATCTTGTAGTTCTCAGGGCATACATCTTTCACTTTCTTGGTTACGTTTATTCCGAGGTATTTTATTCTTTTGGATGCAATTGTGAATGGAATTGTTTTCCTGGTTTCTCTTTCTGCTAGTCCATCCTTAGTGTACAGGACAGCAACAGATTTCTGTGTATTAATTTTGTATCCTGCAACTTTGCTGAATTCAGATATTAGTTCTAGTAGTTTTGGAGTGGATTCTTTAGGGTTTTTATGTACAATATCATATCATCTGCAAACAGGGATAGTTTGACTTCTTCCTTACCAATCTGGATGCCTTTTCTTTGTTTTGTCTGAATGCCGTGGCTAGAACATCAAGTACTATGTTGAATAATAGTGGGGAGAGTGGGCATCCCTCTCTTGTTCCTGATCTTCGGTGTAAAGCTTTCAGTTTCTCGCTGTTAAGTATGATGTTGGCTTTGGGTTTTCCATATATGGCCTTTATTATGTTGAGGTACTTGCCCTCTATACCCATTTTGTTGAGAGTTTTTTTTATCATCAATGGATATTGAATTTTATCGAATGCTTTTTCAGAATGTATGCAGATGACCATGTGATTTTTGTCCTTCTTTTTGTTGATGTGGTGGATGATGTTGATGGATTTTCGAATGTTGTACCATCCTTGCATCCCTGAGATGAATCCCACTTGATCATGGTGTATGATGATCCTCTTGATGAATTTTTGAATTTGGTTTGCTAATATTTCGTTGAGTATCATTGCATCTATGTTCATCAGGGATGTTGGTCTGTTGTTTTCTTTTTTTGCGGTGTCTTTGCCTGGTTTTGGTATTAGAGTAATGCTGGCTTTATGGAATGAGTTTGAAAGTTTTCCGTCCTCTTCTAGTTTTTGGAAAACTTTACGGGTGAATGGGTATTGTGTTTTCTTTAAATGTCTAATAAAATTCAGTGGTGATTCCATCTGGTCTGGGGGTTTTGTTCTTGGGTAGTTTTTTGATTACCGACTCAATTTTCATTGCTGGTAATTGGTCTGCTTAGGTTTTCTGTTTCTTCCTTGGGCAGTCTTGGAAGGTTGTATTTTTCTAGAAAGTTGTCTATTTCTTCTAGGTTATCTAGCTTGTTAGCATATAGATTTTCATAGTATTCTCTAAAAATTCTTTGTATTTCTGTGGTGTCCACGTGATTTTTCCTTTCTCATTTCTGATTGTGTGTGTAGATTCTTTTTCTCTTAATAAGTCTTGCTAGTGGTTTATCTATTTTGTTTACTTTCTCAAAGAACCAGCTCCTGCTTTCATTGATTCTTTCTATTGTTTTACTCTTCTCAATTTTATTTATTAATGCTCTAGCCATTATTATGTGTGTCCTTCTACTGACTTTGGCCCTCATTTGTTGTTCTTTTTCTACTTTCTTTATTCGTGAGTTACGACTGTTCATATGAGATTGCTCTTTCCTGAGGTAGGCCTGTATTGCAAAATACTTCTCTTTTAGCATGTCTTTCGCTGCATCCCATAGATTTTGCAGTGTTTAATTATTGTTGTCATTTGTCTCCATATATTGCTTGATCTCTGTTTTTATTTGGTCATTAATCCATTGATTATTTAGAAACATGTTATTAAGGCTCCATGTGTTTATGGGCTTTCTTATTTTCTTTGTGTAACTTATTTCTACTTTCTTACCTTTGTGGTCTGAGAAGCTGGTTGGTACAATTTCAATCTTTTTTAATTTACTAAGCCTCTTTTTGTGGCCTTGTATATGATCTATTTTTGAAAATGTTAAACATGCACTTGAGTAGAATGTGTATACTGTTGGTTTTGAATGGAGTGTTCTGTAGATGTCCATTAGATAAATCTGTTCTAATGTGTTGATCAGTGCCTCTCTCTCCTTACTCATTTTCTGTCTGGTTGATCTGTCCTTTGGAGTGGTGCGTTGAAGTCCCTAATATGAAAGCATTGCATTTTATTTCCCTTTTTAATTCTGTTAGTATTTGTTTCACATATGCAGGTGATCCTGTGTTGGGTGCATAGATATTTTTTTTTTGGTATCATTAATCTACAATTACATGAGCAACATTATGTTTACTAGACCCCCCCTATCGTCATCATAGATATTTATAATAGTTATATCCTCTTGTTGGACTGACCCCTTTATCATTATGTAATGTCCTTGTCTCTTGTGACTTTCTTTTAAAGTCTATTTTGTCTGATACAAGTAGTGCAACTCCTGCTTTTTTCTTGCTGTTAGTTGTGTGAAATATCTTTTTCCATCCCTTCACTTTGAGCCTGTGTATGTCTTTGGGTTTGAAGTGAGTCTCTTGTAGGCAGCATATTGATGGGTCTTGTTTTTTTATCCATTCAGTGACTCTATGTCTTTTGATTGGTGCTTTCAGACCATTTACATTTAGGGTGATTATCGATAGGTATGTACTTATTGCCATTGCAGGGTTTAAATTCGTGGTTACCAAAGGTTCAAGGTACTTCCCTTACTATCTAACAGTATAATTTAACTAACTTAGTATGGTATTACAAACACAACCTAAAGTTTCTTTTTTTTTTCTCTCCCTCCGTTTTCTTCCTCGTCCATTCCTTACATATTATGTATCATATTCTGTACTATTTGTCTATTCCTTGACTGACTTTGGGGTAGTTGATTTGATTTTTAATCTGCTTAGTAATTAACTGTTCTACTTTGCTGTGATTTTATTTCCCCTGGTGACATCTATTTACCCTTAGGAATACTTCCATCTATAGCAGTCCCTCCAAAATGCACTGTAGAGGTGGTTTGTTGGAGGTAAATTCCCTCAGCTTTTGCTTATCTGAAAATTGTTTAATCCCTCCTTAAAATTTAAATGATAATCTTGCCAGATAGGGTATTCTTGGTTCGAGGCACTTCCGTTTCATTGAACTAATCCACTCTCTTCTGGCCTGTAAGTTTTCTGTTGAGAAGTCTGATGATAGCCTGATGGGTTTTCCTTTGTATGTGATAATTTTTCTCTCTCTAGCTGCTTTTAAAAGTCTGTACTTATCTTAGATCTTTGCCATTTTTATCATTATATGTCTTGGTACTGTCCTCCTTGGGTCTCTTTTGTTGGGAGATCTGTGGACCTCCATGGACTGAGAGACTATTTCCTTCCCCAGATTGGCAAAGCTTTCAGCAATTACCTCCTCAGAGATACTTTCTATCCCTTTTTCTCTTTCTTCTCCTTCTGGTACCACTATAATGCGAATCTTTTTCTGTTTGGATTGGTTGCGCAGTTCTCTCAATATTCCTTCATTCCATTCCTAGAGATCCTTTTTTCTCTCTGTGCCTCAGTTTCTTTGTATTCCTCTCCTCTAATTTCTACTCAATTTAACATCTCTTCTACTACATCTAATTTTCTTTTAAATCCCTCCATTGTATGTTCCATTTCTGATACTAAATTTCTTAATGATTGAATCTCGGTCCTAATTCGTTCCTGAGTTCTTGAATAATTTTTCTGTACCTCCATAAGTATGTGTATGATTTTTATTTTGAACTCTCTTTGAAACTGATTGATGATTTCAGTTTCACTTGGCCCTTTATCTGGTGTTTGTTGGATTTTGGTTTGAACGAGGTTCCTTTGACATTTCATATTTATGTGTGGCACCCTCTAGTGCCCAGAAGCTCTACTCTCTGGAGCTGCTCAGTCCCTGGAGTGATTTCAGACCTTGCAGGGAGAGGCACTGGTGCATGGGGGGAGGAAAGAGCTGTTTCCTGCTTCCTTCCTGCACTGCCTGTATCCACTGTCAGAACCAGTCGGCCGAGTGCAGAGGTGTAAGCCTTTGTGCTTTGCATTTGTAGTTGCTGTTGGCAGGGCCTCCCTCTCGCTGGTCCAATACCAGGGCAGGAGCTGCCGGTTTGCGAGCCTGTGCCGGCAGGACAGGAGGAAGGCCCAGCAGGCTGCATATCACTGTGGGGGGCTTTGGAGCTGAGTAGGAAGCCAGGGGGATGGAGCGCCTGAAGCTCCTGGGAGTTCCCAACCTGCTGGGCAGAGTGTACCCAGACAATTTTGTCCACCCTTCCTTTCTCCTGAGCAGCAAGTTCTGTGCAATCCTTGCCTCTTTAGCAGTCTTCTCGCTGTTTGGAAGTCTCTCAGACTGCCCACCTTTCTTCTATCCCAGAGCAGCCGGATGTGGATCCCTCTTTTCCACAAATGGCTGGAATCTCAGTCTCTCCAGGTATTCCGCCTGTCTTAGCTTTCCAACCCCAGTAATCTCAAGAGCACCATGTAATGTAGGTTCATGCTCCCAAAGTAAATTTTCAGGGTTGGGTGTTCAGCAGTCCTAGGATTCTACCCCCTCCCCTCTCCGCTTTTCTTCCTCCCACTGGTCAGCTGGTGTGGTGGAAGGCCTTGGGTGCCACCCAATCAAGGCTTTGGAACGTTACTGTTTCATGATGTCTGCTCTGTTTTCCAAGTGTACACAGTCTGGCACAGCCTTCTTTCCTGTTGCTCTTTTAGGATTAGCTGTATTAACTATATTTTCTTTATGTGGTTTTGGAAGGAGTTCTCTGTCTCACCTCTTATGCTGCCATCTTTAAACCGACATAAACACTTTATTTTTATAAAAAGTCCTCATCCTCAACTCCATATACAAAAGTAAATTTGAAATGGATCAAAGATATGAATGTAAGACATGAAACCATAAAACTTAGAAGAAAACATGGGCAAAAACTCTTAAATGTAAGCTTGAGCAATTTTTTCCTGGACATCATCTCCTCAGGCAAGGGAACAAAATCAAAATAGAACAAGTGGGACTCCTTCAAACTAAAAAGCTTCTGTGCAGCAAAGGACACCATCAGCAGAACAAAAGGGCAACCTATGGTATGGGAGAATATATTCATAACTGATTTATCTGCTAAGGTGTTAACATCCAAAATACATGAAGAACTCATAAGCCTCAACACCAAAAAGACAAATTGTCCAATTAAAAAATGAGTGGAGGGCCTGAAGAAACATTTCTCCAAAGGAAATACAAATGGCCAACAGGCACATGAAAAGATGCTCACATCAATAATCAGGGAAATGCAAAAAAAAAAAAAAAAAAAAACCACAAGGAAATATCACCACCTCACACCAGTTAGAATGGCCACTGTACAAAACACAAAAAATAACAAGTGTTGGCAAGGATGTGGAGAAATGCGAACCCTCCTACACTGTTGGTGGGAATGCAAATTGGTGTACACACTTTGGAAATAATTATGGAGGTTCTTCAAAAAACTAGAAACAAAAATATTATTATTCCACCCAGAAATTCCACATCTAGGACTTTACCTGAAGAAAACAAAATCCATGATTTGAAAAGATCTATGTACCCCTGTTTATTGCTGCATTATTTATAATAGTCAAGATGTGGAAAAAACCTAAATATCCAGCAACAGATGAATGGATAAAGCTGATGTGTTACATATACACAATGGAATATTATTTAGCTATTAAAAGAGAAATCCTGACATTTGCAACAATGGGTGGATCTAGAGGATATTATGCTCAGTGAAATAATCCAAGTGGAGAAGACAAATACCATACGATTTCCCTTATTTGTGGAATATAAAAGGAAAGCAGACCTGCAAGATGGCGGCGTGAGAGGAGAGACGGAGAGTTCTTCCTAAACCCAAAAATTGTAGAAAGATACAGTTAATTAACACAACTAACCTTAAAATAGCAACAAGAAAGAGGGCTGAACCAGGCTGCAAACAGACCACACAGAGCAGACCTCACGAAACACAGTAACATAGGAAAGCCTTAATCTGGCGGGACCCAAGCCCTTCCCCCACCCCAGCTCACCAGAGGGAGGAAGAGAAACAGAGTAGGGGAGGGGGTGGAAGACTGGGACTGCTGAACACATAGCCGAGGAGATCTGCTTTGGACCACAGTCCTAAATTGGGTGGTGCTCTGGAGGTTGGTGGGGTTGTGGAGCTGGGACAGGTGGAGTGCTTGAAAGACTGAGATTCGGGCTGTTTGTGGAGGACGGGGATCCACACCTGGCCGCTCTATGTCAGAGGAAAGGCAGGCAGTCTGAGAAGCTTCCTAGCAGCAAGAGGGCTGCTGAAGGGGAGGGCTTTGCACGGAGCTTGCTGTGCGAGAGACAAGAGAGCTGGACAAGGTGATTGAGGTGCGCTCTGCCCAGCTGGTGGAGAACTTTGGGGAGCTTCAGGTACTCCATACCTCTGGCTGCCTACTCAGCTCCAAGGCCCCCCACTGTGACACACAGCCTGCCAAGCCTTCCTACTGGCTGGCAGGCAACTGCTCGCAAACCCGACGTCACGGCACAGGCGTCAGGCAGCCAGAGGGAGAACCCACCTACAACAGCTAGAGACGCAAAGCACAGTTTACCCGTGTGTGCTTGGCCCACTGGCTCTGACTCTGGAGACAGGCACTACAGACGGGAAGCAGGAAAACAGATCTCTACTCCCCCCAGGCACCAGCTCCGCTACCCTATGACTCCCAACCTCACTCTAGGGGCTGAGCAGCTCCAGAGACTGGAGTTTCTACACACTAGTGTGCACCACACAGAAAGGTGAACGGTCAAAAGAAAATGGTTCAGACCAAAATCTCATAAACCCCAAAAAGAGGACCAAATGGAACCAAATTCACCAACCTTCCTGAGAGTTCAAAATAAAAATTATAAACATGCTTATGGAGGTACAGAAAAACATTCAAGACCTCAAGAACAAATTTAAGTCAGACATCAGTCATTAAGAAATTCCATATCTGAAATGAAACATACAATGGAGGGATTTAAAAGCAGATTAGATATAGTAGAAGAGACGGTGAATGGAATAGAAATTAGAGAAGAGGAATACAAAGAAGCTGAGGCACAGAAAGAAAAAAGGATCTCTAACAATGAAAGAATATTGAGACAACTGTGTGACCAATCGAAATGGAACAATAGGGGTACCAGAAGACGAAGACAGAGAAAGGGATAGAAAGTGTCATTGAGGAGGTAATTGCTGAAAACTTCCCCAATCTGGGGAAGGAGATAGTCTCTCCACCCATGGAGGTGCACAGATCTCCCAACACAAGGAAGACAACATCAAGAAATATAATAATTAAAATGGCAAACATCAAGGATAAAGACAGACTTTTAGAAGCATCTAGAGAGAGAAAAAACATCATATACAAAGGAAAACCCATCAGGCTATCATCAGACTTCTCAACAGAAACCTTACAGGCCAGAAGAGAGTGGCATGATATATTTAATGCAATGAAGCACACAGGCTTTGAACCAAGAATACTCTACCCGGCAAGGTTATCATTTAAATTTGAAGGAGGGATTAAACAATTTTCAGATAAATAAAAGCTGAGAGAATTTACCTCCCACAAAGCACCTCTACAGGGCATTTTGGAGGGACTCCTATAAATACAAGTATTCCTAAGGCTAACCAGAAATCATCCAAGCGAAGACAAAGAGCACAGACTATGATTCATAACACACAAAGAATGGAAGAGGATGAAAAAGGAGAAAAATAAAAGAACCTTTAGGTTGTGTTTGTAATACTATATGAGGTAGGTTAAATTAGACTGTTAGATAGTAAGGGAATTGCCCGTGAACCTTTGGTAACCAAAAACCTAAAGCCTGCAATGGCAATAAGTACATACCTATCCATAATCACCCAAAAGGTAAATGGTTTGAATGGACCAATCAAAAGACACAGAGTTACTGAATAGATATAAAAACAAGACCCATCTAAATACTGCCTACAAGGGACGCACTTCAAACCCAAAGACATACACAGACGGAAAGTAAAGGGATGGAAAAAGGTATTTCATGCAACTAATAGAGAGAAAAAAGCAGGAGTTGCACTACTTGTATCATACAAAATAGACTTCAAAACAAAGAAAGCCACAAGAGACAAAGGACATTACATAATGATAAAAGGGTCAGTCCAATAGAGGATATAACTATTAAAATACCTATGCACCCAACACAGGATCACCTACATAAGTGAAACAAATACTAACAGAATAAAAGGGGGGAAACAGAATGCAATGCATTCATTTTTGGAGACTTCAACACACCACTCACTCCAAAGGACAGATCAACCAGACAGAAAACAAGTAAAGAGACAGAGGCACTGAACAACATATTAGAACAGATGGACCTAACGGAGATCTACAGAACTCTCCATCCAAAAGCAACAGGATACACATTCTTCTCAAGTGCACAGGGAACATTTTGAAGAACAGATCATATGTTAGGCCACAAAAAGAACTTCAGTAAATTCAAAAAGATTGAAACTGTACCAACCAGCTTCTCAGATCACAAAGGTATGAAACTAGAAATAAATTACACAAAGAAAATAAAAAAGCCCACCAACAAATGGAGGCTTAATAACATGCTCCTAAATAATCAATGGATCAATGACCAAATAAAAACAGAGATCAAGCAATATAAGGAGACAAATGACAACAATAATAATTCAACACCACAAAATATGTGGGATGCAGTGAAGGCTGTGTTAAGAGGGAAAAATATTGCAATACAGGCATACCTCAGGAAAGAAGACCAATCCCAAATGAACAGTCTAAACTCACAACTAATGAAACTAGAAAAGGAAGAACAAATGAGGCCCAAAGTCAATAGAAGGAGGGACATAATAAAGATTATGGCAGAAATAAATAAAATTGAGGAATAAAACAATACAAAGAATCAATGGAAGCAGCTGTTCTTTGAGAAAATAAACAAAATAGATAAACCCATAGCCAAACTTATGAAGAAATAAAGAGAGTCTATACACATAAAAAGAATCAGAAATGAGAAAGAAAATATCACTATGGATACCACAGAAATACAAAGAATTATGAGAGAATACTATGAAAAATTATATGCTAATAAACTAGATAACCTAGAAGAAATGGACAACTTTCTAGAAAAATACAACCCTCCAAGGCTGACACAGGAAGAAACAGAAAATCTGAATAGACGAATTACCAGCCAAGAAATTGAATTGGTAATTAAAAACTAACTAAGAACAAAAGACCTGGATGAGAGGGTTTCACTGCTGAATTTCATCAAACATTTAGTGAAAACCTAATACCCATCCTCATTAAAGTTTTCCAAAAAGTAGAAGAGGAAGGAATACTCCCACCCAAACTCATTCTACAAGGCCAACATTACTCTAATATGAAAACCAGGCAAAGAAACCACAAAAAAATAAAATTACACACCAATAACCCTGATGAACATGGACGCAAAAATACTCAACAAAGTATTAGCAAACCGACTTCAAAACTACATCAAAAAGATCATCCATCATGATCAAGTGGGATTCATTCCAGGGATGCAAGGAGGATACAACATTCGAAAATCCATGAACATCATCCACTGCATCAACAAAAAGAAAGACAAAAACCACATGATCATTTCCATAGATGCTGAAAAATCATTCTACAAAATTCAACATACATTCATGATAAAAACTCTCAATGAAATGTGTATAGAGGGCAAGTACCTCAAAATAATGAAGTCCATATGACAAACCCATAGCCAACATTATACTTAACAGCGAGAAGCTGAAAGCTTTTCCTTTAAGATCAGGTACAAGACAAGGATGCCCACTCTCTCCACGTCTATTCAACATAGTTATGGAGGTTCTAGCCACGGCAGTAAGACAAAAAAAAGAAATAAAAGGCAACCAGAACACCAAGGAAGAACTCAAACTGTCCTTGTTTGCAGATGACATGATATTGTACATAAAAAACCCTAAAGAATCCATTCCAAAACAATTAGACCTAATATCTGAATTCAGCAAAGTTGCGGGATAAAAAATTAATACACAGAAATCTGTTGAATTCCTATACACTAATGATGAACTAGCAGAAAGAGAAATCAGGAAAACAATTCCATTCACAATCGCATCAAAAAGAATAAAATACCTAGGAATAAACCTAACCAAGGAAGTGAAAGACCTATACCCTGAAAACTACAAGACAGTCTTAAAAGAAATTAAAGATGACACTAATAAATGGAAATTCATCCCATGCTCTTGGTTAGGAAGAATTAATATTGTCAAAATGGCCATCCTGCCTAAAGCAATCTACAGATTCAATGCAACCCCTATCAAAATACCTACAGCATTCTTCAATGAACTAGAGCAAACAGTTCTAAAGTTCATATGGAACCACAAAAGACCATGAATACCAAAGCAATCCTGAGAAGGAAGAATAAAGCAGGGGGATACACTCTTTAAGTTCAAGTTCTACTACAAAGCTACAGTAAGCAAGACAATATGGTACTGGCACAAGAACAGACCCATAGACCAATGGAACAGACTAGAGAGCCCAGATATGAACCCAACCATATACGGTCAATTAATATATGATAAAGGAGCCATGGACATACATGGGGAAATGACAGCCTCTTCAACAGCTGGGGTTGGCAAAACTGGACAGCTACATGTAGAATGAAACTGGATTACTGTCTAACCCCATACACAAAAGTAAACTCAAAATGGATCAAAGACCTGAATGTAAGTCATGAAACCATAAAACTCTTAGAAAAAAATATAGGCAAAAATCTCTTGGACATAAACATGAGCAACTTCTTCATGAACGTGTTTCCCCGGGCAAGGGAAACAAAAGCAAAAATGAATGAATGGGACTATATCAAACTAAAAGGCTTCTGTACAGCAAGGGATACCATCAGTAGAACAAAAGGACATCCTACAGTATGGGAGAATATATTCATAAATGACATATCTGATAAGGGATTGACAACCAAATTACATAAAGAACTGATGCACCTCAACAAACAAAAAGCAAATAAGCCAATTAAAAAATGGGCAGAGGAGCTGAACAGACACTTCTCCAAAGAAGAAATTCAGATGGCCAACAGGCACATGAAAAGATGCTCCACATCACTAGTCATCAGAGAAATGCAAATTAAAACCACAATGAGATATCACCTCACACCAGTTAGGATAGCTGCCATCCAAAGGACAAACAACAAATGCTGATGAGGATGTGGAGAAAGGGGAACCCTCCTATACTGCTGGTGGGAATGCAAATTAGTTCAACCATTGTGGAAAGCAATATGGAGGTTCCTCAAAAAACTCAAAATAGAAATACCATTTGACCCAGGAATTCCACTCCTGCAGCAGAGCAGTTTGAAAAAGACATATGCTCCCCTATGTTTATCACAGCACTATTTACAGTAGCCAAGAAATGGAAGCAACCTAAGTGTCCATCAGTAGATGAATGGATAAAGAAGATGTGGCATGTATACACAATGGAATATTATTCAACCATAAGAAGAAAACAAATCCTACCATTTGCAACAACATGGATGGAGCTAGAGGGTATTATGCTCAGTGAAATAAGCCAGGCGGAGAAAGACAAGTATCAAATGATTTCACTCATCTGTGGAGTATAAGAACAAAGAAAAAAACTGAAGGAACAAAACAGCAGCAGACTCACAGAACCCAAGAATGGACTAACAGTTACCAAAGGGAAAGGGACTGGGGAAGATGGGTGGGAAGGGATGGATAAGGGGAAAAAAGGGCTATTACAATTAGCACACATAATGTACCGGGGGTGAGGGTGGGGTGTGGGGATACGGGGAAGGCAATGTAACACAGAGAAGACAAGTAGTGATTCTATAACATCGTTCTACGCTGATGGACAGTGACTACAATGGGGTATGTGGTGGGGATTTGATAATAGGGGGAGTCAAGTAACCATATGTTGCTCATGTAATTGTATATTAATAATAGCAAAATTAAAAAAAAAACTTATCCTTAGTTCTCAGTACTCAAGAGGATATAATGTAGAAGATACTGACGCAGAGCCCTCCACCTCACCTTCAAAATGAAATAAGAAACATTAAACATGAATTCCCTTAGCACTAAGTTTATTGCAAAATTTGCAGATGGGAATACAGGAAATTAAAGCAGATACTATCTGCAGATGGTCTGTCACATAATGGTGTATCAATCAACTCCTTACCTGCTTCTGGTAAATTCAGTTCAACAGGTTTTCTGTTACTTCTAAGCACAAGCTGACAATGGTTCCTTACCTTTCCATTAGCTTCTCTTTATCCCAATTGAAGTGGCTAAGGAGTATTCTTGTGATAGTTGCTGGATTCTAAAGGGGGAAAAAAAGTCATTTTAGGGTAACAGCATTTCATTGACATTTAGTGAATTTTTAGGTTGAACTTAAATTTTGACAACACCCCACCCAAATTTCTTAAGATAATTCTTTATTCTAATTACAAAATTTTAAGATCAAGACTAGTTATAAATAGTATGCCACATTAATATACCAGATTTCTATGGGATTCTAAAAGCAGAATTCAAAATAAACCAAAAAGAAATTAAATGAAAGAACAGCTGTATTAAATCAAGCACTAATTAACTTTTCTGCAATTTAAGATTTAACAAGACTGCCACATCAACACAAGGTTAATAAAATTTCTTACACCGTATGTATTGAATAGTTCAAATGAGGTCAAACGATTTTTAAGTCAGAAGGTACTTCAAGATATTTAATAAACACAACCAAATACTTGTACTGTACAGTAATCAGAGTATAATCTCAGGATGCTATTTCATTTCTAGAAGGAAAGGCTAACACCATGAAATAAACCTGAAGTTTACTGACCTATCATTCAATGCTGTCACAAATATTTTCATTTCCCATGAAACTTAGTTTACTATTTGGGTTATTTACTAAAAAGTTAGCTTATTATGTGGGAACAGAATTTTAACTTAGAAGTGCAATGGGGCCTAAAAGATGGTCTAAGCCTGATTCATTCAAAGATACTAGAGCTAGTTACAATGTCAGAGGTGGAACTCAAACCTGAGTCTGTCTATTGTATTTCAAGTATAATTTTATTACATCAAATATCATTCCAAAAATAAAGGTCTCTGTACATAAAACCTTTAATTCACCATAGACAGACTACAGTAATAGTTAACAAGTAACCCTGTATAAAAATGTCATGAAAGAAATCCCTGTCAATTATTCTCAACAATACCATCTGTCATAGAAAAGTTCACATACACATCCCCGAAAAAAAGTCAAAGATGCAGACATAGTAACTCTCATTCACTCACTCCAGAAACATTCTGCTAATCCATCTAGGTACTCTTTACTTCTTAAGGCCCAGACTTCTTTAAGAATCCTCCTTTAACATAAAAGTACAGACAGCCACCACTAATCTACAAGAGCTAATATGTGAAAAGAAACCTAATAACTGATTCTAAGTTATAACATGTTTACTTATACAGATAGGCATTGTTGTGTCTGGCTCTCAAAAGTGTGATTCAACAATTTATTTAAATAAAACTGACTGTTGTATCAAGTTTTCAAAATAAATTTGCCTACAACTGAAACAGTTATTCATTCAGATTCAGTCATACGCAAAAAAAGTCAATAATCTATCAAATTGGGAAAATTAAGTCTAATACTATCCACTAGAATTGCGTGACTATAACTTTGTGGCACCCAATATATTATATGCTGTCACTAGACAGAGTGCTTGGGGAAAAATGTTTCAAGAGTTACTAAAAAGTTAGAGAGTTATTTTTTTTTAAGGGGTGGGGGGTGCCCACTCTGACTTGATGTTGCTAGTGCTTTTTCTGTGTTTTGAGTTCCAGTATCAAAAATTGGTCCTACCTAGAGGTTCCTGAACCTGTTATTGGGTCACCAAAAATTACTATGGAAAGTTCTGTTAAAACATAAGATTCACAAGATTCCTGGATTCTACCCTCAAGTTTTTATTTAATATGTTTGGGGCAGGGCCTCCCCAAATGTGTTCATGGCCAAAGAGATTCAGAAAAGAATCTCTAGTGGTCGCCCAAGGTGAAGAAAACACGACAACCCATTTTTCTAATTTTTAACTCATCCTTTAAATTTCTGTGTAGGTGTACGTGTTAATAATGTGCATAGTATACAGGAGGTACATGCTTTAAAGTTTTTCCCAACAGGATATTACTGGAAAAAAAAAAAAGCTCATCTAAAACCATAGTGGCATGATAATGCCAAAATACCAATACTCTGCTAGGTTTCAATGCTATGGGGTGTATTTCATAGTATCAACTAAGTAAAAATATATGGATCAATATTTTGGTGTAGCTGGCTCAAGTCATTTATGTGCACTGAATATAAGGAAAAGTGAAATAACATTTATTGTGCGTCTACTGTATGTCAGGCCCTGCAACAAAGTACTTCATACACCTTATTTAATTCTCAAAACACTCTGTATGATAAATATACTCACCTCCCATTTTTAAATATGAGAAAACTATGAGTAGGCTCCAAAAGGTTACAAAAATTACTCAGTATCATGTAGATAATTAAGCAGAATAATTGTGAATTCTAGCCAGAACAATCCAGATCTATTCCTTCAATTGGTCAATGTGAATATTAAAGATCTCATTTAACTACTAATCATATGACTAAATATCTTTTATAATCACCATCAAAGGGTAACTCAGGACAGTATGAGGTACAAGGAACTAAGAGGCACAAGGGAGCTTTCTGAGGGACTGAAAAATGTTCTTTCTTGAATGTGAAGGTTGGCTGTATGAGGGAAAACATTTATCAAAACAAACTATACACTTAAAAATGGGTACATTCAGTCATATAGAAGTTATACATCAATAATGTTAATTTACTTAAAAACAAAACAATCTGACTTCTGGTCCTGGCAAAGATAGAGTAATCAGCTCACTGTAGCATCTCTCGTACTGATCACAACTAAAAACTCTGGACTAAATACAAAATACAACTAACAGAGTACTCTGATAATTAATTAACAGCAGGCAGATTGGAAGAGGAGTGAAGAACAAGAAATAAGGTGGCAGTGAGTATCCTGTTCATTTTTTCTCCTTTATCTCCTGGTTTTGTCCCAAGAATGAGTCAAATAGGAAACTGTAGCAGGCATGACCAGAAAAAATAGTAATACAAGTGCATCTCTTTGGCCAGAGCACTAGGCCAAAAGGCTCCTGGTGAATATGGGGAGAACACTTTTTCCCCCCTTTTGTTTCTCCCAACCCTGCCTTGGACCCTGCCCTGAGGCCAGCCCCAGCCATGAAACTACTGCTACAGTGACCACAGAAAAGTGTTAAGAGAAAACCCATCACTCTGAACAGAGGCTTCAAAAAGAGGGCCCCCGGTGTGAAAAGAAGAGTGAAGGGGTACCCCTATTATTTCTTCCTTTTTTCTCTTGCCACTTCAAGGCATGAGCAGCAGGAAACTGAAGTTGAGAGAACTTCATGCCTCTGGCTAGAAGAATGTACAAAGGGCTCCAGGGAGCCAGAAAGTATAGGAGAAATCACTGAGAGCAGAGAGAGGTGTATGAACCAAGTCCTGGGCTCACCTGAAAGCTGTGCATGTGTGGAACACATGCCAAAGTAGAATAGCAGAGGCTTTCAGAACGAACTGTGATATAAATTACCACCCAAGTCTAGCTTCATGTAAAGTGGAAATGGAAGAGGCAAATTCAACATAGCAAACCTTTGAAAATTAAACAGCTAATGGAAGCACTGTCTATATAAAGTGAGAAAGAACTTGCAGTTATAAGGTAATTGCATTGACTTGTTTACTAGAACAAAAACCCCTCACCATTCTCTATAAAGAATTTTAACAGAATTTAAAATCTCACCGCAAGATATTAGAATTTTCAAAGACTTTATTATCAACTTTTTAATTATTAAGGTATCATTGATACACAATTTTATGCTCAGACTTCCCATGAGCAACATTGTGGTTACTATATTCCCCCTATTATCAAGTCCCCACATTATACCCCATTACAGTCAATGTTCATTAGCATAGTAAGATGCTAGAGTCACTACTTGTCTTTGTGCTGTACACTTCCTTCCTGTACTCACCCCTATATTATGTGTCCTAATCATAATGGCCCTTAATCCCCTTCCCACCCATCTTCCCCAGTTCCTTTCCCTTTGGTAACTGTTAGTCCATTCTTGCGTTCTATGAATCTGCAGCTGTTTTGTTCCTTCAGTTTTTGCCTTGTTCTTATACTCCACAGATGAGTGAAATCATTTGATACTTGTCTTTCTCTGACTAGCTTATTTCACTGAGTATAATAACCTCTAGTTCTATCCATGTTGTTATAAATGGTAGGATTTGTTTTCTTCTTATGGCTGAATAATATTCCATTGTATATATGTACCACCTCTTCTTTATCCATTCATCTACTGATGGACACTTAGGTTGCTTCCATATCTTGGCTATTGTAAATGGTGCTGCAATAAACATAGGGTTGCAAATGTCTTTTTGCATATCAGATCCTGTTGTCTTAGGGTAAATTTCTAGGAATGGAATTCCTGGGTCAAATGGTATTTCTATTTTGAGTTTTCTGAAGAACCTCCATACTGTTTTCCACAATGGTTGAATTAATTTACATTCCCACCAGCAGTGTAAGAGGGTTCCCTTTTCTCCACATCCTTGCCAGCATTTGTTGTTTGTCTTTTGGATGTTGGCCATCCCAACTGCTGTGAGGTGATACCTCACTGTGGTTTTAATTTGCATTTCTCTGATGATTAGGGATGTGGAACATCTTTTCATGTGCCCATCAGCCATCTGAATTTCTTCTTTGGGGAAGTATCTGTTCAGATCCTCTGCCCAGTTTTTAATTGGATTATTTGCTTTTTGGTTGTTGAGGCATGTAAGCTCTTTATATATTTTGGATGTCAACTCCTTATTGGATATGTCATTTATGAATATATTTTCCCATACTGTAGGATGCCTTTTTGTTCTACTGATGGTGTCCTTTGCTGTACAGAAGGGTTTTAGTTTGATATAGTCCCACTTGTTCATTTTTGCTTTTGCTTCCCTTGCCCAGGCAGATATGTTCATGAAAAAGTTGCTCATGTTTATATACAAGAGAGCTTTGTCTATGTTTTTTTCTACGAGTTTTATGGTATCATGACTTACATTCAGTTCTTTGATCCATTTTTAGTTTACTTTTGTGTATGGGGCTAGGTAGTAATCCAGTTTAATTCTCTTACATGTAGCTGTCCAGTTTTGCCAACACCAGCTGTTGAAGAGGCTGTCATTTCCCCACTGTATGTCTGTGGCTCCTTTATCACATAGTAATTGGCCATATATGTGTGGGTTTGTAACTGGGCTCTCTATTTTGTTCCATTGATCTATGGGTCTGTTCTTGTGCCAGTACCAAATTGTCTTGATTACTGTGTCTTTGTAGTAGAGCTTTACGTTGGGGAGCATAATACCCCCCCCCCCACTTTATTCTTCCTTCTCAGGATTGCTTTGGCTGTTCGGGGTCTTTTGTCGTTCCATATGAATTTTAGAACTATTTATTCCAGTTCGTTGAAGAATGCTGTCAGTATTTTGACAGGAATTACATTGAATCTGTAGATTGCTTTAGGCAGGATGGCCATTTTGACAATATTAATTCTTCCTACCCAAGAGCATGGGATGACTTTCCATTTATTAAGTGTCCTCTTTTAATTTCTCTTAAGAGTGTCTTGTAGTTTTCAGGGTATAGGTATTTCACTTCCTTAGGTTTATTTCTAGGTATTTTATTCTTTTTGATGCAGTTGTGAATGGAATTGTTTTCCTGATTTCTCTGTTACTTCATCGTTGGTGTATAGGAATGCAACCGATTTCTGTGTTTAATTTTGTATCCTGCAACTTTGCTGAATTCAGATATTAGATCTGTTTTGGAGTGGATTCTTTAGGGTTTTTATGTACAATATCATGTCAACTGCAAACAGTGACAGTTTGACTTCTTCCTTACCAATCTGGATGCCTTTTATTTCTTTGTTTTGTCTGACTGCCGTGGCTAGGACCTCCAGTACTATGTTGAATAAAAGTGGGGAAAATGGGCATTATCAAAGACTTCTAAAGCAGCTTTAAGAACACTAGTTTTCTGTGGTAAGGATGAACACCTTAAAGTGAGTGAAAGAAATTCTTGGGGAAAAAAAAACATAAATTATAGAGAGAACCAAATGGAAATTTTAGAACTAAAAAATGGATGGGCTCTTGCAACAACATGGATGGAGCTGGAGGGTATTATGCTCAGTGATATAAGCCAGGTGGAGTAAGACAAGTACCAAATGATTTCCCTCATTTGAGTAGTGTAACAACAAAGCAAAACTGAAGGAACAAAACAGCAGCAGACTCACAGACTCCAAGAAGGGACTAGAGGATACCAAAGGGGTGGGGTGGGGGAGGGTGGATGGGGAGGGAGAGAGAAGGGGATTGAGAGGCATTATGATTAGTACACATGGTATGTATGTGTGGGGAGTCACAGGGAAGACAGTGTAGCACAGAAAAGACAAGTAGTGACTCTGTGGCATCTTACTACACTGATAGTGACTTCAGTGGGGTGTGAGGAGGACTTAATAATATGGGAGAATGTAGTATCCACAATGTTTTTAATGTGAAACCTTTGTAAGAGTGTGTATCACTGATACCTTAATAAAAATAATAAAGTAGTTAAGAATAAAAAAAAATGGATGGGCTCAATAGTGGAAAGGAGATAATAGAGGAGTCAGTGAACTTAAATATATAAATATAAAGTATCCAATTTTAATAAAAGTAAAAAATTTTTACAAGGAACAGTCTACTCGGGGCCCTGTGAGGATAACATCAAAAACTGTTAGCCTAGAATTCTATATTCAGTGAAAGTATAATTCAGGAATGAAGACAAATATTCTCAAAGGAAACCAAGAGATTACTGCCAGCAGATCTGCTCTAAAGATAACATTAAAATTTCTTCATGTAGAAGGGAAATGATACCACAGGGCAAGTTAGAAATTCAGGAAAAAGGAAAAGCTACAGAAATGGTAAATGGGAAACTATCACAGATTATTTTTCTCCTCTTACATTCTTGAAAACATATATGCCAAAAATCATAACCAGTCATGTTGGTGGGAAGGGTTAAATGTACAGAAATATAAGGCAGGCATATGACAACTATAATATAAAGGAACTGATAGAAAAGTCACCTATATAGTTGTAAGGCTTCTATATTTTGCTTGAGAGTGGTAAAATATTAACTATAAGTAGAATGTAAAGTTAAATATTTATATTATACTCCCTAGAGCAACCACTACAAAAAAACAAAAGATATGGTAATAAATATGGCAACAGATATATGAAGTAGAATATTTTTAAAATTTCAATCCAAAAGAAGGCAGAAGAGAAAGAGAATAATTTAAGATCTAAGTCCAACCACATCAATAATTACATTAAATGTAAATAGTTCCCCCAAAAAACTCCACTTAAGAGACATAGATAGATATAAATACTGAGTCATTGTAACGTGAAACTAATATAATGTTTTATGTCAATTATACTTTAATTTAAAAAAAAGAAATCTTTATGCTGCTATATGAAAATGAGTCCACTTTTTTTTAAAAGGCAAAAAACACTATGCTGTGTCTAACAATCCACTTTTCAATGTAATTACATATAGAGACCAAAAGTAAAAAGATGGAATAAGATATATATCATGCAAAACACTAATCAAACAAAAGTTGCAGCGGCTATGTTTCTATCAGGCAAAATAAACTTCAGAACAAGAAAAATTACCAGTGAAAAGAAAAACCTTACAATGGTGAAAAGGTTAGTTCACCAAAAAAACATGAAAACTTTAAATGTATGAATGCACCTAAACAAAAAAGTCTCAAGATATAGCAAAAGTGATGGAAATGAAAGAAATATAGACAAATCTACAATTATATTTGGAGATTTCAATACTCCTCTGTAATTCATTGAACAAGTGAGATTATTTAGAAATTAAACCATCTTCTACTAAATAACCCAAAGGTCAAAAAGGAAGTCTTGAAGAAAATGAGGAAACATCTTGAACATAAGAAAGTGAAAATATATTTAAAAATGTGTGGGATAGAGCTAACATTGTTTAGGGGGAAATTTATTGCATTAAATGCTTATTTTTTAAAAAAGGAAGAAAGGTCACAAATGGCTTTAAAAAAAAAGCAAACTGGACTCAAAGCAAGCAGAAGGAGGAAATAATTAAGAGAACCCAATGAAAATGAAAACAGAAAAATGAGAGAAAATAAATGAAACCAAAAGCTGGTACTAAAGAACACTAGAACTCTAGCAAACACTAACCAAGATAAAAGAGAGACAACCAGTACCAGGAAATAAAGAGGGAAGTATCAGTGCAGCTCCTATAGACATTAAAAGGAAAGTAAGAGAATACTACAAATAACTCTTTGCTCATTCATTCACAACTTAGATGAAATGTACCAATTTCCTTAAAAGACACTGACTACCAAAACTGAAGAAAAAACTGTAATTTCCTACACCTATGAAGCAAACCAAATGTGTAATTAAAACCCTTCCACAAAGAAAACAAGACCCAAATGGTTTCACTGGTAAATTCTACCATCATTTAAAGAACCCAAAAATATCAATTCCACACAATCTCTTCCAGAGAACAGGAGGAACACCTCTCAGTTACTTTTATAAGACCAGCATCAACCTGTTATCAAAATCAAACAAAAACAAAGACATTATAAGAAACTACTACGTGAACAAAGATGTAAGACTCCTCAACAAATATTAGGAAATCAAATTTAGCCATATATAAAAAGGATAATTACATCACAAAAAAGTGGAATTTATCGCAGTATTGCAAGGCTGGTTAAACATTCAAAAAAATCAATAAATGTTAATTGGCCATATTAACAGTAGAAAGAAGGAAAACTAAGAGATTATATCAACAGGACACAGAAAAAGCACTTGGCAAAATTTAACATCCAGTACTCATAAAAACTTCTAGCAAATTAAGAGTGAAGGGAATTTCCTCAGTTTGGTAATCTATACAAAAAAAGTATGGCTAACATCATACTTAATGATGAAAGACTGAATGCTTTTCCCCTTAGATACGAACAAGGCAAGGATGTCCTTTCTCACCACTCCTAATCAACTTCACACAAGAAGTCTTAAGGAATTCAGTAAGGCAAGAAAAAGGGAAAAAGGCACACAGACTAAAGAGAAAGCTGTCTCTAGTTATAGATGACATGATCACCTACACAGAAAAGTCCACAGATCTACAAAAAAGTTCCTAGAATAAATGAGTTTAGCAAGGTCTCAAGAACAACAAGACCAAAACAAAAAAAAATTTAACCTGTATTTTCAGGTACTAGAACAAATAACTGGAAATCAAAAATAATTTTGAAGTGCCATTTACAATAGCACCAAAATATGAAATATTTAGGTATAAATTTAACAGAATCTGTGAAGTATCTGTATGTTGAAAACTGCAAAATACTGATGAAAGAACAAATAAATGGAGAGATATACCATTTTCATATGTTAGGAGACTCAATATAGTTAAAATATTAATTCTTCCCAAATTGACCTACAGATTCAACGCAATACCTATCAAAATCCTAGTAGGCTTTTTGGTAGATACAAACAAAATGATTCTAAAACTTACATAAAGAGAGGAAAGTAGAATAGCCAAAATAATTTTGAAAAGAGCACCACCTGACTTCAAAACATACTATAAAGCTACAGTACCAGTAAAAGGATAAATACACAGATCAAAGAAAGTCAGGAATAAATCCACACAAATAGAGCAATGTGATTTTTTTTTTTTACATGAAGGTGCTAAAACAACTTGCAAGGGGAAAAGTGGGAACAGTCTTCTCAACAGTGCTCAAATAATTAAGACATATGTATTTTTATAAATCCACTTTAACCTATACCTCAGACAATAATGGATCAGTCTTTAAATGTAAAACAAGTCTATAAAATAAAACTTCTAGGAGAAAATCTTTGTGATCTGGGTTAGGCAAGTAGTTCTTAGATATCAAAACACCATCCATAAGAAAAAGTGATTAACTGGAGCTCAGCAAAATGATAAAGATACATGCTACAGAAGGGGAGAAAATATTCACAAATCATGTATCTGACAAAGGACTTGTACCTAAAATATATTATTTTAAAAATCTCTTGATACATAACAAGAAAACAAGAACCCAATTTTAAAAATAGGCAAGAGATTTGAACAGACACTTCACCAAAGAAAATCTACAGAGACATGAAAAAGCATGTGAAAGGATGCTCAACATCATTATATTGATGGGACAAACTGAACCCACAATACTACCAACATGCCTATTAGAAAGTGTGTTGCAAGGAAGAAGAACCAATCTGACTTTCACAACTGCTGCAGAGTCTATAGTGCAACTAGAACTCTCATACATTGCTGGTGGGAAAATAATAACAGCCAACAGGAAATAGTTTCTTATAAAGCTAAACACATACTTACTACAACCCTTAAAACTCCCTATTAGAATTTACCCAAGTGAAATGTAACTTATGTTCATCCAAAAACCTCTGTGAGAATGTTTATAATAGCTTTATTTGTACCTGGCAAAAACTGGAAACTCATATGCTCTGCAACTGGGGATGGCTAAACAAAACAATGGAGTACTACTCAGCAATATCTATTGATACATACAGTATGAATCTCAAATGCAAATTCTAAATGAAAGTTAGACTCAAAAGGCTACATAGTGTATGACTCCATTTATATGACATGTTGGAAAAGGAAAAAATATAAAGACGGTACACATCTAAGGGTGGAGAGGGTTTAAACAAAGGGGGGTAGAAGAAGGAATTTTTTAGAGGGTGATGGACTGTTTGTTCTGAATTGACTGGTAGTAGTTAAAATTCCTAGAAATTTGTCAAAACTCATGGAATTGTATATCCAAAGGTATAAATTCTTTAATTAAAATAAAAATTTTGAATGTTGAAGTAAAATCTAACTTGTACTAGGAGCACCTATACTGGAGTGCCAAGAAGGCCACGTTGAACAGATGGAACAAAGATGTGAAATTATTTAGTGCCAGGCATTTTATACACATTATTATTTCATTTAATGCTCACATCAGTACTTTGTACAAGGTAGGCATTATTTTTTTTTACAGATGACTTTAGAGTGGTTCAGTGACTTGACCCAATATTAAACAGGCTAACAGGATATGAATATTAAAAGACGTTCATAAAAATTTATGCCTAGAGCACCACCCTCTAAGTTTCTGATTTAATAGCCTTAGGTTGGGGTCTAGTTAAAGCAGAGAAATCTACCTACTTGTGTTACCAAAATTCTAAATTAATTGAGTGGAAAGTCAATTCAAACTCATGGATGAAATAAGTCTTCATCCCGTTATTACCAGTGGTCCTTATTTTTTTTGAAGATATAAATCAAACAAAAGCAAGGAGCAAAATCACTATAATTAAAAAACTAATATTTGCAGCAGCAAATTTAACTGTGAATAATAAAGCAATCTCAAATCTCACATTTTCTCTAGATAAGCTACAGTTACAAGCACTAAAACAATGGTCCCCCATTTGGGCTACATATTAGAATCTCCTGGGGAACTTAAGAAATACCAATACCTGGACTTTGTCACAACAATTCTGATTCAACTGTCTTGAGTGGGACATAATATTCTTCATGCAAAGGTTTTATCTAAAGTTATCCAGATGATAATACCATGCAGTTGGATTGAGATAGTTTCCCACTATCCGAGCTCTGAAAAAGTAAAGTATATGTGTAGAACGCACTTATGAATACAGTAGTGTAATATTTTAGTAATTTAAAGAAAAATACATTCTACGGTTACAACAGTAGTGTTTGCTTTGAAGGTATCTCCAAAGTTCTGTTATGCATTTTTTAAAGGTAGGTCTCAATATGCCTACTGTCCCAGCTGAAGCCTTAATATCAATGCACCACCATCCTAAATACTTTGATCAAGATTCTCAACTTTGGTAGCCTATTTTGTTTGAGGAACTTAAAAAAAAACGGGTGAGGCCACACTCCAGGCCATATACATCAGAATACTGGGAAGAGGCACCCACAATGAGAGCATTACCATTTTTTAAAAGCTCCCTGGCGAATCCAATATAGAGCCATGGTGGAGAGCCACAATTCTTGATGCACACGTGTAAACAGACATGCCCACATTTAAGAATGTGACAGAAACTCCAGGTGGAATCAACAAGTTGTTGAATGACATTCCTATGATTAGTATTATGGGGAGGCAATTATCTTCTGAAAAGTCTCAGCAGACAGCCTTCTTTCCCGTTAGGGGCTAAGTAGTAAATGAATGGGTTTTATAATAAAAAAGAGTAACCTAAGATGAAACAGCAAAAAAATTTTTTTTCCAGAACTAAATAAAAAGAAAGGCCTCCAAAGTGTAGCCTTTATTCATCTAACAATTTGATCTGAAGTACAGTTAGACTCCATCTCAAAACTAAGTATGATGTGCCACCTAAGGCACAGGATTCAAGATGGCTGGGTGAGAGGTGAGACAGAGAACTCCTCCCAAAACCACAAATAGTACAAAAATATAGTTAATTAATACAACCAACCCTAAAACAGCAACAAGAAAGAAGGCTGAACAAGACTGTATACAGACCTCACGAAACAGGGTAACGTCCAAAAGCCTTTATCCGGCAGAACCTAAACCCTTCCCCCACCCCAGCTCACCGGTGGGAGGAAGAGAAAAGGAGTGGGTAGTGGGGGTGGAGGCTTGGGACTGCTGAACACCTAGCCCTGGAGAGATCTGCTTTGGGAGCAGAAACCTATACCGTGTGGTGCTCTGGACGCTGGGGAGCTCAGAAAGGCGGAGTGCTTGACAGACTGCCATTCTAGCTGTTTGTGGAGGAGGGTATCCAGATCCAGCCACCCCGTGTCAGAGGAAAGGCAGGCAGTCTGAGAGGCTCCCTACCAGCAAGAGGGCTGCTGTACGGGCGGGGTTTGCACAGAGCTTGCTGTGCAGGAGAAGGGAGAGCTGGACAAGGTTGTCTGGGGGAATGCTACCCAGCTAGTTAGGAACTTTGAGGAGCTTCAGGTGCTCCATTCCCCTGGCTGCCTACTCAGCTCCGAGGCCCCCCACTGTGACACAAACCCTGCCGAGCCTTCCTCCTGGCCTGCAGGCACTTTCTCCCAATCCCGTAGTCACTGTGCAGGCATCAGGCCACCCAGAAGGAGGCCCCGCCTACAACAGCTAGAGATGCAAAGCACAGAGGTTTACACGTGTGTGCTTGGCTCACTGGCTCTGACACTGGACAAAGGCACCCCAGACGGGAAACAGAAGACGAATCTTTCCTCCCCCCACACACCAGCTCTGCTCCCCAATGAGCCCCAACCTCACTCCAGGGGATGAGCAGCTCCAGAGACTGGAGTTTCTGCACACTAGTTGGCACCACACAGAAATATGAAACATCAAAAGAACATGGTTCAGAATAAAATCTAACAAACCCCAAAAAGAGGACCAAATGAAACCAAACTCACCAATCTTCCTGAAAGAGAGTTCAAAATAAAATTCATAAACATGCTTATGGAGGTACAGAAAAATATTCAAGACCTCAGGAACAAATTTAAGTCAGACATTCAATCATTAAGAAATGCAATATCTGAAATGAAACATACAATGGAGGGATTTAAAAGCAGATTAGATATAGTAGAAGAGACAGTGTATGGAATAGAAATTAGAGAAGAGAAATACAAAGAGGCTGAGGCACAGAGAGAAAAAGGAATCTCTAAGAATGAAAGAATATTGAGACAACTGTGTGACCAATCGAAATGGAACAATATTCGAACAATAGGGGTACCAGAAGAAGAAGAGAGAGAAAAAGGGATAGAAACTATCATTGAGGAGGTAATTGCTGAAAACTTCCCCAATCTGGGGAAGGAGATAGTCTCTCAAGCCATGGAGGTACACAGATCTCCCAACACAAGGAAGACAACATCAAGACATATAATAATTAAAATGGCAAAGATCAAGGATAAAGACAGACTTTTAAAAGCATCTAGAGAGAGAAAAAAACATCACATACAAAGGAAAACCCATCAGGCTATCATCAGACTTCTCAACAGAAACCTTACAGGCAAGAAGGGGGTGGCATGATATATTTAATACAATGAAGCAGACGGGCTTTGAACTAAGAATACTCTACCCAGTAAGATTATCATTTAAATTTGAAGGAGAGATTAAACAATTTTCAGATAAGCAAAAGCTGAGAGAATTTACTTTCCACAAACCAACTCTACAGTGCATTTTGGAGGCACTGCTATAGATGAAAGTATTCCCAAAGCTAAATAGATGTCACCAGAGGAAATAAAACCACAGCAAAGAAGAAAAATTAATTACTAAGCAGATGCAAAAGCAAATCAACTACCCCCAAAGTCAAGGGATAGACAAAGAGTACAGAATATGATACCTAAGATATAAAGAATGGAGGAGGAAGAAAAAGGAGGGAAAAAAAAGTACCTTTAGTTGTGCTTGTAATAGCATACAAAGTGAGTTAAGTTAGACTGTTAGATAGTAAGGGAATTGCCCTTGAACCTTTGGTAACCACGAATCTAAAGCCTGCAATGCCAATAAGTACATACCTATCGATAATCAACCTAATGTAAATGGTCTGAAGGCACCAATCAAAAGACATAGAGTTACTGAATGGATAAAAAACAAGACCCATCTATATGCTGCCTACAAGAGACTCACTTCAAACCCAAAGACATACACACACTGAAAGGAAAAGGATGGAAAAAGGTATTTCATGCAACGAATACGGAGAAAAAAGCAGGAGTTGGAGTACTTATATAAGACAAAATAGATTTTGAAACAAATAAACTCACAAGAGACAAAGAAGGACACTACAAAATGATAAAAGGGTCAGTCCAACAAGAGGATATAACTATTACAAATATCTATGCACCCAACACAGGATCACCTACGTATGCAAAACAAATACTAACAGAATTAAAGGGGAAATAGAATGCAATGCATTCATTTCAGGAGACTTCAACACACCACTCACTCCAAAGGACAGATCAACCAAACAGAAAACAGGCAAAGAGACAGAGATTCTGAACAACATATTAGAACAGATGGACCTAACAGACATCTACAAAACACTCCATCCAAAACCAACAGGATAAACATTGTTCTCAAGTGCACATGGAACATTTTCAAGAATACATCATATACTAGGCCACAAAAAGAACATCAGTAAATTCAAAAAGATTGGAATTGTACCAACCACCTTCTAAGATCACAAAGGTAAAAAAGTAGAAATAAATTACACAAAGAAAACGAAAAAGCGCACAAACACATGGAGGCTTAATAACTTGCTCGTAAATAATCAATGGATCAATGACCAAATAAAAACACAGATCAAGCAATATATGGAGACAAATGACAACAATACTTCAACACTGCAAAATCTGTGGGATTCAGCAAAGGCCGAGCTCAGAGACAAATATATTGCAATACAGGCCTACCTCAGGAAAGAAGAACAATCCCAAATGAACAGTCTAAACTCACAATGAATGAAACTAGAAAAGGAAGAACAAATGAGGCCCAAAGTCAGTAGAAGGAGGGACATAATAACTATAAGAGCAGAAATCAATAAAATTGAGAAGAATAAAATAATAGAAAGAATCAATGAAAGCAGGAGCTGGTTCTTTGAGAAAATAAACTAAATAGATAAACCCCTAGCCAGACTTAGCAAGAAAAAAAGAGTCTACACACATAAACACAATTAGAAATGAGAAAGGAACAATCACTATGGACACCACAGAAACACAAAGAATTATGAGAGAATACTATGAAAAATAATATGCTAACAAACTGGATAACCTAGAAGAAATGGACAACTTTCTAGAAAAATACAACCTTCCAAGGCTGGCCCAGGAAGAAACAAAAAATATGAATACACCTATTACCAGCAAGGAAATTGAATTTGTAATAAAAAAAACTACCTAAGAACAAAATAGCTGAACCAGATGGTTTCACTGCTGAAATTTATCAAACATTTAGTGAATACCTAATACCCATCCTCCTTAAACTTTTCCAAAAAGTAGAACAGGAGGGAATACTCCCAAACTCGTTCTACGAGGTCAACATCACTCTAATACCAAAACCAGGCAAAGACACCACAAAAAAAGAAAATTACATACCAATATCCCTGATGAACATAGATGCAAGAATACTCAACAAAATAATAGCAAACCGAATTCAAAAATACATCAAAAAGATCATCCATTATCATCAAGTGGGATTCATCCCAGGGATGCAAGGAGGGTACAACATTCAAAAATCCATCAACAAAAAGGACAAAAATAACATGATTATCTCCATAGATGCTGTAAAAGCAATCAACAAAATTCAACATCCATTCATGATAAAAACTCTCAACAAAATTGGTATAGAGGGCAAGTACCTGAACATAATAAAGGCCATATATGACAAACCCACAGCCAACATTATACTTAACAGCGAGAAGCTGAAAGCTTTTCCTTTAAGACTGGGAACAAGAAGGATGCCCACTCTCCCGACTTTTATTCAACATAGTTATGGAGGTCCTAGCCACACCAATCAGACAACACAAAGAATAAAAGGCATCCAGATTGGCAAGGAAGAAGTTAAACTGTCCGTGTTTGCAGATGACATGATACTCTACATAAAAACCCTAAAGAATCCACTCCAAAACTCCTAGATCTAATATCTGAATTCAGCAGAGTTGCAGGATACAAAATTACACCGAAATCTGTTGCATTCCTATCCATACACAATGAACTAGCAGAATGAGAATTCAGGAAAACAATTCCATTCACAATTGCATCAAAAAGAATAAAATACCTAGGAATAAACCTAACCTAGGAAGTGAAAGTCCTATACTCTGAAAACTACAAGACATTCTTAAGAGAAATTAAAGGGGACATTAATAAATGGAAATTCATCCCATGCTCTTGGCTAGGAAGAATTAATATTGTCAAAATGGCCATCCTGCCTAAAGCAATCTACAGATTCAATCTAATCCCTATCAAAATACTTACAGCATGCTTGAATGAACTATAGCAGATAGTTGTAAAATTCATATGGAACCACAAAAGACCCCAAATAGCCAAAGCTATCCTGAGGAGGAAGAATAAAGCAGGGGGAATTACGCTCCCTGACTTCAAACTCTGCTACAAAGCCACAATAATCAAGACAATTTGGTATTGGCACAAGCACAGACCCATACACCAGTGGAACAGAACAGAGAGCCCAGATATAAACCCAAGTATATATGGTCGGTTAATATATGATAAAGGAGCCATGGATATACAATGCGGAAATGACAGCCTCTTCAACAGCTGGGGTTGGCAAAACTGGACATCTACATGTAAGAGAATGAAACTGGATTACTGTCTAACCCCATACACAAAAGTAAACTCAAAATGGATCAAAGACCTGAATGTAAGGCATGAAACCATAAAAGTCTCAGAAAAAAACATAGGTAAAAATCTCTTACACATAAACATGAGCAACTTTTCGTGAACATATCTCCCCGAGCAAGGGCAACAAAAGCAAAAATGAACAAATTGGACTATATCAAACTAAAAGCTTCTGTACAGCAAAGGAAACCATCAGTAGAACAAAAAGACATCCCACAGTATGGGAGAATATATTCATAAATGACATATCCAATAAGGGGTTGACACCAAAATTATATAAAGAGGTGATGCACCTCAACAAACAAAAAGCAAATTAGCCAATTAAAAATTGGGCAGAGGATCTAAATAGACACTTCTCCAGAGAAGAAATTCAGATGGCCAACAGGCACATGAAAAAATGTTCCACATCGCTAATCATCAGAGAAATGCAGATTAAAACCACAATGAGATATCACCTCACACCAGTGAGGATGGCCAACATCCAAAAGACAAACAACAACAAATGCTGGTGAGGATGTGGAGAAAGGGGGACACTGCTGGTGGGAATGTAAACTAGTTCAACCATTGCAGAAAGCAGTATGGAGGTTCCTCAAAAAACTCAAAATAGAAATACCATTTGACCCAGGAATTCCACTCACAGGAATTTACCCTAAGAATGCAGCAGCGCAATTTGAAAAAGACATATGCACCCCTATGTTTATCGCAGCACTATTTACAATAACCAAGAAATGGAAGCAACCTAAGTGTCATCAGTAGATGAATGGATAAAGAAGATGTGGTACATATACACAATGGAATACTATTCAGCCATAAGAAGAAAACAAATCCTACCATTTGCAACAACATGGATGGAACTAGAGGGTACTATGCTCAGTGAAATAAGTCAGGCGGAGAAAGACAAGTATGAAATGATTTCACTCATCTGTGGAGTATAAGAACAAAGAAAACTGAAAGAACAAAACAGCAGCAGACTCACAGAACCCAAGAATGGACTAACAAGTTACCAAAGGGAAAGGGATGGGGGAGGATGGGTGGGAATGGTGGATAAGGGGGAAAAAGGGGCATTACGATTAGCACACGCAATAATGCAGTGGGGTGGGACACGGGAAAGGCAGTATTTATGGAGAAGACAAGTAATGATTCTATAGCATCTTACTACGCTTATGGATAGTGACGTTTATGGGGTATGTGGGGGGGGGAACTTGACAATAGGGGGTCTAATAACCATAATGTTGTTAAAGTAATTGTACATTAATGATACAAAAAAAAAACACTATGTATGATGATTTTTCTACACAAAAATGGTCTCCTGTTTCTGTAATGTGTTTCTATCTAGCTGAATGTGTAAGCTTCTTAAGAGAGCTGCTGATGGTCTAAATTTTGTAGGCTATTGTTTTTAAATGCCTTCTTAATACAAGAAAACCAAAGCCATAAAGTACAAAACCTTCTGTATAGAAATAACTGCAGTACCTACAAAAAAAAGGTAAATAAGCAAACATACATATCCATTAAAGACAAATTATCCAACAAAAATGGACAGTTTATGAATTTTAAGAATACAACTGTAGAGGCTCTATAAAATCTAAATATTCAACCTTCTTAATACAGTATTTCAAACCTACCACAACGGCTAAATTCTTAGAAACTGATTATACCCAACCACAAAGGTGTGGGGAAATGACCCATAACATGTTAGCAAGATGGCAATTTTGATGAAAACTTTTGTGAAGTAGTTTGTCAGAAATGATCAAAATTTTAAATACACATGACCAAGTACTTAGAGATTCCACTTCAAGGAACCAACCCAACAGAATTATGTAAGTGTAAAAGGTAGCAAAATGAAATTTTACATGCATATTGTTTGGAAAAACACTACTGCAAAGATAACCTATATTTTTTCTAGAGGAGACTGCCTATAAACTATGGTGTCTCCATACTTAAAATATTATGCAGCAATTATAAAAAACATAATGTAGAACTGTATACACTGACATGGAAGGATATTCATGATACCACCAAATGAAAAATGCAAGTACCTGAGCAATGTACAACATTCCATATTTGTGTTTAAAAAAAAGGTAATAATAAATTTCTAGGATCTACTGAATGTGCAATAAAAAAGTTTTATAAGGATCTATCTTAAACTTGTCCTTGAGGGTTAGAATCCTTGGGAATTGTTTGGGATTGCGATGAAAAGATACAGGTTTTTTCCTACTTTATACTCATTATGAATACAAATTTCAAATATTACTTTTATATTAACTACAAACAATATAGGCCTTGCTACTCAAAGTGTAGACCACAAAATCACAATCACCTGAGAGACTGCTAGACATGCAGAATCCAAATCCCAACCCACATGTCCTTCATTTCAACCAGAACTTCAAGGAACCTGATATGATTTGTATGCACATTAAAGTTTGGGAAGCATATTAAAGTTTTATAAAGGCCACAGGAAGTGACATTTTGATAGCTAGTTACCCTTAACTGTGAAAGGTTCTAAATTCTCCTCCTCAGATTTAATTCATTTTTTTCTAAGAAATTATCTTGTGTAATTCAGGTATAAGTTTTCTTCCCTTGAAAGGTGTATGTTGAAACTGTCCCTGTTTGTAGATGACATGACACTGTTCATAAAAACCCTAAAGAATCCACTCCAAAACTACTAGATCTAATATCTGAATTCAGCAAAGTTGCAGGATACAAAATTAATACACCGAAATCTGTTGCATTCCTGTACACTAACGATGAACTAGCAGAAAGAGAAATCAGGAAAACAATTCCATTCACAACTGCATCAAAAAGAATAAAATACCTAGGAACAAACCAAACCAAGGAAGTGAAAGACCTATATTCTAAAAACTGTAAGACACTCTTAAGAGAAATTAAAGAAGATACCAATAAATGGAAACACATTCCATGCTCATGGATAGGAAGAATTAATATTGTCAAAATGGCCATCCTGCCTAAAGCATCTACAGATTCAATGCAATTCTTATCAAAATACCAACAGCATTCTTCAATGAACTAGAGCAAATAGTTCTAAAATTCATATGGAACCACAAAAGACCCCTAATAGCCAAAGCAATCCTGAGAAGGAAGAATAAGCTGGGGGGATTACGCTCCCCAACTTCAAGCTCTACTACAAAGCCACAGTAATCAAGACAATTTGGTACTGGCACAAGAACAAAACCACAGACCAATGACTAGAACAGACTAGAGAGCCCTGATATAAACCCAAGCATATATGGTCAATTAATATATGATAAAGGAGCCATGGACATACAATGGGGAAATGCAGCCTCTTCAACAACTGGTGTTGGCAAAACCGGACAGCTACATGCAAGAGAATGAAACTGGATTATTGTTTAACCCCATACACAAAAGTAAAGCAGAAATGGGTCAAAGACCTGAATATAAGCCATGAAACCATAAAACTCTTAGAAGACAACATAAGCAAAAATCTCCTGAATATAAACATGAGCAACTTCTTCCTGAACACATCTCCTTGAGCAAGGGAAACAAAAGCAAAAATGAACACACAGGACTATATCGAACTAAAAAGCTTCTGTACAGCAAAGGACACCATCAACAGAACAAAAAGGCATCCTACAGTATAGGAGAATATATTTGTAAACAACATATCCGACAAGGTGTTAACATCCAAAATATATAAAGAACTCACACAGCTCAACACCCAAAGAGCAAATAACCCAATTAAAAAATGGGCGGAGGATATGAAGAGACAGTTCTCCAAAGAAGAAATTAAGATGACCAACAGACACATGAAAAGATGCTCCACATCACTAATCATCAGGGAAATGCAAATTAAAAACACAATGAGATATCACCTCACACCAGTAAGGATGATCAGCACTGAAAAGACTAAGAACAACAAATTCTGGTGAGGATGCAGAGAAAGGGGAACCCTCCTACACTGCTGGTGGGAATGTAAGCTAGTTCAACCATTGTGGAAAGCAATATGGAGGTTCCTCAAAAAACTAAAAATACAAATGCCATTTGACCCGGGAATCCCACTTCTTGAAATTTACCCAAAGAATGCAACTTCTCATATTCAAAATGACATACACACCCCTATGTTTATCGCAGCATTATTTACAATAGCCAAGATACGGAAGCAACCTAAGAGTTCATCAGTAGATGAATAGATAAAGAGGTGGTACATATACACAATGGAATACTACTCAGCCATAAGAAAGAAACAAATCCTACCATTTTCAACAACATGGATGGAGCTGGAGGATATTATGCTCAGTGAAATAAGCCAGGTGGAGAAAGACATGTGCCAAATGATTTCCCTCATTTGTGGAATATAATAAGGAAGCAAAACTGAAGGAACAGAACAGCTGCAGACTGACAGACTCCAAGAAGAGACTAGCAGTTACCAAAGGGGAGGGGTGTGGGAGGGGAGGTCGAGAGGGAGGGAGAAGGGGATTGAGAAGTATTATGTTTAGTACACATGGTTTGAGGGGTCACAGGGTAACCAGTGTAGCACAGAGAAGGCAAATAGTGAATCTGTGGCATCTTACTACATTGATGGACAGTGACTGCAATGGGGTATGAGTGGGGACCTCATAATATGGTTAAATTTCATAACCATGTTGTTTTTTCATGTGAAACCTTCGTAAGAGTGTTTATCAATAATATCTCAATAAAAAAAATTTTTTAAAAAGGAAAGGTGTATGTTGAGAACTTTATACTTACTAGGTCACTAAAAGGTGGCACTTTAAGTGATGTTTACTTAATGACATACATTAAAATAAACTCTTGATGTACCCAAAGTTCATATACTAGCACATACAAAATGGAACAGTAGTATCTGTCATCAAAAGATGCTCCTGACTTTGATCAATCAGGAAATCTCTAACTAGATAATATGAGCAAAGGAGAAATTAATAAAAGGAATTAGATGCTTAATTGTTGGAAGAACTAGAGGAGGGACAATAAGGCTTTGTTACAGGAATGACACCAGAACACCATACAATTGAATCACAGGGAGCTCTGTTCACTTAGGCCACCAGTGGGACCACTAAGTTCAAGAACGGCAGGTAACTGTAATGATCCATCAAAGAATTAGAAAGCTGGCAACAGAAAGTCACCACTGCCACTGCCACAACTGCCTCTGGATACTCAGGAAGCTAGATGATACATACAACAAAAGTCTAGCTGCTACCTTTGCCACAAATGCCTCTTGATAACACAGAAAGGTGAATAACGGGCAATGCAATGCTAGTGCAGAAAATCTTTCATCTTTACAACCAAGTAAAAAAGGAGAGGAGACAGAAAAGGGAAGAAAACCTCTCAAATCTCTCATACGCATTATCTAATTGTCAGCAACTATTCCACAGCCAAAACCCTAAATGCAAAAATAGTCTGAGAAATAGCTTTTGGCTTTCTGGCCAGCAATACAGTACAGAGTTTCTTAAGAGGGGTAAAGATACAATCACAGAATTGGCTTAAAAGCTGTGTGCATTCAAAAAGAATTTATAACTAAGCAACGCTAATCCTCAAAGGTTCCAGTTTTGAGTATGTACTTCTAATCTACCCTCAGGAGAAGGAAGATAAGAGAAAGGAGAAAATGTTGAGGGTAATTAATGTTCTAGAGACTTTCTCATTGAAGATGTTTTCTAGAAAATTACTTCAGTGAGAATTTCATACTGTCACTACCCTTGGTGATCATTTAACCCAAAATTTAACACTGATAAGTTTTGATCAACTATAGTTATGTAGATCTATGATACTTAACTTGAAATTCTGTTGAAGTCTGCATCTGAGCTCCAAGTGTAATCCTGATGTAGTACCAAAACTTAATGAGTGTATCTAGCCAACTACTCTCAATAGCATCTCAAGCTTGGCTTTGCTGTTCTTCACTTGTCCTTGTACATGAATTTTATGAAAGAAATTACTTCTATGTCATTTCAAAGTAGGAGAGTCGAGGATTTCAAATCTAGAGAATGTCCACAGTTTAACTGGAATTTAATAAAATAAATAAAATGTTTCTGTAAATGGAAGGATGGATACTGTCACTGTGCACATCATTTGATTTATTCTGTAAAAATACAACTACAAACCAAAGGGGTCAGGTGACAGAAGGGATACAGTTAAATACCCAGTAGAAACAACATGCAAAGTAAAATTTCTATTTTACATCAGAAAAACAAATGCAAGACTTAAATAACAGTAAATGTTTTAACATCAAGTTGATCAAGAGTCAAGTCACCTCCAATTAACATAACCCAGTTTTAAACCTTTACCATTACATGAGGTCCCATTCAGGCAAGTTTTGCTTGAGTATCAGTTTCCTAAATGGTTATTCTTGGGAGAGTGGGGTGGGGGGTGGATGGTTTAGGAGGAAATGCTATATATAAAAAGGGTAAGAACTGGAAAAGTAAAAGGTAAAGGCCAAAAACCAGGTAACTCCAACTCCAAAGCACTGACATAATGGAGTTAATCTAAACTACAAACAAAGATTCTATATAGACCACCTTATGCTACTTTACTATTTTTGCAATAGTTCAGAATTGTAAGAAATAAAGTTACTTAGTAAGTTTCTCTGTTTTCTATCCACATTCTCCCCTCTGGGTTCCAACTGCCAAGCCCAAAGTATTAGCATTCTACATAGCTATTGTGGCACACACTGAAAATGTTTCACAAACACACAACCAAAACATTTGAGTAACTTCAGTGTAATGCCACTTCACTGTATACAACCACTAGCCATCTCCAAACTACCTAAAGATGGCATACAAAATTAGTTCTTTAAAGTGAAATGAATATTGTTGTACCATAATAAACTTGTATGTAGTCACCTCTTCCTATGGAGGCACTTTGAAAAAGATACATCCCCAATTACTTCTTAGTTTCAATTAGTACTTTCTTACACCTTATCTTTTTACTAAAACTTACTTTTTACACCTTATCTTCTCCTTCTCATCATGGCAACTCAAAACACCAATCAGTAAGTGGTAAGATTTTGATTGCATATCACTACTTCTTATTTATACTCCAAAAATGTGTATATAGTACACAAGACTGTGACAGTAATATAAACATACATAAAATTATTTTAAAATCATAGTGCTTATTTTATTTAAAAAGAGTACAGAGGCTTTATTTAAGCAAATATGTATCTCATAAACTGTTTTGTAAGAAAAGCTCTATTCTAAAAAGCCATTGTAAATTTCTTAATACTCAGGAACTCATAAATCCCAATGACCTAGAAATGAACAGTCATATATCAAAGACAGTTTCATAACAAACGTGTGACAGGCCATGTACAATTACATGTACATGTACATTCTCTTGCAATTATTCTCAAAATATACAGCTCATTTGTAAGAAGCATGAAAAAGGAACACATTGTATATACAACTGGAGTCTTCCTCCCTTTATGAAGCGTATGATGAATACTTGGACAAAGAACACTTCTACTTACAGTGCCCGAGGGAATTTTAAAGAATGAAGATATCACTAAATGTGGACCTTTGATGATAGGACTGCACTGAATCCCTGTTTAAATTTTTCTTTTTTTTTTTCACTTAACATATGTGTAAAGTTTTAGAAGTTAAAATCGTAACCTCAAGGTCTAACAATCTTCTTTGCCACATCTCAGTTGCTACTGATTTCCAGTCCTCTGAGGCAACCATTTTACATTCTTTTCACTGTTTCTTCTGGTATTTGCTTTTATCCTAAATGCTCAGATTGTTATTATCTTTACATTTTAGGTATTATCTATCACCTTCCTTGTGAAAGATGAAGATTTAGCATTCCTACATGCACCCTACATGCACCCTCCCTGCCAATCTTTCTTGCAACATTTAATAATTTTTATTTGTCAGTACCATTTTTAACAATCAACTAACAGGAATTCCGGAAAGAGAAGAGAGGGAAGGAAATTACCAAGCAGTATTTTAATTTCTCAAAGCTTTAAGAAGGATGCAAGTCTTCTAGATGAAAGGTCCCTCCAACACAATCAGAAGATTCACACTTAAACACATCTCCTCAGAACACCAAAGATAAAGACAAAAGGCTGAAACTTTAAAGTCATCAAGAAGAAATACAATCAGAGTGGTATCAGACTTAGTAAACAACAATGACGGAAAAAGGCAGTATCTTTCATAAATATTCTAATCTAGAGTTTCCCAGCCAGTCCATCTAGCAACCAAATTTAAAGACAAATTAAAGACATTATTAGGGCAAAAGTGAGTAATATCCTAAGCAGAGTTAGGTGGGAGTTAAAATTAAGGATGTAATCCAGCAAAATCAGATTAAATCGAGAAAAAGAAAAAGACAAATATGTAAGAAACAGAGTTTCCATCTGGAAGAAGAGTGATGCAAAGTCCATGACTGACCTTGATACCAGAAGCACTGTTCTTAGGAAGGTCCAGAGCATTTGACATTAGGCCTGTTATTAAAAAAAAAAGTAGTAATACTAATAAACCACCTGGATTGTCTTTGAATGACTTAGCCACAAAAACAACTATTCGATGGTATCACTTTAAAAATCAAGCTGTGCAACATCCAAAAGACAAACAACAACAAATGCTGGCGAGGATATGGAGAAAGGGGAACCCTCCTGCACTACTGGTGGGAATGTAAAATAGTTCAACCATTGTGGAAAGCAGTATGGAGGTTCCTCAAAAAACTAAAAAATAGAAATACCATTGGACCCAGGAATTCCACTCACAGGAATTTACCCTAACAATGCAGCAGCCCAGTTTGAGAAACACATATGCACCCCTATGTTTATCACAGCACTATTTACAATAGCCAAGAAATGACAACAACCTAAGTGTCCATCAGTAGATGAATGGATAAAGATGTGGTACATATACACAATGGAATACTATTCAGCCATAAGAAGAAAACAAATCCTACCATTTGCAACAACATGGATGGAACTAGAGGGTATTATGCTCAGTGAAACAAGCCAGGCGGAGAAAGACAAGTACCAAATGATTTCACTCATCTGTGGAATATAAGAACAAAGAAAAAACTGAAGGAACAAAACAGCAGCAGACTCACAGAACCCAAGAATGGACTAACAGTTACTAAAGGGAAAGGGACTGGGGAGGATGGATGGGAAGGGAGGGATAAGGGGAAAAGGGGCATTACGATCAGCACATATAATGTTAGGGGGTAGACACAGGGAAGGCAGTATAACACTGAGAAGACAAGTAGTGACTCTATAGCATCTTACTACACTGATGGACAGTGACTGTAATGGGGTATGTGATGGGGACTTGATAATGGGGGGAATCTAGTAACCACAATGTTGCTCATGTAACTGTATATTAATGATACCAAAATAAAAAATATAAATATCGTACATTAAGAACTCATTAAGAAAAGGTACAAAGGATATGAGAAGGCAATTCAGAGAAACATTAAATTAAAACAACCAAGTAATTTTCTAAGACTAATGAAAATTTTAAGATTCTTAATAGTGTCAGCAAGAACGTTGAGAAAAATGATAGTTCACACACTGTTGGTGTGAAGATAAATTCAATTATAAACTGCAAATGTCTATACCCAAAGTCCACATTTCTAAGGCTAAGTCAGGTCAAGAAAAGAAGGGAAGTACAGGAAGGAGATACACAATACAGAATGAACAAAATGTCCAACAACAGGGAAAATGATAAACCAACATGGTATTAGAAAATACTGTACAACTGTTAAATTCATAGTACACTGTTGCAAAATAAAGACCTGGAACAGTGGGAAAAAGCACAAATAAAGCATTTCATTTGTAGATTAAAGTTTATTGACATGAGAAAGCACTACCTAAAGAAATAAATAAAATCTTAGCCATGATTTAGATCCTGTTAAACAGTTCTCATCTTCACCTCTGATAAAGAATTCCTTTTCAAAGAGGCATAGATTAACCAAATTTTGTATAGGTACCACCAACATGCATTTAAAAAAGGAGAAATCTGAAAAGTAGAAGTTACCTTTGAAATGTCAACAGCAGCAGAGTCAGGATTAGAAAACTTCGGTCTCTTAAGATTCAGATTTATTTTAATTTATATTGAATTGGACAATTCTTAACATACTATAGATTCACAACTACTATTCATTTTAATATTGCCACAAGGGTAAAAGATTTATGATCTACGTAGACCATGAAATACCTAAAATTCATTTGGAGGAAGGTACAAAATATGAAATACTGAAGAAAATAAAAAAGGTAACCAAAAAGGTTTCCAAGATCAAAAAAAAAAAGGCCATCAACACACTTGTTTAAACACTACTGATTCAATACTTGTACTATACCATGAAACTTCACTTGAAAATGTCTTTCCACCCTCAAGAGACAACAACTGTATCTCAATACAATGCAGAGAGCTTTTATCAAAGTATTAACTACTAACTTAAGCCTTTTAGCTTGGAATTTAGGCTGAGGATACTTAAGATCACAGGTTTTATAGTTATTTTGAAAACCCAGCAATCTTCATTGAAAACCAAAAACAAACATTTATCTGCCTTTTCATTTGGGAAGCCGAGAATCACTGTATTAACCTCTTTAGAAAAACATAGCTCTTTCCTTTTTAGAAGCCTAAGAGCAAAGAAAATGATGCAAATATCAGTTATCATTCAGCTATCCATAAAACCTAACTTTACAGCCAATACTCATTTAAACAAGCAATCTAATACCTTACCTTATACATATGCCTTCCATTTCTTTTACATTCAAATATTTGCATTATATTGCCTAAATTCTTAAAACTTTCCTGTGCTTAGGATTTAGTATAAAAATACTATTGCTCTCTCATTCTGATCTAGCACTTAAAAAAAAAAGATAAGAATTGTTATTACAATTGCTATCATTTAGCAAGTAAATGGATATAAATGTCTAAGTAAATGGTATAAACAATTAAACAGAAGTCCTTAAGCTTCCCTATAGAAGTTAAAAAACAACCTGGAAGACTTAAATTATTTTCATTAAAATATCCCAGAATCAGGTACATAAATATTAATATATAAATATACACATATGGCCAGATCAATCTTTCCTGATTCTTCTCCTCTCACAGTTTTAAAAATAGGATCCTTCGTCATGACAGTTTCTGAAAATCAGTAAGGTCCACAAATCAAGCAAATACCATTAACATACTCTATTTAATAATTTGTTCTATTATTCACCATTTATAAAAAAGATAATGGCAAACACCAATTAATATTGTTGTCTAAGTGCCGAATAAGCTTCTGGTTTAAAATATAATAAAACTGTGCTTTTTATAGGTATGTCAAACATGTCATGTCAGAACAGGCTTTCCATAGATTTACAGGATAAATGATATGCCCCTTAAATGAGATAGTTGCTGTCAAAATGTGTGCACACTTATGTGTTTAATGGTCCTTTAATGACTTTTCTTTGGAATGATTCTGTCCTACCTTTGCTGCTGCAGCCCGCCTGTCCTTTGCATCACTGAATTCATACTTCTGGAAGTACCCAATATGCACTGCAACAGACAGATGGACAGATCAATGGGCCACAGCGGCAAAGGCCAGATAGACTTGATAAAAATTATAATCAAGATATATAAAGGGGAGGGGGAAACCAGAAGAAAATATATCTACCTTTATTATATAGTAAAATACCTGAACTTCAGGTCCACAACCCTCCCACACATATGCCCAAACAAACCATTCTTGACTTCTGTATTATTCTCTTCTTTCAAGTAGAAATAGTACCACTGCAACAGGCAAAATCAGTATTTTTAATAACACTGACAGTTACAGATATAATAGGCACTTCTGTAGCTATGCCACACAATTTTTTCAATTAAACGTTTCTCTTTAATACACAAGAAACATTATATCTAAACACTTTCTATGCCAAAATTAAAATGGCAATTATTACACACAAAAATTACTATTATCATGTCAAGATCTATGTGATTATATTTTGAATCACTGAATAAAAGTCATTTTTCAGCATTTTACCATTCTATATTTTCTTAACTTTGTGTGTAAAAATGGTTGCTAGCACCATATTTAGATAACTTTGGGGGCATAAAAGAATACAGTGTCATTTAGGCCAACTACCAAGATACAGTAAAACACTAATTATACAAAACTATCAGCAATATCTTTAAAAGCTTTGTAGATTTCTGTTACTTCAGATCCATTCAAACCAGTACTCATACTTGAAGAGGCTTCTGAAAGTTCTTTTTTTAAAAAACACTTTAACACCTCAAAATGGTGACTTGGCTTAAGTTTCATCAAAAGCTTACATCCATATAAAAGCCATTTTAATTTAATCTAATATTTTGGTTTGCATGCATCTAAAGTAATATAGACCCATGCTATATGTTTAAGAAAGATTGAGGAGAAACACTTTTCCCCTTTTATTTCCAAAGCATCTATAACCATTTATACATTTCTTATTGTAACCCCTCAAAAATATCAGCAAATAAGGAGACGTGATAATCAAATATAATGCAAGATCCTTGACTGAATCCTAGACTGGAAGAAAAGCTATAGAATATGTACTGGACAACTGGGGAAATGTGAATGTGGTATGAATATTAATTTTTCCAATGGTAACTACTGAGATGTAATTCATATACCGTATAACTCACTTTTAAAGTGTACACTTCAGTGCTTTTGATTATATTCAGAGTCGTGACACATATTTGTGCCAACCATAATTTTTGGAACATTTCATCACCCTAGAAAGAAACCCCATACCTAATAGCAGTCACTCCCGTTCTCCCTTTCCCTCACCCAGCCTGACAACCACTGATCTACTTTTTGTCTCTATGCATTTCCTTACTCTGGATATTTCATATAAATGGCATCATAAAGTATGAGGCCCACTGTGACTAGTTAACTTCATCATTTAGCTTTACTTATCTAGAAAGGCCAACAAGCTGAGAGCTTCTTGCTATTGACATCAAATAGGTCTATTTTACTGAAGGAATGGAGAGGAACTATTAATTCAAGAAGTTAGTTAAATGAAGGCTGCTTAAAGCTTCAACTACACTGTTATAATAGCCATTTTACAGTTGAGGAAAGAGAATCTATTAAAATTAAATAACTGATAAAAAGTCATACATCTGCCATAAAAGGCAAAGCTGGAACTGAATTTAATTCTAAATAATGCCAAAGACTTAACCACTAAGCTATTTTGTCTCCTAATAAAATAATTTACCAATTTTCACTGATTCTACCTACATCCTATTATCTTGAATGCTTCTCCCTACTCTCTATTCTAGCCTTGCTAATAACTTCATCATATATTTCATGCTCAAATTAATGTAACAGACTTCTCACTACTCTCCCAGCTTCCTAATCTCATCCTGTTCTCATTCCCTATACTGCAAGCAAAGTGGTCTTTCTAAATACTAATCCCATATTGATTGACAGTTGACCCTTGAACACAGGGATTGGCATAAAATCATTCCCTGACATGGTAGAAATTTCATGTGTAACTTTGGACTCCCCAACAACTTTACTAATATCCTACTGTTGACTAGAAGTCTTACCAATAACATAAACAGTTGATTAATACATATGTTGTATATGTACTATATACTGTATTCTTATCATAAAGAGAAATTTTTTTATATTGTCACCAACAAAATATTTCCTATATATTTATTGAAAAAAATATTTGCATGTAAGTGGACCCACACAGTTCAAATTCATTTTGTTCGAGTGTCAACTGTAAAAGTTTAAAGTTGTTTCACCTAAGTATAGGGGATAAATTCATCTCATTTAGCACTATACTAAAGCTTTTCAAAAACTGCGTGTCTGGCCCCAGCTCCTACCATACTACTTCCCAGTAATTTTAGCAATATCCAATTCTTTATTGTTCATTCACCATACCAGACCATTAAAATCTTCTGCCTTTATACATTCTAGTCTTCTTCCTCCTCTGTCTGAAATGCCATTTCTAACCCCATTTGCCTAGTGAAATACTGTTCATTTTTCAAAATCTAGCATCAGACCCACTAAAGTTTTGTCACTCCTTCCCAGAAAATAGTATTAAACATTCCTTGTATGGCCTTGTAGTTCTACTACTACACACATCACTGTACTGTAATTTATTTATACATGCTTCTTTAAAGCATTGTCCACTATCTGTATTCTCCCAGTATAGTACAGCAGCTAAAAAGGATTAGCTGGTAAAAATTAATCAAGTACTTATATACTGTTCCCAATTAAACTGAAGCAATATTTTCAGGAACCCTGATATTCATAAAATAATCATAATATATTAGGGTCTTAAAAGGAAGATTAAAAAAATCAGGTTAGGGAAGAGTGGAGGTTCTACTTTTAAGAGAAAAGTACTAAGAATACAGATATTAGTAACACTGGTTGTCCCTGAAGGAGGAAATCAGGTAGTAAAGATATTAACATGAGAGATTTTTTTACTTTTTAAATTTTTTGTACTTTTTGAATTTTAAGCCATGAAAATATTTGCATAGTCAACAATAAAAAATTTTAAATCCTAAAAGGAGGTCATCAATACTCTTAGAATACTAAGGCTGTTATTTATTTTTTAAATCAGAGGTTATGGAGTAGAATTCACCCATATGGACATCAACATGCAACTTAATACCTTCTGTATTTTGCTTTGATTACATAGAATGAAGACAATCCTAATTCACAAAGATAAGTTTGCATTGTAATTTCAGGATATTTTTCACTTAAACTGACTCAAAAGCTTAAAAAAGGTAAAAAACATTTTACTCATGACTAATTAACACTATCTTGCAACTGCTTTTGTTTTTATGAATGAAGAGTCAGAGGAAACACACAGAACTCAAAACCCCAAACTATTAATATGGTAACACCAAGATGAATTACCCATTCAGGTGTTACTGCCAAACCTGCCAGTGTCTGCAATGGGGGTATGAACAAACAGATCCACCTTTGCCTCGTCATTTATTTAACTGAAAAGAGTGCAAATGTGCTGCTGTAGTGTTCTACCTTACATAACTTTTTGCTTAAGCAGACTTGCAACAGGTCTGAATCCAAAATACCAGTGCAACAGGCCCAATCAACAGGCCAGGAGGAGTAAAGCATAAGTTTTTTTCTGGATACTGCACAAAAAAAATGTTAGCCTGGATAAAGTTTAACACATTGGTAGTCTCCAGTATGTTAAATAAGTCTTTATAATTATAGAAAGGCTATCATGAACAAGTATTAGAACAAGGTAGGCTCAAGTAAAAAGCTACAGAGAGAAAAACATATGGAAGAACTAGAAATCAGAGCTGTTCAAATATAAAATGTGCACGCTTCCAGTAGCAGTGTGGGAGTTTAAAATCACAGTACAGGGTTAAGAATAGGCTCAGGGACCACTTTATAGAGTAGTAAGTAATTGGTAAGTAGTTGGCCAGAATAACTATAAAACCCCTTTCATCCTTGTTAATCTGACTTTATGTGGATCAAAAATTGTGTTGATTCTGGTTTGAAACAAAGATTAGGTAAGTTTACTTCCACTCTTAATTCTTTAGCTATTGTGTATATGTTATACTTTCATTCCTAAGGGGTGACTAGAGGATTTTTAAAATTTAGTCCTATTTTCACCGTTTTGGCTTTTTAGGTGGGTGGAATAAAACATTATAAATTGACTTTCAGACATAGTCCCAGTAGCAAGCTATAATTAATTATATCATTGCAATATGAGCTGAGATGATTATAGAAAACAGACAAAATGTTCACAGCTAATAAAACAATTAAAAAGTAAGATTGGTAAAAAAGTTATATAGAGAGTTGACCCTTGAACAATGCAGGGGTTGGGGCACCAACCCTGCAAGTCAAATATCTGAGTATAACTTCTGACTCCCCCAAAACTTAATTACTAATAGCCTACTGATGAATGTAAGCCTTGCTGATAATAAACCTTGCTGATAAACAGTCGATTAACATACATTTTGTATGTTACATATATTATATACTGTGTTTTTACAATACAGTAAGCTAGAGAAAAGAAATGTTTTTTTCAAATTTTCGCAAATCTCCAAAATATTTTCCAATATGTTTACTGAAATAAATCTGCATGTAAGTGGACCTGTACAGTTCAAACCCATGTCCTTCTAGGATCAACTGTATATACATTCTTCCCAAAGGAATATTACTTCAATCTGAAGTAATATTAAACAATCTGAAGCCCACTCTAAGTTTCATTACATAAGAACTTAAGTGATGAACAGTAGGTTGAAAGATAGGAGAACAACCCCAAGATGACGGCGTGAGTAGGGTGGAGGAACTCTCCTCCCAAAACCACATATATTTTGAAAATACAGCAAATACAACTATTCCTAAAAGAGTGACCAGAAAATACAGTACACCAGCCAGGCTACATCTACATCTGTGAGACCTCAACATCTCATGGAAAGGGTAAGATACAAAGCCGTGACCCAGCAGGACCCAAGCACTCCCCCCACCCCAGCTCACCAGCAGGAGGAAAACAATCAGAGTGGGGAGAGAGTGGAAGCACAGCAATGCTAAATAACCAGCCCTAGTAATCTGCCCCAGGAGCACAGACACACATTGCATGGTGTACTGGATATTAGAGGAACGGAAAAGCAAAATCCGAGACTAAGACTGTGAACAGGTTCCCACAGCCAGCTGCCCTGGGAGAAAAGAAAAGTGGGCACTTTAAAAGACTTAAAGGGACAAGGGCTTAACAGGTGGACAAAATCGTCCTGGCACACTCAGCCCAGCAAGCTGGGAACTTTAAAGAACTTCAGGAGCCCTAACCGCCTGGGTGAAAACGGCAGCTCCGAAGCACCTCACAGTCATAAGCAGCCTGCCATTCATTCCCCCCCACAGGCACTGCAAGCAAACTGGCTGACCCACCACTGCTGCCGAGCAACCGGGGAGCAGCACCGCCAACAGCAACCACACAGAGGCTTCTCCCAGCACGCGGCTAACCAGGCGAGACCCAGAGGTTGCCCCCTGCCTGCAGTCGATCAAGAAAGACAGCAGAGACCGGCACAGAGTCCAGAAGACACAAAGGCGCTTTATTCTCGCAGCGAACAGGCGCTGCTCGCCTGCAACCACTGCCAGTGCCCTAGGCCATTCCAAGGGCTGCTCCACCCACAGCAGTGCAGGAGATTAACCCAGAGGCTGCTCCCCATGTGTGGCTGACTGGCACAGGCAGTGGAAAAGGGCAAGACAACCAGCAAGAGGAAGGCACTTTGTTCTCCTAGCTGACACATGTGCCACTCGCCAGCAATCACTTCCATCGCCATGAAAAGGCAGAAGAACTTTGTTCAGTCCAAAATTCCTCAAACACCAAAGAGAGAGCCTAGTGAGACCAAAATCACCAATCTTCCTGAAAAAGAATTCAAAATAAAAGTCATAAGCATGCTGATGGAGCTACAGAGAAATATGCAAGAGCTAAGGGAAGAATTCCGGAGGGAGATAACAGAAATAAAACAAACAAAGGATTTAAGAGCACACTGAATGAGGTGTAAGAGACTGTTAATGGACTAGAAAACAGGGAACAGGAATACAGAGAAGCTGAGGCAGAGAGAGATAAAAGGATCTTAGGAATGTAAGAGTATTAAGAGAACTGTGTGAGCAATCCAAACAGAACAATATTCGCATTATAGGAGTACAGAAGAAGAAGAGAGAGAAAAATGGATAGAAAGTGTCTTTGAAGAAATAATCATTGAAAACTTCCCCATCTGGGGAAGGAAATAGTCTCTCAGACCATGGAACTCCACAGATCTCCCACAACAAGGGACCTAAGGAGGACAACAGAGAAGCTGAGGCAGAGAGAGATAAAAGGATCTCTAGGAATGAAAGAATATTAAGAGAACTGTGTGACCAATCCAAACGGAACAATATTCACAATATAGAAGTACAGAAGAAGAGAGAGAAGAAGGGATAGAAGTGTCTTTAAAGAAATAATCATTGAAAACTTCCCCAATCTGGGGAAGGAAATAGTCTCTCAGACCATGGAAGTCCATAGATCTCCCACAAAAAGGGACCCAAGGAGAACAACACCAAGACATATAATAATTAAAATGGCAAAGGTCAAAGACAAGGACAGAGTATTGAAAGCAGCCAGAGAGATAAAAAAGATCACCTATAAAACAAACCCATTAGGCTATTATCAAACTTTGCAGCAGAAACCTTACAGGCCAGAAGAGATTGGCATGATATATTCAATGCAATGAAACAGAAGGGCTTAGAACCAAGAACACGTATCCAGCAAGATTATGATTTAAATTTGAAGGAGGGATTAAGGATTCCTGGATAGGGAAAATTTGAGGGAATATACCTCCCACAAACCATCTCTACAGTGTATTTTAAAGAAACTCCTCTAGATGGAAGTGCTCCTAAGGCTAAACAGATGTCACCAGAGAAAATAAAACCACAGCAAAGAAAGCAGACCAACCAAATACTAACTAAATGCAGCTATCTACAAAATCAGTAAAGGGAAACACAAAAGAGTACAGAAAAAACACCTAACATATAAAGAGTGGAAAAAAAAGAAGGGAGAGAAATAAAGAATCATCAGACTGTGTTTATAATAGCGTAATAAGTGAGTTAAGTTAGATGGTTAGATAGTAAAGAAGCTGCCCTTGAACCTTTGGGAACCACAAATCCAAAGCCTGCAATGGCAATAAGTACATATCTATCAATAATGACCCTAAATGTAAATTGACTGAATGCACCAATCAAAACACACAGAGTAACAGAATGGATAAAAAAGTAAGACCCATCTATATGCTGCTTACAAGAGACTCACCTCAAACCCAAAGACATACACAGACCAGAAGCAAAAGGATAGAGAAAGATATTTCATGCAAACAACAGGGAGAAAAAAGCAGAAGTTGCAGTACTTATATCAGACAAAATAGACTTCAAAACAAAGAAAGTAACAAGAGATAAAGAAGGACATTACCTAATGATAAAGGGGTCAGTCCAACAAGAACATATAACCATTATAAATATCTATGCACTCAACAAGGAGCACTAAATATGTGAAACAAATATTAACAAAATTAAAGGAGAAATAGAATGCAATGCATTCATTCTAGGAGACTTCAACACTCCATTCACTCCAAAGGACAGATCAACCAGACAGAAAATAAGGATACAGGGGCACTGAACAACACACTAGAACAGCTGTACCTAACAGACATCTAAACAACGCTACACCCAAAAGCACGAGGATACACATTCTTCTCAAGTGCACATAGAACATATTCCAGAATAGACCACACACTAGGCCACAAAAAGAGCCTCAGTTAATACAAAAAGATTGAAATTGTACCCACCAACTTCTCAGATCACAAAGGTATAAAACTAGAAATAAATTGTACAAAGAAAACAAAAAGGCTCACAAACACATGGAGGCTTAACAGCATGCTCCTAAATAATCAATCGATCAATGACCAAATTAAAACAGAGATCAAGCAATATATGGAGACAAATGACAACAACAGCACAACGCCCCAACTTCTGTGGAACACAGCGAAGGCAGTTCTAAGAGGAAAGTATATAGCAATCCAGGCCTATTTAAAGAAGGAAGAACAATCCCAAGTGAATTGTCTAAATTCACAATTATGGAAACTTGAAAAAAAAGAATAAATGAGGCCCAAGGTCAGCAGAAGGAGGGACATGATAAAGAACAGAGAAGAAATAAATAAAATTGAGAAGAATAAAACAATAGAAAATTTAATGAAACCAAGAGCTGGTTCTTTGAGAAAATAAACAAAATATATAAACCCCTAGCCAGACTTATTAAGAGAAAAAGAGAATCTACACACATAAACAGAATCAGAAATGAGAAAGGAAAAATCACAACGGACAACCACAGAAATACAAGGGATTATTAGAAAATACTATGAAAATCTATAGGCTAACAAACTGGATAATCTAGAAGAAATGGACAACTTCCTAGAAAAGTACAACCTTCCAAGACTGACCAAGGAAGAAACAGAAAATCTAAACAGACCAATTACCAGCAACAAAAATTGAATCGGTAATCAAAAAACTACCCAAGAACAAAACCCCATACCAGACAGATTCACCACTGAATTTTATCAGACCTTTAGAGAAGACACAATTTTCTCCTTAAAGTTTTCCAAAAAATAGAAGAAGAGGGAATACTTCCAAAATCATGCTATGAAGCCAGCATCACTCTAATACGAAAACCAGGCAAAGAAACCACAAAAAAAGAAAACTACACACCAATATCCCTGATGAACACAGATGCAAAAATAGTCAATGAAATATTAGCAAACCAAATTCAAAAATACATCAAGAGGATCATACACCATGATCAACTGGAATTTATCTCAGGGACACAACGATGGCACAACATTCGAAAATCCATCAACATCATTCACCACATAAACAAAAAGAAGGACAAAAACCACATGATCATCTCCACAGATGCTGAAAAAGCATTTGACAAAATTCAACATCCATTCATGATAAAAACTCTCAACAAATGGGTATGAAGGGCAAGTACCTCAACATAATAAAGGCCCTATATGACAAACCCACAGCCAACACTATACTTACCAGCGAGAAACTGAAAGCTTTTCCTCTAAGAACAGAGCGGAGACAAGGATGCCCACTCTCCCCACTTTTATTCAACATAGTACTGGATGTCCTAGCTATGGCAATCAGACAAAACAAAGAAATAAAAGGCATCCTGATTGGTAAGGAAGAAGTCAAAGTGTCCCTGTCTGCAGATGACATGATATTGTACATAAAAATCCCTAAAGAATCCACTGCAAAACTACAAGAACTAATATATGAATTCAGCAAAGTTGCAGGATACAAAATTAATACACAGAAATCGGTTGCATTCCTATACAGTAACAATCAACTAGCAGAAAAAGAAATCAGGAAAACAATTCAATTCACAATTACATTCAAAAGAATAAAATATCTAGGAATAAAACTAATCAAAGAAGTGAAAGACTTATACTCTGAAAACTACAAGACATTCATAAGAGAATTTAAAGATACCCATAAATGGAAATAAATTCCGTGCTCATGGATAGGAAGAATTAATATTGTCAAAATGGCCATCCTACCTAAAGCAATCTACAGATTCAATGTAATCCCTATCAAAATAACAATAGCATTTTTCAATGAACTAGAGCAAATAGTTCTAAAATTCATATGGAACCACAAAAGACCCAAATAGCCAAAGCAATCCTAAGAAGGAAGAATAAAGCAGGGGGAATTATGCTCGCTGACTTCAAGCTCTACTACAAAGCCACAGTATGCAAGACAATTTGGTAATAGATCAATTGAACAGACTAGAGAGCTCAGATATAAACCCAAGCATATATGGTCAATTAACATATGATAAAGGAACCATCGACACACAAAAGGGAAATGATAGCCTCTTCAACAGCTGGTGTTGGCAAAACTGGACAGCTACATGTAAGAGAATGAAACTGGATTATTCTCTAACCCGATACACAAAAGTAAACTCAAAATGGAACAAAGACCTGAATGTGAGTCATGAAACCATAGAACTCTTAGAAAAAAATATAGGCAAAAATCTCTTGGACATAAATATGAGCAACTTCTTCATGAACATATCTTTCTGGGCAAGGGAAACAAAAGCAAAAATGAACAAGTGGGACTATATCAAACTAAAAAGCTTCTGTACAGCAAAGGACACCATCAATAGAACAAAAACACATCACACAGTATGGGAGAATATATTCATAAATGACATATACAATAAGGGGTTGACATCCAAAATATATAAAGAGTTCACACACCTGAACAAACAAAAAGCAAATTAGCCAATTAAAATATGGGCAGAGGAGCTGAACAGACACTTCTCCAAAGAAGAAATTCAGATAGCCAACAGGCACATGAAAAGATGCTCCACATCGCTAATCATCAGAGAAATGCAAATTAAAAACACAATGAGATATCACCTCACACCAGTTAGGATGGCCAACATCCAAAACACAAACAACAACAAATGTTGGCGAGGACGTGGAGAAAGGGGAACCCTCCTACACTGCTGGTGGGAATGTAAATTAGTTCAAATATTGTGGAAAGCAATATGGAGGTTCCTCAAAAAACTAAAAATAGAAATACCATTTGACCCAGGAATCCCACTCCTAGGAATTTACCCTAAGAATGCAGCAGCTCAGTTTCAAAAAGACATATGCACCCCTATGTTTATCGCAGCACTATTTACAATAGCCAAGAAATGGAAGCAACCTAAGTGTCCATCAGTAGATGAATGGATAAAGAAGATGTGGTACATATACACAATGAAATATTATTCAGCCTTAAGAAGTAAACAAACTCTATTATTTGCAACAACATGGATGGAGCTAGAGGGTATTATGCTCAGTGAAATAAGCCAGGCGGAGAAAGACAAGTATCAAATGATTTCGCTCATCTGTGGAGTATAAGAACAAAGCAAAAACTGAAGAAACAAAACAGCAGCAGACTCACAGAACCCAAGAATGGACTAGCAGTTACCAAAGGGAAAGGGACTGGGGAGGATGGGTGGGAAGTGAGAGATAAAGGGAAAAAGGGGCATTACGATCAGCACACATAATGTGTGTGCGGGGGTACGGGGAAGGCAGTATAGCACAGAGAAAACAAGTAGTGATTCTATAGCATCTTAATATGCTGATGGACAGTGATTGTAATGGGGTATGTGATGGGGACTTGATAATGGTGGGAATCTAGTAACCACAATGTTGCTCATGTTAATTGTATATTCAAGATACCAAAGTAAAAAAATAAGAATCAATGAATATGCTGACAATAGAGCAGAAAATGAAAAACAGATGAAAAAGAAGAAATCACCAGAAAATGAACAACTACAAAAATACAGTATCTGAAATTAAGACCTAATTAAGAGGTGACTGACAGCATATCACACATTGAAGACACATCCTAATCCCATTTCCAATCTTTTGCCAACTAATCATATCTTTTAATTTATATTTCCTAGATTTTAAGTAGAATCTAGTATTTCTGTTAGTATCACCACAGCATCTACCATTGCTTATAGTAAATGTTTCTGATTAATCAATAATACTTTTGTAATTTAAAACCCATTGTTAATTTTATAGTAAACTTATACAGTATGGCTAGTCACAGTTCTTATTTGCAAGTCAACGTTAAATTTCCTTAATGATTCAGAAATCCTTCAGAATATCACAGTTGTGATTCTCAACCTGTTTGGTCTTAGAACTTTTTCATCTTAAAAGTTACTGAGGATACCAAAGAGTTTTGTTTATGAGTTATAACTATTATTTTTTAGATATTAAAACAGAATTTTTAAAATAATTAAAATAACAATAGTGATAGTTTTTGTTACTATAAGGACATTTTTATGCAAATTATTACATGTTCTAAAACAAAATCATTGTGCCCTATTTTACATGTTTGAAAGACTATTATCTAGCTAAATGGAAAACAGGAGGATTCTCATATCTGCTTCTGTGTTCAGTATCTTGGATATGTTGTTTTGTTTGAAGAGTAAAGAAAAAGTGAATGTGTCCTCACAAAGATAGGTAGTTGGAAAGAGGAAGACTTTCACAGCCTTTTCAGATAACTATGGATATTCTTTTTGATATTACACCAAAATTTAAAAAGCAGTATTTTCTTAAAGGCTAGATAGAACACAGAATCTCTGAAATCATATCAAAGAACTTCTCACACTCTTGTTATGTTAAAATCAGGTGGTCTGATATGCACTCCTGTGTTTATCACAGCAACTATTTACAATAGCTAAGATACGGAAGCAATCTAAGTGTCCATCAGATGAATGGATAAAGAAGATATACATATACACAATGGAATACTACTCAGCCATAAGAAGAAAACAAATCCTACCATTTGCAACAACATGGATAGAGCTAGAGGGTATTATTCTCAGTGAAATAAGCCAGGTGGAGAAAGACAAGTATCAAATGATTTCACTCATCTGTGGAGTATAAGAACAAAGAAAAAACTGAAAGAACAAAACAGCAGCAGACTCACAGAACCCAAGAATGGACTAACAGTTACCAAAGGGAATGGGATTGGGGAGGGTAGGTGGGAAGGGAGGGATAAGGGGATTAAGGGCCATTATGATTAGCCCACATAATATAGGGGGAGCACAAGACAAGTAGTGACTCTATAGTATCTTACTATGCTGATGGACAGTAAGTGTAATGGGGTATTTGGCAGGTACTTGATAATATGGGAAATGTAATAACCACAGTGTTGCTCATGTGAAACCTGAGCATGAGATTGTATATCAATGATACCTTAATAATAATTTTTAAAAAATCAGGGGGTCTCACAGACCAGTGGAACAGAATAGAAAATCCAAACATTAACCCAAACACCTACAGTCAATTAATATTTGATAAAGGAGCCTTGGATATACAATGGGGAGATGACAGCCTCTTCAGCAGCTGGTGTTGGAAAAACTGGAC